>CM065384.1:33840000-34237500 GCA_033060915.1 Euryodendron excelsum | reverse complement strand
TCTCTCTCTCGACTAGATTTGGCAATTCCATGCCTGAAAACACCTGAGAGGTATGCACTCCTGAACTTATCTTCATTTTTTTGGATCTGATGGTATCCTAAAATTTGAAATAATTTATTATTCTCAATTGAGTCCAAATAAGGTGCATAATGGGAACCTTTGTTTTCCCCAAATAACTCTTATGGCACATCATTGTGTATGGAGGGGCTGGATCACTCAAGTGGTTGTAAAATGCAAAAGCTTATTCATGAAGGAAATAATTTGCAATGTTGATATTTGTTATTTTGATGTCTACATGTGGTGGGAATGGGCATTATCCCTTGTTTTGGCCTTTTGGGGGTGTTCATAGTGTATATGTTGTGTCTTTGCAATTTTTACAAAGTGATAGAGATGTTTCTTTAGCAATATTTCATTGTTTAATTATTCACTTTTGTTACACAAGATTGGTTGCTTACTTTTGGCAGTATAATCCTTGATGAAACCCTTGGCTTCTTTGAGAAAAGAACAATAGAAAAAAAAAAAAATGGTGTGAAATGCTTGATCACTACTGAGTTAGATGGTGCTCAACCGCAAGTGCACGGGTTGCGATGCAATATAGAATCTCGAAAGTACGAGTATCGTCCCTCAAGGAGTAATGCCAAGGTGTTCACAAGAAAACTCTAACGCTAAACCCAATCCTAACTTCACTCAACTGATGCTTCTAAAAAATAGAAAAGGAAAAGCTTGTGTTTGGTTTTTTCGAATGAACTAGATTATATCTAACTAATAAGAGTAGATGAGATTGATTAAAACTTTATAAAGAAAAAGACTCAGGATCAATTGATATGATTAATTGAGTGTCTCGAAATCCCAATGGAGGTTTTTTTTCATATAACTCAAATCCTTCGACTACGTCATGAATCTCGGATTCGGAAGATTTAGCTTTGTAACCAATACTTCCCTTAATCTTCGACTTCTAGAATAATTCAGATGGTTATAATCAAGGACGCGCATCATCGATTCATGCAACACTTATACGGAATCCGACTCATGCATAAACGTTACAAGGCAGCATATATACTGAGTGCGATATTCACACATAAGGGTTACCGAACATAATAGGATGCCCAAGTTTTCGAAAGCATCTAGAATGAAGAAGAAGAAGGAGAAGAATAAAAATTAAAAAGATGTAGCAATGAATTCGCCCTTACATTTATTGATCATCCTTGAACCCCGATTAATCTTCACAATCAATCCCGAGTTGAGAGATTTAGCCGCTCATGGCCATGGATAAACAAGAGATTATATTGAAAACGTTATAGAGTGTAAAAGCTATGAACGAACTATGAATCTTGAAGTAAGTGCAGTAAATAGAGATTTTTGATCACAATCTTGAATTTGAAACAATAAGACTTGAATTTATTGGAACTAATTACAAAAATAATGATAAACTTAATTACTCCTATGAAACTAGACTAAAAAGTGATGAAAACCCTAGAAAAAACGTCCCCCCTCTCCAGAAAATCGAAGAGATATATATATACATCGCAGCAGAGTCCTAGCAGGAATAGGAGATTTCAGCCAAAAATCCTTCTTGGCGTTCGAACCCTCTTCAGGGCGTTCGAACGCTCAGCAACATGAGTTATACTTTTTCCTTCCTATGGTTCGAACGCCCAATTCCTCTTATAATTAGGGTTCGAACCCTAAGGCCTGAACATGCTCATTTATTCAACCAGCTTCTGATGGTTCGAACCTTCATATGGGGCGTTCGAACCCTAAGACAAAAAATCTATTTCTTCACTTTTGTTCTAGCCATAGTTCGAACTCTCTGTTTCTTCTTGTTTTCATAGTTCGAACTCTTAGTGTATTTTTTCTTAATTCTCAGCTATCTTCTCTTTATTTCTTTGTAGCTCCGTTCAAGGCTCTTGGAGTCCATTTCTCGAAATGCTCGTTAGACGTGAACTTGCATAACTTTGCGAGATCTTTCCAATGACGTATCCTTCACTCCATTCCGAGCTACATATCAAAACTTGCACGTTTCCCAAAACAAATTCCAGCAACTGTCCTCGACATGAGTGCCTACACTCCGAATCACTTTTATGGCTCCAAATCCTCTTTTTTTTATCAACATTTACCTGCAATGAACTCAAAATACGACTCTCAGTAAAATATACAATAAAGAGGGTATAATTAACCTAATCTGGAGCTAACTTAGGTCAATTTAGCTGTATTGAACTGCACTTATGCAGCTCAATCATGAAACTCTAATTTGAATAAGTGCATCAAGGCATTTTTTTTTTTGTAATCACCTTTATCTAACGGAGCCACATGCCTAAGGACAGTGGTTGCTCTTGTGTTTGTAGCTTTTGAGAGCAGACTCAGAGTGAGCTAGTTACTCTACTTGTTTTGAAGGTCGTTTTAAGATTGAAAAACAAAGCAATGATTTTATAAATCTTAGTGAGGACCCATTGATACATTTAGTCAAATATAACCTTTTGAAGATAACTTGGTTTTGCTGCGGTTCAGGTTAACTTGGCTTCAAGTTAAACTTGGTCTTCCTGGGCTTTTGTCTGGACAGGACTCCTTTTTTGGTGAACTAACCAAATATTTGATCGTCTTAATGTTCATTGCTAGAATAGGGTTAGAATGACAAAAGATGAAAGTATGAGTAACTGCAATTTTGTACAGTATGAGACATTTGCTGGAAGTTCGAGGGACTTCAGATTTTTTTTTAACTTGTTTTACAATGTGGTTTTTGGCAGCTGTCTAAGAGGTGAAAATTTCATGGAAGTTTTAGTTCCATGGAGTAAATTAGTTATGGAACTGATAATGAATCTAAATACTGACATGGCATGTTGCCACATTAAGTATGAGTAATGATCGGTCAACATTTCCTGCAACCTTTTACACGAATTAATTTTTGATAGACAACATATCATTATGGTTCTGTTTGGTGCAATTTAGTCTCCAAGGCTGAGGGAAGGAGTTATACTGAAACTTCTTTTTTTCTTGGCATTATTTCAGATGTTTTTTCTATGGTGATATTTCCTCAAAAGCGGATCCAACAGCTTACTTGACATATATCTTTGCCCTGTATGATTATTATCGGAAAGTTTACTGCATGCCTAACAACAGCAAAAGCCCTGGTAACTCTGGATTGCCCCTTGTTGTTAATACACCTGGCTGGGTGAAAGGTATTTTTATTTACTTATTATTGTTCCTTTTTGTTATAAATAATACGTATGAACTAGCTGTTTTTCATTATTGTTTCATTCACTACACTGATTATGGTATGGCATTCCTTGTGTGCCAGGCATTGGTTATGATATACTGGTGGATATGCTGAAACATATTTCTCCTACCCATGTAGTTAAGATTTGTATCTCTGCTGATAGTAAGAACCTACCAGCTGGGGCATTCTGGTTAGATGAGGGACATGATGCAACAGTGAACCTAATTGAGGTCAATTCAGCTCGTCAGGATTCTTTAAAGAGATCGTATGTTCTTAGCTGTCTCCCTATTTGATCTGAAAAGCTGACTGTTTTAACTTCTTTTTCCCCGATAGAATTATGAATCATTATTTCTAGTTTACACATGATATTTTTTTGCATATCTTTATTGGTTCAATACCTTTGCTGGACTTTAAGTCTGATTCATGTTATAAGTTCTCTTCAATGAAGAAGTTAACTGTAGTATAGGCATTTGTCAATATGAAAGCACTGATTTGCTTTATTGTATCTGCTGTTGGTTGATTGGATTTCTTAGTCAAGCTAGCTTAATGTATTGTTCCTTATATCTTGGGGTTTGGTGTTTCTAAATTCTGGCTTATGATTACTGAAGAGTAAAGTCATTGATTTGTGCCCACCTGCAGGAAAAAAATAAAATAAAAAGAAATAAAATTCATTGATCAACTGTGTAATGTGCCTCTTATTTTATGAAATCTCTCTTTTTTAATTGGCAACAAAAATTTTGGGTTCCCATAAGACTATGTAGTTCTTGAAAGATGATTTACTTTCTTACAACTTCTCTCCATCATGTTTCTTAGGGTTCTAGTACAAAAAGATGCACGTCTTCTACGCGATTTGCGTATGATGGCCTATTTCAGGCAGTGTTTTCCAAGTGACTTGAATATCACCACGATCAAGGAACTTGCTCACGCATTGGCCACTCACCCTCCTTATGAAATTTCTATTTCAAGCATCAAGATTAAACATCTCCATTGCCAGGTTTGTTCAACAAGTTAAGCAAGTGCTTCAATGTTGTTTTGTTAATTCAATGCCTGTTTCACTTTGAAGTTCAACTCTGCTCACTCTAGGATTGCCCAGATAATCAACAAGGCATAAGTCAATGATGATACTTTAAGTGTTATAACATTGTTTCTTTTACCTTCTATGTCCATATAGCGGGAATATTTTGGGGCATTTCATGTAACAGGCTTATATGGTCCTGGAATATGGGGGTGACATTTTCTCATGGTACAATAATTCTGCCACAGGTTCCAAGTACTGAAGTGTACTACAGTTTGAATGCAACTATTGTTGGCTTGGCGATTAGTTCTGAAGATTCTGAACATTTGCCTCAGTGTGTTGGTCTGGGTAGGGTTACTCACTTATCTTCATCTATATTTATCAGTTTGCTTTTCTTTAGTGTATAGCTCACCAAAATGTTTGTATAGTCATATTTTATTGTGATTCTAGCTTTTTTTGTGATGCAGCAATGCAGATAAATTATTTAATCTACTGCAGATATTTAAAATCCTTTTGCAGAGCATATTGGTGGCAATCTTTTGTCAAACAGTTGCACCTGAATAAACTTTATATGACCGCTTATTCCTGATATTCGAGTGCTTCTTTAATTAATAATAATATTATGTCACAACATGTTTCTCAGTAGCTCTCTCAATAAACGACATTCATTAGCATAGCATGTAGTGTATTGACTATAATATGACCCCAGAAGCTCCTAGGAGCTCATTCTCTTCCTTCTGCATGGATTGCTTGTCTTTGATGATAAAGATGGAGAAGCTTATGTTTTGATAATAAAGCCAATTGGATTTAATTTCTGCTGGTCAACATTGAATACTTATTTTTATGCAGGAATTGTGTTTTGTATTTTAGAATTAAGGCTGAAAGGTTGCACAGCTCTAATTTATCTAGACTCGAGTTCTCATACTCTCCTCTTATTACTTGATTCTTTATGAACCAGGATTGGTAAGGGGCATAGATACCTTCAGACGTTTACTCTATGTAATTACCCCTGTTCCACAGAACACTCTGGAGAAGGTTGATCTTTTACTGCAGGGGTTTATCCAAATCCCTACTTGTTTGTTGCAGGTAACTTTAACCCTCCTACTGTGCAATCTATTTCTGCAGAGTTCATTTATATTTCTGAGAGCCTTTACAATCCTCATATCTCTGTATCATGCTTGATCTCTCTGTCTGTGGTGGCTTATGACTGAGGAACTTGGATATTCTTGAGATTGCAATTCCATCCTCTCATTCCACTTGGCTTCCAATTGGTTACATGAACATAATATGGCTTGTTCCTTAGGGGATGTGCTAATCTTGTTAATGTTGTTATTGTTTTTTGTTTTCTTTTTTGAGGTTGAACTTATTACCAGATAAGATCTTTGGTTGGAGTGTTCTAAGTGCACTTTAATAAGGATAAGAAGGTTAAGGGCACAACAGATCTTTGTTTAGGAGAACTGCTCGGTTGAAAATTGAAAAGAAACAGGTTAGTCCATGCAGTTGGTATTAAATCATATCTCAGGATATCCTGCAAATAGAAATCCATGCAGCTGCTAGTAAATCATATCAGGATATCCTGCAAGAATTAAATTATTTGTGTTCTCTTGAATAACTTTTAGGCAAAATTTTTTTGCAATAGCATGCTAGATACTGGATTTTTTTTTTTGGTAGTTAGATAGTGGAACTGGAATGATTCCAGAATATTAACATAATTAGTATCTTAAGATATCTAAATTGTGGATATGCTTTGTTCAAGGGCCTACCTGCCTTTCATTAATCCCATATTGTGCATTATGTAGAGGAGCATAAGGCACGGGGTTTATCATCCACATATTTGTGCATGCCTCTTCCAACAGCTTTGAAACCTGTTCTTCCAATGTACACTTTGTTAAAACACAGCTTTGAACATTTTTGAATGTGCCTGTTTCTTATTATAACTGTTATTTATCTTCAGGTACAGGGATGCATCTCCCCTTACACATCTGCAAATGTTTTGCCTACAAACTAGAAGAACTATAGTTGCTGATAGTTCGAGAGTTCTTTCGTATGACTCCCTTTTGCAGCTAGTCAACCAATTAAGTTGTTCCCAAGCTTGCATGGGATGGGCATTGTTGTTTCTCCCGCCACATATTTTGTCCCTTTTCAATTCTTATAGATGTCGTCAGAATACATTTGTAGAAGGTTGCAAGTTTGCAACAGCAGCCAAAACCCCCCCTAAACTTGTAGGCCTTAAATCTGTTAGAAATGCCTACTATGTACTGGTGACATTGTTCTTAAATATTAGATATTTAAAATCATAGAATATATATTTAAACTGGAAGTTGGGTTCTAGAAGTTAAATACAAACATACAACTCCATCTTTGACTGGGGGTTTTAACTACTCTCTCTCTCCGGTACATGTGTTTTGGCTGCTCTTTCGTAGGTAAACAGATGATCATCTTATGCATGATCCATTTTTCTTTAAAAATACAGATGTAATGCTGCTTGAAGATACCCTTGAGACCGAGAACTGTCTGGATGTAAGATTTACAGCTCTGTGGGTGCTGAGTTGTCCAGATATGGCTACTGCATTGTCTCCTCCTCTCCTCTCTCTTCATCACACACACATGCATGGTGCAACTCTATAAGCTAATCGGTTTGTCAACGTATGGGGCAACTCTATGAAAGGTAGATGGTTGTCATCTTGGGACCTAGTTTGGAACCGAAGCCACGTTTTGGAATAGACTACCCAACACCTTCAATTGGAATGTAAGCCAAGTTTGGACAAAAGCTAAGTATGCTTCCATCGTCTACTTTTCAAGGTTGCAGTGTTACCCTCTTAGAAATCCAATTGTTGCTATCAAGGTCCTGCTTACTTAGTTGTTGCTTTGGCTGAGCGGTACCGAAAAATAGTGTACTACTTAACTATTAGATTTTTTTAGAAGGGACCTATATGCGTTCTTAAACTTTAATGCTCTCACCGAAAATCTAGGCTTCAAATGAAGTATTAGGAATTTTGCTCTCATTGAAAATTTAGGTTCCAAACGAAGTATTAGGAATTTTGCTACTATAGTAGTAACATGTGCCCTTAGCATTATTTGTCTGATAAATATGCATAATATGCTAATTCAGCAGGTGAGACAGGAGCCACTATAATATACATTATTGCACCTAACAAGAGTCGAATTTGTGTAGTCAAGGTCTAATTAATTTAGTTGCAATTATTACGATGGCTTTTTTTTATTTTTTTACAGAATTTTAAGTACAGTTTTCAAAATTTGTTGACTATATGAGCAACTTTTTATCTAAAAATTGTCAAGATAGTATTTTTTATTTTTATTTTAGCAAACCATATATTTTAACTTGGTTTATTACTATTATTATTATTGTCTTTGTAGACGGCATGGTTTTGGATTTGTGTTGGTTGGTTGAAAAGTGCGCGATAGACCGTTAATTCAGGACTATCTATTTTTGAACCAAAACGTGCAAACATTTTCTATGTTTGGCCAAAACCAACACCAACAGTCCACCACCCAAATTTTGAAACCTTTTGTATCCTGCAATTTCACTCTCTCTCCTCTTCCTCAACACGCACATACAGAGATATAGACAGAGAGAGAACGAGAAAGAGCAGAAGAGAGAAAGAGAAAGAGAGAGATAGATCATGATCAAGGTCTGGTTACCAAGGTCATGATCTGTCTCATCATCATCACCATCCTTCCTCCATTTTGATCCTTCTTTCGATCGACACCCACTCTGCTTTTCACGAGCACATAACCAAGAAAAGAACAATCGTTTTATTTTTTGATTTGGGTTTTTTGCCCCTTCTAGCCAGAAGTGTTATGGCGTCGCGATCATTCAAGCGTTTTGTCGAACAAAATCTGGGCAGGTTCCCACACTTCGTGATATACGCTATTCTTGAATGGGTACTGATAATACTGCTATTCATTGATGGGTTTCTAGCATTTTTCTCCAATGAATTCGCCAAGTTCTTCGAGTTAAACCTTCCGTGTTTGCTTTGCACGAGAATCGACCATGTTCTCGTTCATAGAAACTCCAATTTCTACTACAATGATTCCATTTGCGAAGTTCACAAGAGGAACATTTCATCCCTTGCCTACTGTCACATGCACCGGAAGCTCTCCGACATCCGAAGCATGTGTGAGGGCTGCCTCCTCTCATTTGCGACGGAGAAAGAATCCGACACCGATACCTACAAGTCTCTAGTTGGGATTCTGCACAAGGATATCGATACATTTATAGAAGATGATCAGAGGGTTAATTCAAAATCACCGGCCCCAGCGGGAAGGAAAGATGATGCTTTGATTCAAGTTGAGAAGAAGAATGGCGTCCCAAGGTGTTCTTGTTGTGGGGAGCCATTGAAGAAGAAGCTCCCAACAAAGAGTATTATGACTCGGAGCTCTTCACTCAATGCCAACCTTCCCTCACAAGCACCTACTCCATCTCCTCGAACGCCAGTGGTGGCATGGAAGAATGAGGATTCACGTAGTTTAGAGCTGCCTCACATTCGCTACACAGAGCTCAAGTTCATGTCAGACAATGAATCGGAAGAGATAAACGAAGACAACAAAGCGGCTTCTGTGCCATTGCTACCGGAATCTGAAGAAATAACCGAAGAAGCCAAAACCCCTACTTTTTCTAAAGGAAACAAGTTTTTGGGAATCCCACTTACAGATTCGACATCAGTCAGTCCTAGGTGGGCTTCTAGGCTTCCTAAGAAGTTGCTACTCGAAAAGTCTGAGTTGTTTCCGGAGTCTAATGACACGAATGCTGCAAACGAAGGAGATGGTGACTCCATTTTGTATCTATTGAAGAGACAAGTCCGTTTGGATCGCAAGTCGCTGGTAGCAATGTACATGGAATTGGATGAAGAAAGAAGCGCTTCTGCTGTTGCAGCAAACAACGCGATGGCCATGATCACCCGCTTGCAAGCAGAGAAGGCTGCTGTTCAAATGGAAACCTTACAGTATCAGAGGATGATGGAGGAGCAGGCAGAGTATGATGAGGAAGCACTACAGGTGATGAAGGATTTGCTTATCAAGAGAGAGGAAGAAGTCAAGGTTTTGGAGGCTGAACTTGAGACCTATAGAACAAAATATGGACCCATAAATAGAGTAGGTAGTGAGGAATGTGAAGTTGATGCTGATGAAGATTACCAAGAGTTGAAATCTCAATCATGTTCATCCATGAGTGAGAAATCTGATTGTGAAAGCCCCAGTGGAGGGGATCATAACGGAGATCAATCGTCTTTAGATTTTGAAGGTGAGAGATCTTATCTTTTGGGTCTGTTGACAAATTTGGAGAAGCAATTTAATTTGTCTTCAGATGATGGGATTATTTCTTCAGAGCCTAACTTTGACATGGTAAAGCCTGAAGATGAAGATACAGGTAATAGTGCTCTATTTATTCTTCATTTTTCCTTCTCTCTCTCTTCCTTTGCTGCGGAAGAGAGGAGGCAGGGAATTAAGTTGGAGATTTATGTGAATTTTTGTCCATCTAGTTATATACTCTTAATGATTAATGGAATTTTTCGGATGGCAGGACATGAAAATAAGGCCATCCTCCCAAGTGAAATGTCTCTTATAAGGGAGAGATTGAGAGCAATTGAAGCAGATAGTGGATTCTTAAAGCATGCTGCTATGACACTCCAGAATGGTGGTGAAGGTACAAAACTATTGACGGAGATAGCTCTTCATCTGCGGAAGCTTAGGCAGTCGTTGAAAGTGCCCTCAGAGGGTACAGATGCATGACTTCTGTCCTAATTACTTTTAAGGTACTTGCCTTGTGTTTTCTTCTCTCTCTCTCTCCAAAGCATACAGGGAATGTGTTTTTGTGTGTCTGCCCACTCAGTCATAACCTTATCTTCTTTAATCTGGAGCCTGCATCGATGAATAAAGTGTTTTTGTGTGCACTTCTTCACAACAATATGCTTTCTATTTTCATCAATGCAGGCTTCAGATTTACAAGCATATGGTTATATGCTTTCGAGTTTGAAGCATGAATTGATGAACGAAACTCTTGAAGTCACTCTTCTCATAGTTTTCTTTTCTTCGTTTTTTTCTTTCCTTTATCCCACATCTTTAATTTCTTTGTAAACCAGCATTCAGTTAGTTATGTAATCAATTTTGTGCTTGCAGATTCCTTTTTTCCTTTTTTTTCTTCTTTTCTTTATCTCTTTTAATATTAGGGTGTATATACATCTTACCCATGTTGGAAGAAAGAGCATTGAAGTCCCAGCTTTGAAGCTTCATGGAGCTTTCGGATCCTCCTTGCCCCTTTTTCGGTATATTCTTTGAAAAACTTATTTTTATCACTTAATATATCAGTTACACCTGTAGTGACTAACCATGAAACCACAAGGACATTACCATTTTGTGTCACTAACAGTAAACACTAATATTGCTTATGATTTTTGTGATTTGAAGTGATAGAACACCTAAGTTACTGTATGTTAGGCCAGGGAAGTAAGTCAGAAAGCCAACCCCAGAGAGTTTTTCCTTTTCGCTGAAATGAACCCTCAAATCCACAAAGGGACTATACGTATCCTCAAATTAGCTAAAATTATTGCCACATATATTGAAAAGATCAGAATCTAGATGGGTGCAAAGCCTGTCATTGATCATTGACATTGGGAAGTGTTTTATTTTAGATGCAGACACATGTATATATATGTTTTTGGTGTTGGTGTTTGGTGGGGGGGGGGAGAGGGAGAGAGAGCGAGGTTTGGAGGAGTTCCAATCTCCTGATATTTTATTGAAAATATATAAGTTGTCTTGCAATGATTCAGTTCTAATATGTGCCTTCAAATGGTTTGGAATGTTAAATGGAGGGTATAGAAGTCAATTTGATTTTATACCGGCAGTATTGAGTTTTTTGGTTACATAATCACTAAGGCCTTAAAAGAAATTGACGTTGTTTAGATCTTTTACTATGACTGTTTATTTTGGTCCTTAGTGAACTTAGAGGATTACAATTATCTAAT
The DNA here is from genome assembly GCA_033060915.1 of Euryodendron excelsum. Classification (NCBI taxonomy): domain Eukaryota; kingdom Viridiplantae; phylum Streptophyta; class Magnoliopsida; order Ericales; family Pentaphylacaceae; genus Euryodendron; species Euryodendron excelsum. The sequence continues at coordinate 34,226,291 of CM065384.1, read as the reverse complement.
GTTGCATACTTTTGGAACATAAAGAAGAAAAAGATCAGCAATACTTAAAAAAAAACAAAAGAAGGTCAAGAATAACTTCTTTGTATGCAAGGTTATGGCATCCCTGGCATAGGAGAATTTTACATAATCTCTATAAATACAAGGTTATGACAGTCCTGGCATAGGATAATTTTACATAATCTCTACAACCTTTGTTTCATTTACATTCCTACACCTGTATGTAGAATGATATTGCAGAGGACCTTTACATTTTTTTTTCATATTGAAAAAGTAATAAGAATGAGGGGTGTTCAAAGAAACAGCTTATCTTCATATGTCTTCTACACAGTAAATTGAAGTAACAAGTTCAGGACTGACCAGCATTTTTGCAGGAAAAATGGCTTCCCCAGTGTGCAGCTGCTAAAATCTCCAGCAAGCTTTTCACCTACAATGAGCAGAAAAAGCTTTTATCAACTTGGGTGAAGATTGAGATGATGGAAATTCTTGTCAACTTAGGCCTAGACTAAGATGGCAGCACATATCCGGTTCTGCACGGGATCACTAAACTTGAAACATCGCGAAACTGGGGTTCTGGTAGATTGACTGACATCGCTTCACCAGAACAAGGCGCGGGGCAATTGTTGGTGATATTACAGAAGGCGGAGTAAGGAAAGCATGCAAACTTCATAGCTGATGAGTCTAGCTGCAATGAACATAAAGTGGCTTGTCGCAGTGTTTTAGTTTTGAAATTAATTGTTCGTCTTTCATTCAAATTGTTGTAACATCCAACAGATGATCAGAATCTTTCTGGTTATGTCAATTGATTTTTGTCATAGGGTATGTCTAAGCCTGATTTATTGTTTCACATCCAAGCAGATGAAGATGATACCCTCTGGAGCAAGAGAAATTCAGCACAGCACAAGAAATATTCCATGATTCTGTTAAATTGCACCATTGAAGAAACCAGAATATCCAAATTGTCTCCAAGCTTCACTACAATGACTGGTTCTACTCGCATTCTGAATTTCCTATAAAATACAAGGCATAAGCAGTTATGCCACTTTAAGTGGATGTTTCATGCAGCCCCCAAGCCAACACAGGAAAAAGTCTTTACGTATCCTCAAGCATTCTGTAATTAGCAAAGCAAGTAATCTCACAAACTATACAATCGACCATACATCAGAAGGATACAAATATCAGCCCCCGGTTGGAGGATCAATTAACCCTATCCAGGGTTGGCAAAATGCTGCACAGACCCATTGTAGTTTTCACTTTAAGCTCTCTATATATAGTTGAGATCGGAGAATTACTATAGCAATCAGCCACACCAGCCTTGGCTAAGGTTATAGACTTTGAATCTTTGTACTACAATATCTCCACTGTTATTCAATGTAGGAGACAATATATACAATCTAAATGCGCGCAGACAAAAATTTTTGCATACATGACAGAGGAAAATCGAAAAATCCATAGAGAAAAAAAACTTCTACTTTAATAGGGCAACTTATGAGCAAAATTAAGACATAAAAAAAAACAGCATTTTAACATTTGTTTCACCTGAGAATGTAAAAAAAAAAAGGACTGTCATGGCTCTTTCCTTCACTTTCAGAATACAATACAAAAGGAATGCATGACGAGCTTACCACTAAGTATTCCTAAAAATCAAATGAGTGCAATAGGACAGCTCCAAACAAAAGAATGGTAAAAACAATGATTTCTTTTTCTTTTTAACTAAACTAAAAATGGCAAAACACAAAGGGAAGGAAGAATTGCTGGTGTGTGGTATGTTATCGTAATTATAAGAAATAGTCTGGAGTTCTGCGTGTGATGTCGGGTTCAATTTGAGGAGGTGCCGGTTGAAATTGTAGGAAACTCTGATCCATATTCTCCCCATTCTCAAATATTGCAGCCATATTTCCACAACGATAGCAATAATTTGATACACTGTGACGACATTTTTGTCCTACAAACAATGAAGTAAAAAGTTAAGAAACAGAAACCTGGGCATATCAAGATCAAAACTGATTCTGTTTTCCATTTGGGATTGACAAACCTGACACCAATTGTAACCTTCCATCATAAGCTGGTGAGCTCTAGAAATAAGACTCAGCCCATTAGTGTGGTTAAATTGAGCAGCTATATCCCGTCCAAAGGAGAAATTCCCAACCCAAATTGGTCGTCTGGATCAGACCACAAGAGATCACATATCGGCCCTTCATGAGGAACCTGTTCCACACATACAAAGGACGAACATTAGAATTGAACAAATATGGGAAAAAGTAGGCATTAATAAGTCTGCTTCAAATAGCTAAGGTTTTCCTTTCGTGGTGGGGGTGAAAGAGGCAAATCAGTCAAAAAATGAATCTAACCTGAGGCAGAGATCACATGGAATTACTCCAGACCAAATATTATCAAGAGAGGGCAGACAACAATTATATAAGGCATATGCTTTCAAACAAAATTCCTATAGAGTAATCTGCATGAAGTGAGAGGGCATGGGATTTTCAGTATTAAGACATCATGATTCCCACAGCAATGACCAACACCATTTCTCAAAAGAGGCCATAAAATATGGTACCTGTATAGAAGCCGATTCTATCAATTCATATTTTCATTGAAATGCAATATCATCATTTAAATCATAGCAAGCAAAAGAACATGACAAAGGAAATTCTCAATATGCAGGAAGAGGAACAATGGTGCATGTACCTCCTGTATACGATCCAGGGCGCGAATATTATCTAATGTATCCAAAGATGGGGAGAGGCCGCCATGCAAGCAGAAAATCTACAAGGTGAGAACAAATGATTGTCAGATAATATCAGGGGAATACTCAAATTAAGGCAATGATATGAAATCCAACCTGACTCTCAATTAGGGCTGTCAGTGGAGGATAATCAAAAAGGTCAGTGAAATATTTCCACACATTTGCATTTCCATATTTTCTCAAGCATTCATCATAGAAACCATACCTGCTGTTATTGATTAAAACAAGAAACTTAGCACTATACACAATGACTAATAACTCAAGAACAAATCACTTAGCATCTCTCCCCTGTTTCTTCTGAACACTTAACAGCGTGGTTTGTATTTCTTGACAAAATGATGAAGTGAAGAGGCAAAACTGTCTACAAAAATCTAAAATAGCTCCTTGCTGCACATTTTATCACCTTCTTCCTCTTTTGCCTGGACAGTTATTCAGTTTAGCTTACGATTTCACCACAAATCACAATTACGGCCTTCAATTTTTGTTAAACACAAGTGCTCATCCGCCTCAAGGTTGTGGCGCAGGTTTGGGTCAAGGGAATCAGTCTCCGCGAAAAGGCAGATGGTAAGCTTGCCTACCAACTACCTCTCCCAGACCCTGCCATAAAGTGGGAGCCTTGTAAACTGGGTACAACCTTTTAATTGTTGCTGAACTCAAATAAGCTGGAAAAAGTAGGGCAAAGCCCACATCACCTTTGTCATGCAGAAACTTTTCTGTCATAAGCTTACAGCTTTAGTTATTTTTTTGGCTGTCATAGGCTTGTGCCTTCATCATATTTGTATCTGGGCATTAGTAGTTGATAATGCCCCAGATACCAATATTGCAAAACATACAGCTCACAGAAGCTAGAGTTATTTGATTGAAAACTTCATTTCTCTTAGAGAAAACGTCCACAACTTCAAGAATGCAATGTGTCAGACATTCTGAATTGGGAAATTATGAGCAACCCTGTACAATGTGATTTTTAAGGGATATTTGCATTGATTTGGGAAGTCGTTACTATTTCAATGCCAAGTTCCATGTGTACATCACAATTCAGGCGGGATCATGTACAAATCAATTATGGGCAAGAGGGTCTAGAAGTCTCTCCTTGCAATATGATCAGAGCAACACACAATATGATGAAGGACATCAAATTTATAAGTACTTCTGTACTTGGAGTCTTGGACTACGTGGCCATCACTCTGCAGTGAAAAATTATTCAGTGCTACTACAGTATTGTCAAGTGGTGCTCCACCATTCACATGAGGGTAGAGCCTACTTGTTTTAATAGATGATGAGACCTATTTTCATGTGAGAGGTGGAGCAACACTGACAATGCTCTAAGAGCACTGAATAATTTTTTTTCCGTGGTAGATGCAGGCATTGCAACACTCGCGCACACACAACCAACCGCAACCTCATTGGCCAATACATCACAATACTCTCATCACCTATGAATTACGACCATACTGAGAAAAATGAATCTTTCAAGGTCAACTGCTTAAAAAGTCATTTTTTCAAAACGGAGGTTCAATACAAAATACTACTAGAACTAAAAGGGAAAACCTTTTTAATAAATAAAAGACATCAGCTCAAATGATACACTATACCAAATAGATCCATACAATCATATCCTCCATTCAAGCATTGTGATCCTGTTTTCTGTCATATGATCATATTCGCCAAGGTATTACAAGTACTTATACTAGAAAAATATTCAATGGTAATGTAGTACCAACTTATACCACTAGTATTTAAGCATTATAGTGTAGAATCCACTATTATACATAGAAAAAAAAATCATAACAGAAGTAATACCTAAAAATATAAATACTACCTACTTAGTGGACTTTTTTCCCGTTATTCCTATCTTAATTTCTCAATCCGTCAACTGATGGCCCTTCTCTTGTTCTTGTGTTGCCCTCAACTTGAAGTAGTGTCTTCATTGGTATTCATCTATGGCAAACCATCTTAGATGACTTTTCTCATCCAATTTGAAATTGGCCCCACCTCAAGTTTTTTTTGTATGGTCTAGGCGGTAAGCATGTTGGCACGATGGAGTAGATGCATAAGTACCTCTAGTTTCTACCCTTAGCTTCCATTTCCATTTTATATCCTCCTTACCCACCCCAGACGAATTTTGACGGATTGGTCCGATGTCCACTTATCCCCGTCCATTGCCATAACTCATAAAGCCGGGGAAGTTGCGGTGCTGATGGCCGTGCACGACAGCAACAGCAACTGCAGCGCCACCTAATGCACTCCTCTCTCGCTCCCTTATCCTATGCCCACCACCACCCTCCGTCGCACTTCGCTCCCTCGCGACAATGAACCACCGTGAAGACCGCAATTCTACCACTACTCTTCAGGATGCCGTTTTTAAGCATAAACGAGCCCTCCGATCCAAACTCAGGAAGGAACTCAAGGGCATGAACCCCACCCAAAGATCCCAAGAAAGTATTCATCGCTATACACATACATTTGTAAGCATAGTGGCTAACCACGTTTACTGATCTCATCTGGAGCCAAATTATAGTAGTGATCTAGCCCAAAAACAAAAGGAAAATAATGTAGCTATAGGTTTATTATGAATACTGGTGAACTGGTTACGTGAAGAATGATCCGCAAACTGTAATTTTGCCATGTCTGTTACGATCCGTAGCTCATAATACATTGAAAGAATTTATTATATATATATATACACTATACATTATTTGGCCATGAGTTTCTCTCAAGTTGTGTTGGTAGACCATGGGGTTAAGTAGTGGTGGCTGATGTCTGGGCAATTGTTTTGGGGCAAAAATACTTCAGACTTACAATTTAGGAATTAATTATAATTTCATAATTATTGCTTATCTGTTTTTTTTTTTACCATGAATAAGTCCATATTAAACAGAGATGATGAGCGTTGCTTCGATGCAAGTTGTTCAAATTGTGCACCTTATGGTTTCACTTGTCATGTTTGTTTCATCGGTGCATAATGCTTTCAAGAGTTTTCTTCTTTTCGTTTAAGGCGGCCGTCTTGTGCGAGTTACCTTTGATCATTTGTGAATTGGTATAAAAGGAGCCATAAACAATATCTTCCTCCCTTTACTTCCACTGCAGGAAGTGAAGGTTCCCTTCGTGTTCATCGATTCTTGGATCTCCAGTATTTGCTTTGTTGAACTTGCTCAAGGGTGGCGTTCAGTTTTCTTTATGTTTTCATATCATGAAGCATTAAACAGAAGTGATTACGTAGTTGAACACATGTTTCACCTATAGGCTTCAAGAGAAGGCATATAGATTGGACCTGCAAGATCAGAGACATTATGCTCCATGAAATTGCTCTGATTGAGAAAGCTGTAGTTCATACTTCATAGTAATGGTGGTGGCAATATCAGTCTTTTGGTAAAGCAAGTTGAACTCTTCAGCTTTTGCACCGATTCAATTTATGGGGGGTTTTCTATTTTCATTGTTTCACATTTACATTTTCACTTTTATTTATTCTTTCTGCAGTCTTGCTGGGAAATGATCTCTTCCAGTTCATTCATCTTTACAAAATTGTCTTTTGTTTTTTTTTTTTTTTCCCCCAGACAATGCAATTCAACATATTGTTAGGGAAGCTCCATGGTTCAAGTCTTGCAAGCGATTATGTGCTTATATAAGCAGTAGTGCTTTATGAGAAGTCAATTAGTCTATGGTTTTGAGTGAAATTCTACTGAATCCATCCAAAGGTGTGACGGGTGCCTCTAATTCAGTACTTAAACTTTGACATGCTGTGTGATGCCAAAAGAGGGGTGTTCATTTTTCTTTTACTTTTACTTTTGTTTTTTTAATCCCTTTGTCTTCTTTTGCAAGTAAGGAATGATCCTTATAGACCTCTATCTTTAATTGTGAGGAACATGGAGGATTTCTGGATCTCTTCTCTTGAGTACGATTTATTTGTGGAAATGGATGGTTATATGAGATCTATCTGATGATTCACAATTTATCCAACTTTATATTTCCGAACTATCCACTGCCTCGTTCCTTGTACATGTAAGAAACGAATTTACCTTCTGATTGATATCACAGGAACTCTGTTGTTAGTGCATTGTTCTTCTCCATTTAAATGCTGAAGGAAATGAACATGAAGATGGTAGGTTAATGAATAACCTCTGCTACACAAGTAAACATTTTTTTTTCTTTTGTGTCACCACTTAGACCCTGGAGGAGCAATACTTTAGAAGCTTCTATTGTCAAATACTTGTGGCATTGTAAATAAGAGAATCAGATCATGGAGTCTAGAGTCATCTTATCTCATGTTTGATTTAACACTTCTATGAACCTAGAGGCTAAAGTATTTGTCTTCTTGCAGTTATGCTAGCAAATGACCCAGTTGACTTATTTCTGTTACCTGGTAATACATGATATTATCCTTTTTCTTGATTTATCCATCAAATGCTCCAAAAATTGAAACCTAAACTTGGTCAGGGCACATTTGTCTTGGTTTTCTTGCAGGAATGGCATTTGATAAATCAGGGAGGTGCTTGGGCCGTGGTAGAGGGTAGGTTTATCGACCTTGGCCTTTTTAAATTTGAGTTCAGTCTGTCAGTAGCACCAGGTCTAACAAGTTGCTTAGAATCAGTTATTTTTGCTGATTTAATATATAAAACCAGTCTTTTTATTTTTATTTTTTAATCTCCAACTGTAACATCTGTTAGTGGACCGACTTGAGGGACTTCGGAGTTGCTATGACGATCTGAAACCCGTGCTATACCTGTTCGTATCTCTTGTGCTTTGAGTGCTTGGCTGTAACAGTTCTTAAAATTTTTTGTCTTCTTTTTACCCCCCTAACAATTTGATTTTGCATTGTTTGTGTTAACGCGGTGATAACTCAAAAGTTATTAGGATATCTTCCTGATGAAATATTGAAAGCTTGCAAAGGAGCGGAAATGGAAGCAACCTCTCCTTGGTACATGTCATTCTATTGCTTCTTTGGACTGTACATGTTTATGCCTTAATGTTGTGAAGACGATGTGATTTGGTCTGCCTTTCAGTGACATTCTTGGCTCTGTTTTGCTGTAGCACTGTCATATTCACTTCTGATAATGGATGAGGGAGTTATACAGGTTACTCCAACTGATGTTCCTTTGGATGCTATTGTAATCCCATCTGGTGTGATCTCCATTAGCCCAGCTGCCATGGCGAGGTGTCACTGAATATATTTCTTCTTTCTATTGGTACTCATTTTTGTTTCTCATTCAAGCCACTAGCACAACATCAACTTTAATGTGGAACTTTGGAACCAAACCCAATGGTTTTATTCCACAACGTTGTCCCCCAGAACGTGCACCTTGCTTTGCTTGCAAGGGTCAGAGTAAATCTCGCTATTGGAAGCTGTGATTGTCCGTTGACAAGCCTTGCTAAGTAAAGCAACAGCTCAATCTGACAATAGTTGGAGATGACTTGTATTTGAGGGGAAGTCATGAACACAAAGTTCGGGAAAACCATAAATTTGTGTAGCTGTAAGAGTTTTTGTTAGAATCACCAATTCAATCTGACTTACATGCTTTTGTCTGATCAAATACAATGGTGATTTTTCAATCATTCAACAAGTAGATTGTCCTTCCATGATCTGTAAATTGGAGTGTTGCTATTCTTTTGAAGTTTTAAAGCTTATTTCGAGTAGATTTCGTTTCAGCATATGAACTACATGCCGGCATTTCTTTGTATTGCACTTGTGTAACAGTGGGTTTTTGAGAGGGAAAAACCATGTTGCATTTACCACTATGCCTTATCTAGGCATTCGTTTGAACTAAGATACTAATTGGTGAGATATCCTTGCTCAAAGTTTGAAGAGTGTACTTGCTTCAGCAAGAAGTTTGCATCTACTTTGAGATAATTAGGTGATATCGGTAGAGAGAACATTAACCTAGGTTTGCTCCATTGGAGACACTCTTTGACTGGCTTCCAAAACCATTTAGGAATGATGGATGGATATTCAGTCTGCTATAACCACTCCAATAACCAACTCAAAAAATCTACAAAACATTAGATGTCTTAGGTCATTTCTGTTTAAACACTTCAAAAATTGCAGCCACTTTTAAAATTACCTAGTGGCAGTTGGATAATAATATCTTAGGTCATTTCTGTTTAAAATTCTGAACCTACAACTTGCATATCATTGTCAGCTAGGTTTTTCTTTGCTAACATTAGATAGTGAAAACTTTGATATTGAAATGCTGTTGACCATATCAAATCTTTTAGCAAAAATATCAAGATTAACCCTTGTGAGGCCCATAATCTTGCTCAAGTCCTCTGCCCCCCAATTTCATTTTGTTCTTCCATGTACTCCAACTGAGATGTTATTGTCATGCCATCCTTTGTCACAAGCCAACTAATCCCCACCAATTTTCTTTATAGTCATCTGTTTATGTCTTTTTTATTGGGTAGTTTTATGTAACAGAAAGATCAGCATATAGAAAGCAATGACCTTCACCTTCAACTACTTAACAGGATAGAAAACTAGCCCATGGCTGCCATGATTACTCTCTCAAGCTTGATTGTCTTGTTGCTTTTACCCTTGCCTGACTGTTCTGCTGACCCTGATCCATTACAGGACTTCTGTGTTGCAGATTTGAAAGCCCCTGCTTCTGCCAATGGCTTCCCCTGCAAACAAGCCTTAGAAGTGACTTCAGATGACTTCTTCTTCGCCGGGCTGAGCAAGGAGGGTAACACAACAAATGTCTTCGGAACGAATGTTACCGTGGGAAATGTTCTTGCGTTTCCCGGTCTCAACACGATGGGGATTTCGATGAATCGAGTCGACTTCGCTCCCGGCGGAATTAACCCGCCCCACTCGCACCCTCGCTCGACGGAGTATGTATTAGTCGTTGAAGGGAAGGTCCTTGTAGGGTTTGTGACAACAGGAAATGTGTTTTACTCAAAGGTCATAAGTGCCGGGCAGATGTTTGTGATTCCCCGAGGGCTTGTGCATTTTCAGCTGAATGTCGGAGAGGGAAAGGCCTTGATCTTCACAGCTTTTAACAGTCAGTTGCCTGGGGCTGTGGTTCTCCCCTTAACTCTTTTCGCTTCAGCACCATCCATTCCTAATGATGTGCTGACTAAAGCCTTCCAAGTTGAAGAAGATGTTATCAATGGCATAAAATCTAAGTTTGGCTTCTAGGCTGGTCTCGAAATAAGGTCTCTCTGAACCTTTTTAAACAGGTGATTTGTGGGTAATGATTCTCTCTTATTCTCGGCCTCAAATCCTTGATCTGGTTATAGTTCAATTGTATCTGCTTTCACATTCAGAATTGAACAATAGAAGCAAGACACAGCTAATCTCATCTTGTAAGATTTCTAAAAGTTAAAATTTATAATCTTGCGATTGTTTCGCGGTCTATTCGAAAGTAGTTGCAACAGCTGATTGAAACAATGAAGAGGAGTTAGTAAAGACGCATATAATCAGTTACCCTAATACGTAGTTTAGTACTGATACAACGAATTACAGTAAATTAAGTTAGATGATGTGGAATGAAGACAGCAATTTTCTACAGAACATATGGTATTCTTCTTTCATTACAGATTTAAGAATGGTCATACGCAGAGAAAAAAAGAGACTGCACTAAATGTGGAAACCAATAATAAAGCACCCCTTTGATTGAAGAGGATGAGGTGGAAGACTAATATGCTGCTGGATTCCCTAGTTGCCAATGATTGGGGTAGTCAAATCATGATTCTCTGTCGAAGCTGCTACCAACCTGCATATGAAACCATTCGGGTTGTGATCCTTGCACATATTCCCTTGTTGCTTGTAATCCGAAGATCATTCCAGCAGCATCAAACGTTGAAGCTCCTAGCTGAACCAACAGATTTACTAATCAGACACATAAAAAAAGGGAAACAAGAACAAAATCGCGTCACTGCAATATCCCCTTCTCTAAAATTTCTGATTTGTTAAAAACTCGTATTTTAAAAATTTTGTTTTCACAGTATTCAGTACAGAAAATAAACTGAAAATATCTTCTGTTGATGAGAGCAAAAGGGGCAAAACGCAACTCCTAATGGACATGGCATATCAATAACATATACAAGGAAGGGAATTAGGTTATTATTTAATAACAAAACCATGTCAATGCACTTGTGAAAACTATGACGAAGCACCAATGAGTCAGAAGGTAAGTGACAGAGTCATGTGCCAAAGAAATCCAAACCCACACACTACCTCCCTCTTTTGAAGGAGAAAGATACATTTTAAACAAGGTCCAGATCCAGAAGTCAAACTCAGGAGGTCAATACAAAGGCTAAAACTAAAGCAGCAACAAAAGGGTAACTACATGATATTTTAGTCTATCACTCCAGCCTATTGAGTGTCCAATACATGGCAAGTTTTCAACTTTCAGAATTAGGAGAAATGCTACAATATAATGAAAATTTTGGTTGAATTAATTTTGGCAGGTGTAGTGCATTTTTAATTTTCTTTTATCATTTCAAAGAAGCATTTCAAAAATCCAAAATTTATTAAATAAGAATTGATTGTCAGCAAATGTTAAGACCAAACATTTTTAAAAGCTCAAAATTCAAAATAATGCTTAGCATAAAGAGCATCAAAAAGCAACTTTATAGTTCACAATAAAAAATTACATAAGTGATATTTCTGCATTTCTACTTCATTTTAAGTCATTTCTACTTATTTTGACTTTTTGCAAACTATAGAGTGGTTAGAAAATATGATAAAATGTCAGCTTACAGTGAACAAACATGCCATCAAGTGCATTAAGAATCTCAAAAAACATGATATGTATTGAATAGTTTCTTATTGAAGTAGGTTCCATCACCATTGAACATGTTATTACTTTCCATGGATCGTTGGATTTGGAGGAGTTTGCTGGATTCAAAAGATACCATTGTATCAAGGTTGAACTCTTAAGACACTACGGCTCTAAAAAAGAACAAGAGTTAATAATCACCAGCAATCAAGGATCTTATTATCGTTCTACTAAAGGGGCATTTTTGTTTTTATCTATTTATGTGCTGAAAACTAACATATGTTCCAACTGCCAAAAAAGGAGCAATTGAATGAGGTTATCGAACTTCGGGCAGCTACAGCATCTTCTAAAATTCATATTGGAAAATACAAGAATCTATCTCTATTCCAGACTTTAAATGTAACATAAATTATATGTTACCCAGCCAAAAAAAAAAAAAAAATGTAACATAAACTGGAATTAAGTTACTATTCAAATGAAATCAATTTACTACTCAACAGTAGCACATTTAGAATTGCCCCTTTGATCTTATTGAATCTTCCTGAATTATGGACGGAATCACCACCTTTTGGGAGAACTTCTGTCAATTGTCCCAGTGACAAGCAGCAGTTTCCATCACAATGAGGAATTAAAAAATAAGAATTTTTAAGATGTACAAAAAATTAGTACAGTACTGTTTATATTAATAGCTTTTATACTTAAAAAAAATTAGTAAGTAATTCTGTACAATTAATCAGTGCACTTAGACTTACATCTTTAGAAGGAAATCCCTCAATGGGGGGTTCCATCCTTGAATTGACTGCTTCAAGCTTCATTGACAAGAACTACAATATCCAAATTATGGGGGAAAAAGGAATCAGCTTCTATAGTGGGAGCAGCAGTAACGTCATAGAATAGCAATAAACATATCAGGATAAACATAGTTACCTCAACCTGACACTGCAGTGACTGGATGTAATTAATTATCTCATCAAGGACGAGTGCTTTCCCAATAACCTGATCAAATGAAAATTATTTAAATCCACAGGAAGAACACAATGCCATGACAAAATAAAAGTTCGAACTAAGGTAAACGCTTGTGGATTTTCAACAACTGGTTCTCTATTTTCTATCAAGAGCTTTTAAGGATTTCTCCAATTATTTGACCATAAACAAGAGGAAGCTGACAAATTGGGAGATCCTATGCTTAGATTACATGAGTTCTACCTGTATATTATTACAAGTACAATAAAATCAACAAAAAATCACATACCTTATTACATCCAGGGACCAAGTCTTGCAGAATCTTCATCCTCTCACTAATCTTTTCTCTCCTAGCCTGACAAAGTAATGGTTTTAGTCCAAACAATATCTCCAAATTCAATGGATAAATGAACAATTGATAATTCCAAATCTAAGAGGTTTGAAGAGTTTACTCTCTCTGCTAGACTGTGGCTATCAGTAGCTTGACCCCTTCTAGCTCTGACATGGATATAATCTTGCTTAGGAGGCTTAGAAGGTTTTGTGCTTTGTTCAGCAGGCTTGTTCCCAGGTCCTGAATTTGCTTCAACTTCAGATTTTGAGCCACCATTTTCAACTCTGGATCCAGATATTTTCATTCGCTTACCATTTGAATTGTTCTAAGCCCAGCAAGAAAAGAAAACGAATTCAGAGTTGACTCCCTGATTCTTATAAATGGTAACCCCCACCTATCATTGAACTGAAAATACCTAATTTTTTATAGAAAAAATCACGGGAAAAAATAGCACACCAAGTTATTCCAGAATCAAAGGTTTGAAAAGCACAGAAAAATTATTTGTACAATAGAAATTCCCATAAGATATCTTAATTGAGTAAAGGGAGAATTGAGTAGACTAACAAAATAAAGATAAAAACAAAAACGAGAGAAATTTTTGCAGAAATGTCTGAATATCATTTGTCCTCACAAAATATAGCGTAGTTAACGAAAACAAAAATAAAAAGAAAGCCAAGCAAATTTACAAAGAAGCAAAACAAGAAAACAAAACCCAAAAAAGTATAAAATAGATCGTACAAAAAAATAAAACGAGAAAACACTTAAATTTAACAAGGGAAAATGAACGTAGTACATGAGCTAAAGAAGTTGAATTTACTAGAAAATTCTCAATAACGCGAATTACCTAAATAGAAAATCACCAAATTTCAACTAATCTAACAAATACAAACCTTGAGAATGTACAAAGGTATAAATGGAGAACAGTAATCGAAGGAACAAAGTAAATTACCACATCATTGCCGCTACTGGTGGACACGAGCTTCGAGGACTCATCCTCCGAGTTCGCATCCCTCCGCATCCTCCCACCCCCACCGCCACCGCCGCCGCTCCCGCTCTGCTCCGTAACCGTGGATTCGTCCACGGACACGTCACGATTCGAGGTTGTCTCCCCAAATCCGCTCAAGTTGCTCATCCTCAACCCCAACCCTTCTCCACTGCTCGGCTCGCCGACTCCGGCGTTGCCATTGATCGGAAAAAGCCAAATCTCGGCCAAACTGTACGACGAAGGGTTGGCTGCCGAGAACGAACCCTCGTTGATTATCGGAGGATCCATTTCAGGAACTCACAAATGATTCAAAATTCATATACACACAAACATATATATATTCTACACATGCATATACATATATAAATAGTGAAGTGGAGCTGAAAGATAGGTAATGGAAATTGAAAACCTAGCCTTTTGGTTTGAGAGAGTGTTAGGAGGGAGTGAGGGGGTTAGTGTGCGTAGTTTTGGGGTTACTTAAAGAGCGAATTAGGAGAGGGAAGCAATTTTCTGGAAGTACAGTATGAAAGTGAGGTTAAGAGAGAGACAAATAGTAATCAGAAAGTGAACCTCAGAGGGGAAGAGAGAGAGGGTGTGGTGCGCATTGCACTCAATGCGCATGATATCAGTCGAGATTGGAAGCAGTGAAAGAGTGAGGTTTACACGGACCCAGAAGTTCGAAAAACTTGCACTCGCTCCCGTAGATATAAATTCTGTACTCGCTTCGCTACGTAAGAGAGGTATACAACTGATGGCTTTGCGGCTCAAATTACTGAAATACCTTTGATACTGCGGTCTGATAGAGCGAGTACGTTTCTTTTTTCTTCTTGCGGGTAACCCTATCAAACTTTTTTTCCTTTATTTTCTCTGGGCTTTTTTGGGATCACACGCCCGACGATTCGCAGCTTTGCTACTACATACATGGTGGATCCCGAGCGTATGGGTTGACCCGGTAGTGGAACCCATACCCAGACCCGGATCCAGATGCAAGGCTTTAACGGTCAACTATACATCACGGTTTAAGTATTTTGTTTTTTGAATTTCGTGTTTAAGATTAGTTACACAAACTGTTTTGATTGAAACTATGTTTAGGAAGCTGGTTTAGAAACTTATTTTTAATTTTTTTAAAAAAAATACTACAATTTAAAAACCTTTACACAAGTGTTTTCTAAGTTTCAGAATTATTTTTAAATGTAAAAGAAAATGATATGAAACCGATGAAATTTCAATGATTGTTTTTTTATTCTGTTTTAAAGAACATAAAAACAAGATGCTCTCAATTTTTTTATTTTTAAAAATACGAAAAATCAAAATAAAAATAAAAACAGGACCGCAACCAAACAGGGATGATCTTAGAATTAAGATTTTGGTTATATTTTATTTATGTTTGGATTTTGGGTCTAAATTCATACTTGATCACAATATTTAGACATCATGTTTCTAGGTCCGTCATCCTGTTCTTATACATGTAAGCTTGTTTGGATTAGGATTTTTATTGGTTTTTCTTAAAAGCTAAAAATTAAAATTAAAAGTTCATAAAAAGGTTAAAAATAGAAAAAAGTTTGAAAAAATGAGAAGAACTAGTTAAAAAATTAAAGAAAAACTGACAAACAAGCTCAAAACTGAGGACAAACTTTTCTTTTTACATATTTTCGCTTATAATTGTTCATCTCTTTCTCTTTTTTTGCTTTTTCAGTATTAAAGTGACACATATTCTTACGGATGTATTGCACCACTAATACTGTCTTTTAAATCGATTTTTGCATTAGTGTTTTGAAGACCTGAAAAATAACAAAACGTGTGATTTAACAAATTAATAATATTTGTGCATAAAATAGTACCTTTTATTTGCCTCGTATTTTGAAATTTTCAATCCCCAACATCGCCTGTTATAGATCGAGGAGCCTACCAATCTTGTAAATCCATGAACGGGGGTGGTAAAATTGATAGTTGTTAGGTCCTTGCCCCTTATTTGTGCCGAGAAAATTTTTTAGAAATAGTGAATAGAGGACTGCTACGAACAGGTACGGTGGTCAATTAGGCGCCACTTGATCGCTGCCACATCATACTGGTAGACTTGGGCTAATATGAAGGAGATCAAGTGGTGCTTGACCAATTGCTGTGATTGCCCGTTGCATCCGCCATAGTGTTTATGTGTGACCTAATTTTTGTCCTTCATAATTTCTATTTAGGAAATGAATTAATGATGACTTTGGCATGAAAATGGCTTTATTGGAACTTAAAATGCCTAAATCATGAAAGATGCTCTTTCATTGTACGTCGGTCGGTATTCTTGGGGATTATAGTGTTGTTATTTTGATAATGTGGATTCAACCACTATAATTGTGAAAATAATTTGCTTTATTTTGTTATGAGAGGTTTCGGATCCTTTCGCTGTAACAAAAGGTAGACACTATTCAACATGAAAGACTAAGAAGTAAAAAAAGAAGAACTTGGGCATTGTCAAATAGTTACAAAAAGAATTGAAGGAATAAAGACTCATCATACTTCGTAGAAGGGGGTTGAAATTTTATGCAAGCTTTTCTCTCACTTGCTTTCATTTGTAATTCTTTCATCTCTTTGTCTTTTTTTGTTTGTACCATATTAATTCGTAAACGCATTTGGTTTCATTTTTGAAAAATGTTTCTCATTATTAAAATTAAAAAAATTAAAACTAATAAAGAAAACTTAGTTACAATTCCATTTTTTTTTTTAATTTTTGTGTTCTCAGAAACGAAAAAAATGTGACTATAAAAAATACAATTATTTTCATTTTCAAATAAAAAAAAGTTTAAGAAACTTAGAAGATATATATATATATATATATATATATATTTTTTCTTTGTTTCTTAAAATTGAGGTATTTTTGAAAAATAATTAAAACATAAGTTTCAAAAGTAATTTATCAAATGAAGTCGCAAAAGTAGTTTTTGCAAGCAGTTTGCCAAACTCGATAAGGACAAATTTTAGAAAATAAAAATAAAAAATAGAAACAAAACCATAATCAAACGGGCAATTATTAAGAAATAAAATTTCTAAATTATTTACGATACGAAAATGACGACAATGGCGCTTTTGAACTCTTCATTATTTTTTCTTCTTCTGAAAATATAATGAAAAACAAAAATAAAACACTAATTTTTTTCGAAAATGATTAAAAAAAAAACGGTGTTTAAGTCATTTTCTTGCAGTAGTAACATTTGGAAGACGTGAAAGCAACAAATAATGGCATCCAACAAGTTAAATAATGTTCCTATTAAACAAAAAGTATCTTTCATTTGGCTTCCATTTGAGAAATTTCCATCCCAACTACAACTTGTTAGGTTCTTGTACTTTTGCTCAGTACTATAAGCAATACCCTAGAAACACTGTTCGTGAATCATGGCCTAATTTATGTTCCCAGTATTAATTCTATATGTTCAGGGAATGAATTAAGGCTAGGCAGGCTTTGGCATGAAAGTGGCTCTATTGGAACTTTAAGGGTCTAAAAACATGAAAGGTGTCCTTGGATGCTCATTTCTGTCAATGGTGCCTTTGGTATAGTGCATTTTTAATTGTGGAACTTAGTATTTATTATTGAGAAAGCCTGTGGATACATTGCCATACTATGGGTTCAAAAACATGGAAATAAGTTCTCCACACACGGGATTAAGGATCCATCCATTTAACTCTCTCAATAGATGTAGTCTTGTACATTAGTTTGTGTTTTTTTTCATAACCGTATATGCATATGCACGAACACGGAGAGAGAGAGAGAGAGAGAGAGAGAGAGAGAGAGAGAGAGAGAGAGAGAGAGAGAGAGAGAGAGAGAGAGAGAGAGAGAGAGAGAGAGAGAGAGAGAGAGAGAAGTGTGCAAGTTGAATGTGTTATTTAGCTGGAAGAGCCTCTTCGTAGTCAACACAAAACATTTGGGATTGAAATCCTGTCTTTATATTATTTGGAGTTATTAGTGTAGGTCGCACTATACTTTGCTATGTAGCTCATCATTATTTGAGAAAAAAAAAAAAAAACAACCATCATGGAGGTTTGTTTACCTAATAAGGGCATAATTCACTTTTTTTTTATCATAAGAGCTGTTGTTAACTTAATTTAGCAACTTAGGGAGTGCTAATGCTAGTAACTTATTTTGTTAAAGCGATAAAAATTAAGTTTTTTAACTTGTATATATATATATATTTTGTATAGATGAAGTGCCCCTTTCTTTATAAAAAATACAAAATAAAAAACGATAGTATTAATAGCACTTTTATCTAAAAATGTTATTAACATATCTTTTTATAAATTACTAAATTAAATTTAAAATACTAATCTTGTGACAGCATTAATTTCATGTAAACAATCCCATAGTAGAGAGAAGGATTTCACAGTTGAAGAAAGCTTGTAGCTCTCGGCAGGGCCTAAACGCTATTAAGATTCTTCTGTCAGAAAAGCCTATGCCCAGTACCCACTATGCCTAACTTGCCTAGCATAAACTTAAATTTTGGTTAAGCAAACAAAATCACTATAAAGTCTATTCGGACCATACCCAAGGTGAGTACTCCCATCATGTGGCTGTGATGGTTCCATTACAATGTGGGACTGACAATTTCCATCACTGATGATGGTGATGTGTCTGTACCTACCACCTACCACTCTTGATTGGGTTTTTGAAATGGTAGAAAAAAAAAAAAAAAGAAAAAAAGAAGGAAAAGAAAAAGAAAAAAAAAGGGTATTTGGCACGTGCCTAAAAACTTTGGATTTGAATGAACCGTTGATCTATTTACAATTTTATTATCACCATTACGACCATTCCATCCCATCTATAATGCACATGTTAAATTTTCAAGGCCAGTGGTTAAAGGCGCTATATCACGGTAGATTATGGTACTGCACATATGAATGATTGTGGATAACCTTAAATATGACTAATGTTTTTAGATATAAAATTGACCCGTAATCGTGGGTTTGACTCACATTTATCTCACATGACACACTACTACTTTAATCTTAAGCGGTTGACAAAATATAAAAATCTTATGACTCTCCTTAAAGTTTAATGTATAACTTAAAACTTGGTCTGGTTATTATGTTTATGGTTCATTGGATTTGAGAATTTTGAAAATCTTTCAAAGGAAAAGAATAAACAGGTATTTTGGCAAGTGCCCTAAAAACTATGGATTTGGATATAGAGCTATTTCCAATTTCGTTATTACCCCCATAATTGGTCCAACCCCCAATCTAAAACGCACATGATAAGTGCCTAAGTCATGCATGGCCCTCATGTTACATCAAGAATTTTCATCAAGGGAAGTACCAATTACTTGATGGATGTAGATAATGAAATATATGCTAAAGTTTGATTTGATGGATGGCTATATAAAACATGGCTTAGAACTTGATCCGGTTAAATGTCTACAGTTGATTGCTTGAGAAAAATCTGGATAAATTTTGAGTGTTTGCTCACCCAAAGGAAAAAACAAAATGTGCAATGAATTTTTAGAGAAAAACTTGAAAAAAGAATAGTAAACATGATACCCACTTAATTTATAAATGAAAGTATTTTATATTTATGTTTCCTCATCTGAATTTTTAAAAGCTCACTGGTTATTCGTTCTTTTGGTTGATTAAGGAAAAACATTAGTGAGAATATGTAGAATTAAGTATTACTTCTACAATTATTTCATTTCGTGTATTTGATAGGTTCCTCACCATAAAATTATGGAATGTATTCGAATAACACTTGAAAACGTACCTAGGGCGTGGATTAGTCTATAATTGATTAATTAACTTAAGTATCCAATTATAAGAATAAGTCAATTATCTAGGTATGTCGATTCTATATGCAACTTTAAAGTAATAAAGTAGACAGGGCACAAAGGATTTTAGCGTGAGAATCCATTATCCAGAAAAAAAAACTACGGGGCCACATACAAGTACTCAACGCAATAAACTTTTACCAGTTATAAGAATAAACTTATAACCTAACTCGTTGATCCCCAACTCTACTAGAAGTTTCAGACTTGACTACTCACTATTTTACTATATTCTCGACGTTAACCATTGAAATCCGCTATGCGTAAAGTTGTTTGTATATCAGAACTAACACTCCTACAAGCTTAGAAGCACAAATAAGCTCTGTGAATAGTTATATGATCTCTCTTAATAATGCATAATTGAATCGTAAAGCCTTCAGAACCTTTATATAATATTTGGAGTATTTGTAGAAGTTTGGACGAATTGTATCTCGAATTAGAAAATGTTTCCTGAACCGATATGGAGTACAAACTCGAATTCCAAAACTTTGTTATGCGTTCGAACAGTTTGGCCCACTGTTCAAACACTACTGTCGTTCGAACGCCTTGACTGGCCGTTCGAATGTTTTGCAGTTTCTTCAACTCATTATTTTACCTTTACTCTTTAACACATCTATCTAAATACTGAAATTACAAACAAAGTGCTTGTACTCTAAATATACCAAACTAAAAACCTAACAATACTAATTGATATTGTTGTACCACTAAATATTTTTATGTCTGATTAACCCAAACCCATTAATTCTTCCGCCTTTGTCGTTTCAACTTGATGTATACGTACCTATAAGTATGTGTCTAAATTTATCTATTAACTATATAAATCAGTTTTTTTTCTTTCATTTGTTTTTGTTGTCTGCGATTTGGACTTTCTATTAATTATATAAAGTGAATAATTATCATTTGAACGCATTATATTATAATTATTTTTTCCGTAAAAACTTGGAATATCAAACCACTTGAGTTTCAAAAGCAGCCGATGGTTTGATTGCATGTTTGCGGGAGAGCAGCTTCATGTCGGATATTGTTACATGAAATAATAATTGAAAATGTTATATTCTTTCAAAAAAATTTATACAAAATAGAGTAATTTGACAATTGCGTTTTTATAATTAAAAGTCATTATGATAAATATTTTATTTTAAAGTACATAATTTTCATTCAACTGTATCATTTTATTTCAACCTTTCTTGTTGTAAATATTGGTTCGTTTCCATGTAAATTTGGTGGTGGTTGTACATGGGAGTTGTGTGGCTGAAGAAAGATTAACAAAGCAAATCAGTTTAACTCTAAGATGGTTCAGTACCAAAAAAATAAATAAAAACACTGAGTTGGCTTAAAAAGTACCAGCTCTTAATTTTGAAATTGACGCTTTATAAAACAAATTCTCAAAACAATACAAAAGCTGGGTAATACAAAGACAACATCAAAACTTCATCACTTCACAACATATAGCAGCACGAGTTCTCAGCAAATTTCACAAACATTTGGCACTCTTTCCACAAACACTGGGAGTCAAAGACTCTACAATCTCAAGGAAAGAATGAGGAAAATTCATTCTTTATATGAAAAGAAAAGGACAAAGAGCCTGTCTAGCATCAGCCGCAATTGATAATCAACAGCTGATGCTGAACACATTAAGGCTCAGACAAAACCACAATTAACATTGGCTTCCCATCACCAAAGCCTTCTTTTGACTTTCTAACTCACTTGTTTCATTACAATGGCTAGCAAAGAATTTGTACGTGCAAGCTCTTGAAATCCTAATTTGAAAACATTGAAGAAATCATACATGCAAGCTTTTGGTATTCCAATTCACTTGAAATCGTATTTTGAAAACTCCACTTAAGAAAATAAAAAAGACACGACTTCTTAAACAATTTGAGTTTATAGTGAAGTTTTTATCAAACCCAATTATTAAAAATACTTTATTAGTTGTCTTTTACCACGCCGAACATTAACATGCTGAAGCTCAACTCGGTTGATTTTTTTGTCTTGATCGAGTTCTGCTCGAGCTGGCAACATATTTCTTTCGAGCTCAACTTGATGCAAATAGCAGCTTTGCATTTGCCAGAGAAAGCACAATTCTCAAGGTTTTTTTTTTTTTGAGTTTTGCATTTACGTATTCGAAAATGTTAGCATTAGCCCACAAGTGTTGGACACTCCACACAGTTAATATCTGACATCATTCATACAAGAGATGGAACTTTTTTTGAACAAATTTCCTGTCGTTTTCCCCTAAGATCTCGCTTGTTCCGTGGTCCATTCAAAAAACAATTGCAAGAGCTGATTAAATGATGAATAGGGGTTAGGAAACACTGATTAAACAATTGCATTGTAGTTTAGTGTGAATGCAATGAATTACTGTAAATTGAGTTAGACGATACGAAGTGAAGACATCAATTTTCTACGCAACATATGGTATTCTTCTTTGATTACAAATTTAAGAATAGTCACCATAGAGGAAAGACTCTGCACTAGATGTGGAAACAAATTATAATAAAGCTCCCTTCGATTAAAGATGATGAGGTGAAAGACTAAGATGCTGCTGGATTCTCTAGTTGCCAATTAACAGGGGTGGTAGTCAAATCATGTTTAAGCTACTACCAACCTGCATATGCAGCCCATTCGGATTTTGGTCCTTGCAAATATTCACTGTCACTTGTTGCTTGTAATCCGACGCTCATTCCAGTAGCATCAAATGTTGGCGCCCCTAGCTGAACCACAAGCACAAGTTTGTTCGTCAGACTTATATGAAGAAAGGAAACAAGAACAAAATCACCTTACTGCACTATCCACTCGTCTACAATTCATAATTTCTTAAGAACTCATAATCGAGCAAGACACTTGCATATCTGTGATGATCTTTTAGACTGAGCTATGTCAATACAGCATAGAATCTGAAAATATCTTCTGTTCATGAGAACATGATGGGCAAAACATAACTTGTAATGGGATATAGCATATGAAAAAAAATCTACATACAAGGGTATTAGATTAATGGTTAATAAGAAAGAGGAGAAAACCATGTCGCTGCACTTGTCAAAACTATGATGAAGCACCAATGAGTCAGAAGGTAAGTAGCAGAGTCGTGTGCAGCAAAAGCGCAAGCATTGATCTGTAAGGAGGAGCTTGTCTTTAATTCGAGCTCTAGAAAACAAGGCCAGAGAAGACATGACGAGAGAGAAAGGATGTGAATGGCCTTTGATTTAACGAAACAGGGGAGTTACAGTTATTATTATGATTAATATCTCAAGGAAACAACACCACACTTGGGCCAAAGCGATCCAAACCCACACTATCTCGGAAAGGTATGGTTTAAACAAGGTCCAGATCCAGAACTAAGAACAACAAAAGGGAAACAACATAAGATTTTAGTCTATTACCCCAACCTATTTCTAGGTGTCCAATCCATGGCAAGTTTTGAACTTTTGGAATTCGAAGAGATAGTATGATATCAAGAAAATTTTGGTTGCATTAATTCTACAACTATAGTGCTTTTTTCTTTTACTATTTTAAAGAGGCATTTCAAAAACCCAAAATTTTAAATACGAATAGATTTACAGCAAATGTTAAGACCAAGCTTTTTTAAAAGCTCAAAAATTCAAAATAATGGCATAAAAAGCAAATTTTTGGCTCACAACTTAGATACTACACAAGTGATATTTTCACATTTCTACTTCATTTTAAGTCATTTATACTTATTTGGACTTTTTGCATACTATTAACTTAAAGTAGGTAGAAAATATGATAAATGTCAGCTTACATTGAACAAAAATGCCATCAAGTGCATTAAGAATTAAAAAACACATGATGATATATATTGAATAGTTTCCTCTTGATCATCAACATTGTAGCTGACATAAACAAAATATTTTTCAGGTTATACTTTGAATAGTATAGCAATTAAGATGATTAATCCATATGGAGTGAGAACGGAGGTTTGAGACTTGTTTCGTAAACTTCCAAAGTTCTTAAGACATTAGACTACAAAGTATATTAGCGGCCAAGGAACTACACAGCTTAGAATGTCCAATATGCAACCACCATGCATTCAGTAATGCATAATAAGATTGCTCCAGTAGCCTCCAGGCCAACTACTTAAGGGGAGAGGACATCTAAGAAACAAACACTTAGGCCATCCAACTACTTCGAAAGCTACGAAGTATACCATTTGGATGCAATGTTTTTATGGCCTTTCGGATTCTGGTTTTTTTTTATTAGCTTTTAGTAAAAAGTCAAAAGCCTATACTAAAAGCCCATAAAAAGTAAAAAATTGAATGTCAGTTGAAAAACACTCATAGAAAAGCTGAAAGGTTGAACTCTTAGCCACTACGGCTATAAAAAGAACAAGAGTTTAATAATCACGAGTAATCAAGGATCTCACTCTTGTTCTACTAAATGGGTATTTTTGTTTTTAGCTATCTATGTGCTGCAAGCCTGCAACTAACATGTATTCCAACTGCCAAAAAAGGAGCTATTAAATGAAGTTACTGAACTTCAGCCAGCTACAGGAAAACTCTTTTGATATGAGTTGTTCAATAGCAACATCTCCTACAGGCTACAATACACGTTGGAAAATTCAAAATCTAATTCTACTCTAGACTTTAAATGTAACATCAAATGTGCTGCAAACATATACTCCAACTGCCAGAAAAGGAGCAATTAAATGAAGTTACTGACCTTCAGGCAGCTAAAGAAAAGCTATTTTGATATGAGTTGTCCAAGCAACATCTCCTATAGGCTACAATACATAGTGGAAAATACTAAAATTTAATTCTATTCTAGACTTTAAATGAACATTAAATGAAATTAAGTTACTATTCAACAGTAACACAGTTGGAATTGCCCCTTTGATCTTATTGAACCTTCCTGAATTACAAACTGAATCACCAACTTTTGGGACTTCTGTCAATTTTCCCGATGGCAAGCAACAATTTACATAATAACGAGGAATTAAAAAAAGCATTTCTAAGAAGAAATATAAAAAAATTAGGAGGGGAACACAACGAATGCCTTGGGAACGAATGTGACCGTGGGGAATGTTCTTGCGGTTCCAAGTCTCAACACGATAGGGATTTCAATGAACCTTTTTAAATAGGTGATTTGTGGGTACTAATTCTCTCTTTTTCTCTGCCTTAAATCCTTGATCTAGTTATAGTTCAATTGTATCTGTTTTCACAATCTGAATTGCACAATACCACTATACAAGCAAGATGAGATTCATCTCTGGTAAGATTTCTACAAGTTAAATTCTCACTCTTTATAATCTTGTGCTTGTTCCATGGTCCATTCAAAAGTAGTCGTAACAGTTGATTGAAGATGATGAGGTGGAAGACTAATATGCTGCTGGATTCCCTAGTTGCCAATTGATAGGGGTAGTCAAATCATTTTTCACTACTATCCACTTCTCTAAAATTCCTGATTTCTGAAAAACTCGTATTTTAAAAAGAGAGTTTTCACAGTATTTAATACAGAAGATAATCTGAAAATGACTTTTGTTAGGGAGAACAACAAGGGCAAAACACAACTCCTGATGGACATAGCATATCAATAACATCTACACAGGAGGGAATTGGGTTAATACTTGAAGGAAAAAACCATGTCAATGCACTTGTGAAAACTATGGCGAAGCACCAATGAGTCAATAGGGTAAGCGGCAGAGTCATGTGCCGCAAAAGCCAGTTAGTGATCTGTAAGGAGCTTGGCTTTGATTGGAGCTCTAGAAAACAAGGCCAGAGAAGACACGATGAGAGGGAAAGGATGTGAATGGCCTTTGATTTAACAAAAGAGATGAGTTATAGTTATTATTATGATACATAATCTTAAGGAAACACCACCACACTTAGGCCAAAGAAATCCAAGCAAACACACTACCTCCCTCTTTTGAAGGAGAAATACATATTTTAAACAAGGTCCAGATCCAGAAGTCAAACTCAGGAGGTCAATTAGAAGGCTAAAACTAAAGAAGCAACATAAGATTATCTTAGTTAAAGAAGCAACAAAAGTCCAACTTATTTCTAGATGTCCAATACATGGCAAGTTCTGAACTTTCAGAATTAGGAGAAACGCTAAAATATCACGAAAATTTTGGTTAATTCATTTCTACTTCATTTTAAGTCATTTATACTTATTCTGACTTTTTGCAAACTATTAATTTAGAGTGGTTATGTTATAAAACTAAAAGAATATAAAGTAGTGAACTTAAATATTTTACCTATACTCGGTTTTCTTCTCTCTTTTCTTCTTTTTCTCTCTTTCCTCTTGTCTTTCTCCAGCTCTATTTATAGACGAAGAAAATGCACAGAAATAAGAGAAAAACGTCATTGCTTACGTTGTGATTGCAAAAGTCATTCATTAACAGTGATTTTACTCTTTCCATAACATATTAGACAATATGATAAAATGTCAGCTTTATAGTGAACAAAGATGCCATCCAGTGCATTAAGAATCTCAACAACATGATTTGTATTGAATAGTTCCTTATTGAATAAGATTCCATCACCATTGCACATGATCATCAATAAAATATTTTAGATTAGACTTTAAAAAGTATAGCAACTGAGATGATTAATCCATAGGGAGTGAGAATGGAGGTTTGAGACTCGTTGAAATAAACTTCTAAACTTATCAAGAGATCATAGGAAAAAGAATATTGATGCCTAAGGAACTACACATCTTAGAATGCACGAGATGCAACCACCATGCATTTAGCAATGCTCAATATGATTGCTCCAGGAGCCTCTAGGTCAACTGGCTCAAGGGTAAAGTGGCCATCTAATAAACAAACACTATGGTCCTCCTCCCTTTTTTAAGGCTTGGTACGAAGGGTACCAAACCAAACTAAAGCTTTGAAATTCTACAAATCTCAAAAAATAAAGCAGTTTGTTTTAGGTTAATAGAAAGCTTCAAAGTGTACCATTTGGATGCACCATTTTTATGGCCTTTTTGGATTTTGGCTTCTGGCATTTTTTTTTTATAGCTTTCAGTTAAGGTTTTCAGTAAAAAACCAAAAACCCTACACTAAAAGCCCATAAAAGGTAGAAAATTAAATGGCAGTTGAAAAACACTTGTAAAACAGCTAAAAGCTAAAAACGAAAACTGAAGCCCATTAACAGTTGCATCCAAACTATACAAAAAGGATATCATCAAAAATTGAAAAGTATTAGGAACTGTACGAAGGGTTTTAGAGGTTGAGAAGAGTCACAGAACACGTCAGTAGACCTGGAGCTGACAAATAGTCTCTATTATTTTTCATATCAGCTTTCCTCTCTCCACCATTATTTTTCATTGTTCACTCTCTCTCCACTATGTTCGAGTTTTCTTTTTACCTTAACTTTTCTTCCTCTTTCTTTCTAGTCCACTACCCTGATTTGAAGAATCCTTAGCCTCTCTCTTTGTCTCTTTATGTTTTTGACAATCTAAAAATGGAGTCCGTACATATCACCTTAATGGAATTTATACTATTTATATATGCAAATGTAGTGGGAGGCTCACAAAACTCCAAAAATCAATTCTTATTTTTCTAAAAATCTTAATTTTTTAAGAAGCCACGAGGCACACCTAACTTATTTAACCAATCGGACTTCTCTCTTCCTCTCTTATAAAGGAAAGCAAAATAAAATCAAAAAATAATTAAAAAAAAATTTAATTATAGATAGTAATTAAATGAGTTAAATTCTGACAAGGAAACAAAAAAACAAAGAACTAAAGGAAACAAAATCTTTAGTGAAACCAATCAATCAAACATAAAAAAAAGAAGAAGATTATATATAGCAATAACAATGCGTTAATGCTTTATATATAGCATAGGTATATTCATTTATAATCCAATCCTATATACATATACCGCATGTGGTTTTACATATTTTACGTCGAAGTAGTAGAGAAGGGACTCTCCATTACAAAAAGTTTGACAAAAACTCCGCACTATCGCTTCTATGGCTTATCACTACACCTACAATCTGATAGAGGTAATTTATTAAATTTGATTTCTTTGTTTGTGTATGAATTTGATTTTCTTTCGTTTTTCTCTCATTTTCTACAATACTTACATTCTCTCTCTCTCTCTCTCTCTCTCTCTCTCTACTTCTTTGCTTTTCTTTTTGGATCTCTTCATTGTTTTCTTGTTAGCTTTGTAATGGGACTATGAGCATTTGGGACATGATGATCATGTAGGTAACCTCTCTTTCTACCTAAGCATTCTGTTTATCCTTTCATTTTTAAGCTTTTTCATGATTGGTATTTGTGATCTGACTTTATGTTCTATTTGATTGTTGAGAAGCTCGAAGAAATTAATTGAGTTTGATGCTGCTTTCTGTTATTTTTGTTTTGCTAAGCAATGAGAGAAAAAAAAAGTTTTTTTTTCATGTTTTCTCCTCTTTTTGTTTTGCTAAATAATGAAGAGAGCTTATCCATTGAAGTAATCAAATTGTTGCCATCAACTAATCACCAGACAATTGGTGGCACTATTATTGGACAGGGCCATGGCCACGGCCACAACAACACCAACCCCGGATCACAACTAGCCACCAGCCCCACGGGCTAATTAGAAGCAGACTCCATTACCATCGTCATCATTTTTGTTTATTCATTATGTATTAAAGAAGTTTTAGTTATTGCAAGGATGATTTAAGGAATTGAAATTTATTTATATTGATATTTTGTTCACTTTCATAGCATAATTGTTATTCTACTATTTTGTCACAACTCATGTGGGGTAGTATAAACTCCATGCATGATTATAAGTAAATACACTTGATTTTGAATGCCATAAATAGCCTCCCTACCTTTTTCTATTTCTACCTAATTGAAACTGTTGCAGCACGCTGTAACTTTTTAGTTTTCGTAATCTCCTAAATCATATTCTCATCTCATACTTATAGGGAATTCTTTTAAAATTTTTGCATTAAATTGTAACTTTAGTTTATTTTTTCTACCTGTTAAGTTGCCATAGTGTCTGTTATGTATGGTAAATCAATGAAAATGCTTGGTGAAGACATTGTTCTACAATAGATAAGCTTGATTGATTGTCATTAAAATAGAAACAATTTTGATTCAAATCATGATTAGAATATTGGAATAATAATTTTCATAATTGACTATCGTTGAATTAGGAATAGGTATTTTCTTAAATTACCACTTTTTTTTTTTTTTTTTATCTTTAGAATATTGTGAGAATTCTTACCAATGTTAACAATATTTGATACTTTGAGAGTCCGTTTTTATGAGTATGGATATACGAATATAGTATCTATAAAATATGCAAGGTAATGAATTATGTATAATTTACATTTTTTTTTTCATTGTGTTTGCTGGAGGTCCATTTGTATATGATGATTTGTATCACCTTTATATATATGGAAAACATACAATAAGGTTTGGTGTGTTATTATATTTAAAATATTCTAAAAGTCCTTCACCTCCCTCTCATTCTCGCTAGCGAAGAGGAATGTCACTGGTGTAATCAGAAAAAGAGTTCCTGGGTGGGAGGCGTAAATTAGGTTGCATTTTTTCAACCCAATTGAGGTATCTTTGTTGGGTTAGTAACATTTCTGATAAACTTTGGTTAAATTTTGATTCTTGAAATCTCTCTTTAATTGCAAATTTGAAAAAACACAAACAATATCATTTCCTAAAATCTCTCTCTAGATGATTAAATATTTTGTAATTGATTAAGATATCCTTCTACAAATAACAATAATGAAGAAAAAGCAAAATCCTAAGATCTCTCTCGTCTCACTGGTTCTCCTATTCCCCTCTCATTGCATCCGTTCCTAAAAATCCTCCATATTTCCGAAAGGATTAGATTCCTAAAATCCCTCCCTAATTTTACCGGATATGCTTTCACATGGAAACAAAATAGATTTTTTTTTTCTTCTATAATAGGCAAGCTTGATTGACAATCATTGAGTTAGAATACAATTTTGATTGGAATCATGAACCATATATATCCCCATTAAGATTTGATTATTGCACCAATTTATATCGGTTAATTTAAATTTGCATTTAGATCTAAATAAAGATACTTAATTTATATACGATTGTGTTGGTTTAATCCATATAGATTTGATAAGATCCAAGTGCAATTAAAGTACTTGATATAATTTATAATAGGACACCAATAAATTGTGTGATATAATATTATTTATATACTTCTCCTGTATTTGGAACAAAACTGGATTTTTGACTATTTGCAAAAACCCAAAATGAATTCATAAACCAAGTCTTGATGTATGTTATTGGATTTTAATGTGAATTTTTCTAAAACCAAATTGAATTCAATTTATTGATAGTCAAAATCTTTTTACAATGGATATTTTTTATAATGGTCACCCAAATAAAAAATTAAAAAGAAAAAGGGAAAAAAGAATCACAAATAGGATTTTAGTTTCTTTTTAGTATTCTATCTTTTGTTAATGGAATTTGCTACCCACAGTCGCGCTTGCTGGGCAAGCGCCGGCTGATGGGTGACAAATCAGCCCGGGCCCACCTGTAATTGGTAGGACCAGGCTAATTTGTCACCAATCAACCGGTGCCTGCCCAGCATGCACGGCTGTGGGTAGCGTTTCCCTTTGGTCAATTAGTGGCTACAATATAAGAGGATAGTCCTCCCCACATGAGGTCCTTTATTTCAAATCTCTTATAAATATACATTTTGTTCTCTCTTCTCTGCTATTTCACATCCCATTTTTTGTATAACGTATTACTAAAAATGTTAATTTATTATATAAATTATGTGAATCATTAAATTTTCAATAATATATGTTCATGCTGTGCATAATACAAGTTAACGCTAGTATATATATGTATTATGTACATGTATCTATACCTATTATAAAAACGGGGGTCACAATATTCCTTCTGACTTGAGTTGACAAAAAGTCTTTATTATTTTTTGTATCAGCTTTCCTCTCTCCACCATTATTTTTCATTGTTCACTCTCTCTCCACTATGTTCGAGTTTTATTTTTACCTTAACTTTTCTTCCTCTTTCTTTCCAGTCCATTACCTTGACCAGAAGAATCCTTAGCCTCTCTCTCTCTCTCTCTCTCTCTGTTTTTGACTATCCAAAAATGGAGTCTGTATATATAATCCTAATAGAAGATATATATGTATATATATATGTATCATGTACATGTATTTATACCTATTATAAAAATGGGAGTCACAATTTTCCTCTAACACTCTTCGTTTCCAACAGTATTCTTCTATAAACTCTATTTTTTCATATATATCCTCTTTGGCACTCTTTCTCTCTCTAAGGCGATGAGAAGCAGCCTCTGCCACACTTTCTGTCTATCTATGCTCATGACATGGCCACCATTATAATTTTAAACTTGCACAAAGGCTGTGAGAGAAGCAGCAACCAACCACACTAAACTCTTTCAACCTTCTCTCTCGGCGGTAAGGTGTCTATTTATTAAATCCACTCACTGTCAGGCCAAGTGGGGCCTCAAATAACTCTTTTGTATAATCAAGCGTATGTATTTGTCTATTAGTTTGTCTTCACTAGGTAATATACAATTGACAATTTTAATTGAATAAGGGACCCACAACTTATTTTTAAAGTGAGTGTCACTTTTTAATTCACATCATTTTATATATAACTTTTTTGTATGAATATTTTGGTTGTATAGCATTATCCATAACAAATACTTTGGGATTTTTATACTTACTTAATAAAGTGATCATTAAATAAAAAATAGAAAGGTATAACTATGGAAATTTTCTTTGTTTTAAAAATATTTTTTGCATTAACAATATGATTTTTCCTATTATAATCCCTTTTTTTGTGTACCTTATCAAAATAAAGTGATTCGCACATGCGTATTTTGATAATTTTGAGTTTGTATATTTAATATAGAAAACATAAGACGAAAAAGCAGAGAAAGCATATGTGTTAGGTGAAATAAAGATTCAAGAAAAGTCAAAGCAAAGAAAAAAATGATTATTCTATTGCTAACATTTAGCAAAATGGTGAGTGAAAATGAAATAATAAAAAGATAATATTGTTTTGTTATGGTGGCTGTGAAAGGAGCACATTTTATGAAAGAAAAAAATATTAATTAATTTTTTCAAAAACTTTGTGCAAAAAAGTCCTCTATAATGATGTGTCATGACATTGTTGTACTTAAGAGATATCATAATAAGTGTTTAGTTTTAAAGTCAACGTTCCTCATTTAACCCAATCATTATATATATAAATTATGTACGAATTTTTTATTTGTATTTTCTTATCCTTAATGATCACGCTAGTAATTTTATAATGACATAATAAAGTAATCATTAAAAAATAGAATAGTATAGTAATGGAAATCTTTTCATTTTAAAATTTTTTGTGCTTTAACAATACGAATTTTCTTTTTTTATTATATATATTTTTGTGCTTATCAGAATACAGTGGTTGGCACCAAGCCATTAGTGTGTATATGTCGACATGCATGTGTG
This sequence comes from Euryodendron excelsum, assembly GCA_033060915.1. Classification (NCBI taxonomy): domain Eukaryota; kingdom Viridiplantae; phylum Streptophyta; class Magnoliopsida; order Ericales; family Pentaphylacaceae; genus Euryodendron; species Euryodendron excelsum. The sequence continues at coordinate 34,194,314 of CM065384.1, read as the reverse complement.
GGATGTACCCTTACATAGTTTGGTTACAATACTACTTAGCTAGTGAGAAGTTGCTATGCTTTGTACTTAGACTTAGTTTTATCTTAAAGACCAAGTCTTTGAGAAAGGGATTGGGGTGGGAATCTTATAGTGCTCAGTCGGCGAGTAGTTTCTTTGTTTTCTACTGGTTTTATCGTCTAGTACAAACTTCATTAAGATCGAGTCTTTGTGAGAGAGAGAGAGAGAGAGAGAGAGAGAGAGAGAGAGAGAGAGAGAGAGAGAAGGGGGGACTGTGCTTGCATATATCAACCGTCTTCAACCATTCATGAAATTGTGATTTCTATGCATTTATGAGAGAGAGAGAGAGAGAGAGAGAGAGCACAATATGTTGTTGAAAGACTATAAGTGAAATTTAGACCACCAACTAAAAAATCTTACATTTCACTTCCTATTAAGTGAAACTAATGTGCCTTACTAGGAAGATAACTATCATTAATGAAAAAAAGAGTTAATTCCCCAAAATGATATTAGAAAAAGTTAAAAAGCAAAGCACAAAATAGGGTTAGCTAGGTTCACAGGATATCACAGAAAACATGACCAAAAAAATTAAAATAAATGGTAACAACGGTCAAAAGCTAGAACTGCCAGAATTGCAAAGAAATAGTAATCAATGAGCTGGAATTGGTGCTGAGATGCGGTGATGGGTTCACAGGGGATTGGAACTGAAGTGGGGTAGCTGTGTTTTTTGCAGGGGATCACATGAAATCATTAACAAAAATGGGATGGTGTTTGCTGGTGCTAGCAGCTATAATAGCTATATTGACGTTATTCATTTAACTTCGTCTGACCTGAGCTGGCAAAAAGTCTTCATTATTTTTTGTATAAGATTTTCTCTCTCCACAATGTTCAAGTTTTATTTTTACCTTAGTTTTATCTTGAAGACCAAGTCTTTGAGAGAGGGATTGGGGTGGGAATCTTTTAGTGTTCAATCGGCAAGCAGTTACTCTGCTTTCCACTGGTTTTATCTTCTAGTACAAACTTCATCAAGACTGAGTCTTTGAGAGAGAGAGAGAGAGAGGGAGAGAGAGAAGAGGGAGGGGGGGGGGACTGTGCTTGCATATATCAACTATTTTCAACCATTCATGAAATTGTGATCTTGTTAAATTGTTATTTCAATGCATTTATGAGTGAGAGAGAGAGAGAGAGAGAGAGCACAATATGTTGTTGAAAATTTCCTATAAGTGAAATTTATACCACAAACTCAAAAATCTCATATTTCAATTCCTATTAAGTGAAATTAATGTGCCTTGATGAGGAGGACAACTATCGTTATTGAAAATGGGAGTTGATACCCCAAAATGATATTAGGAAAAGTTAAAAAGCAAAGCACAAAATGGGGTTAGTTGGGTTGACAGGAGATCATAGAAAACATGATAAAAAGAAATTTAAATAAATGGTAGCAGCAATCAAAAGCTAGAACTGCTAGAATTGCAAAGAAATAGTAAGCAATGAGCTGGAATTGGAGCTGAGATGGGGTAACGGGTTCATAGGGGATTGGAACTAAAATGGGGTAGCTGCATTCTTCACAGGGGATCACGTGAAATCATTAACCAAAAAGAGATGGTGTTTGCAGGTGCTAGCAACTATAATAGCGATGTTGATGTTATTCATTTAACTCTGTCTAACCTGAACTGACAAAAAGTCTTCATTATTTTTTGTATCAACTTTTCTCTCTTCACCATTATTTTTCGTATCAGCTTTACTCTCTTTGTTCATTCTCTCTCCACCATTTTCAAGTTTTATTTTTACCTAAACTTTTCTTCTTCGTTCTTTCCAGTCCACTTCCGTGACCTGAAGAATCCTTAGGCTTGACTCATTCACACCTCTTTCTCTCTCTCACTCTGTGTCTCTCTCTCTCTCTCCTCTCTCTATTTCGACTATCCAAAAGTAGAGTTTGTACATATCATCTTAATGGAATATATATAAATATATATGTGTGTGTGTGTGTGTGTGTGTGCGCTTGTGTATCGTACATGTATCTATACCTATTATAAAAACGGAAGTCACAATTTTCCTCTGACACTTTCCGTTTCCAACAGTGTCCTTCTACAAACTCTATTTTTTCATATATATCTTCTTTGTCTCTCTCTCTCTCTCTCTCTCTCTATGGCGATGAGAAGCAACCGCTGCCACACTTTTTGTCTGTTTGTGCTCATGACGTGGCCACCATGATAATTTTATACTTACACAAAGGCAATGAGAGAAGCAGCATCCAACCACACCAAACTCTTTCTACCTTCTGTCTTGGTGGTTAGGTGTTTATTTATTATATCCACTCACTGTTAGGCCTATTGGGGCCTCAAAAAACTCTCTTGTATAGTCAAGCGTATGTATTTTTGTATTAGTTTGTCTTAAATAGGTAATATGCAATTGACAATTTTAATTGAATAAGGGACCCATAACTTTTTTTTTTTAAATGTGAGTGTCACTTATTTAGTTCACATTATTTTATATATAACTTTTTTGTATGAATAGTTCACATTATTTAGTTGTATAGCATTATTCATAATAAACACTTTTTGATTTTTATACTTACTAAAGTGATCATTAAATAAAAAAATAGAAAGGTATAGCTATGGAAATTTTCTTTGTTTTAAAAATCTTTTTTGCATTAACAATATGATTTTTCCTATTAGAATCCCTTTTTTTTGTGTACCTTATCAAAATAAAGTGATTTGCACATGTATTTTGATAATTTTGAGTTTGCATATTTAACGTAGAAAACATAAATGGAAAAAGCGTAGAAAGCATATGTGTTAGGTGAAATAAAGATTCAAGAAAAGTCATAGTAAAGAAAAAAAATGATTATTCTATTGCTAACGTTAGCAAAATGATGAGTGAAAATGAAATAATAAAAAGATAATATTGTTTTGTTATAGTGGTTGTGAAAGTAGCACATTTTAGGAAAGAAAAATATTAATTTTTTAAAAAACTTTGTGCAGTAAATTTCTCTATAATGATGTCGCATGACATTGTTGTACTTAAGAGACAGCATAATAGGTGTTTAGTTTTAAAGTGAGCGTCCCTCATATGCATATGTGGGATGTACCCTTACATACTTTGGTTATAGTACTACTTAGCTAGTGAGAAGTTGCGATGCTTTGTACTTAGATTAGTTTTATCATGAAGACTAAGTCTTTGAGAGAGGGATTGGGGTGGGAATCTTATAGTGTTCAGTCAGCGAGCAGTTACTCTCTACTTTCCACTAGTTTTATCTTCTAGTACAAACTTCATCAAGACTGAGTCTTTGAGAGAGAGAGAGAGAGAGAGAGAAAGAGGATTGTGCTCTATGTGGGTCCCTCATAAGACCTAATTGAGTCAAACGTCGATTGTTGACGCCCATAAAACCAACAATCTCCCCCCCCCCCGGCCCCCCCAAAAAAAACCAACGACCCTGGGGCTCGAATCCGTGACCTCGCTCTGATACCATGTTTAGGATCAAACGCTTACTACTGCACCAAAAACAATTGCAGTTAGTTAAGGTGCAATTTTATTTCCTTATATCTTAGTAGTGCAAAGCCCTACACTAAGTGACAAGTGGGCATGAGGGTCTGCGCTATGTAAGCACCATGATTTGACCCGTCACGTACTCCATGTGAATCCCCCATAAGACTCAAATGAGTAAAAGGTCGATTGTTGACCCCCATAAAACCAACACAACCAACCGCACCAAACTCTTTCTATCTTCTCTCTTGGCGGTTAGGTGTTTATTTATTAAATCCACTGACTGTCAGGCCTACCGGGGCCTCAAATAACTCTCTTGTATAATCAAGCGTATGTATTTGTGTATTAGTTTGTCTTCAATAGGTAAAATGCAATTGACAATTTTAATTGAATAAGGAACCCACGACTTTTTTTTTTTAATGTGAGTGTCACTTATTTAATTCGCATCATTTTATATATAACTTTCTTGTATGAATAGTTTGGTTGTATAGCATTATCCATAATAAACACTTTTGGATTTTTATACTTACTTAATAAAGTCATCATTATATAAAAAAAATAGAAAGGTATAGCTATGGAAATTTTCTTTGTTTTAAAATTTTTTTTGGCATTAACAATATGATTTTTCCTATTATAATCCCCTTTTTTTGTGTACCTTACCAAAATAAAGTGATCTGCACGTGTGTATTTTGATATTTTTGAGTTTGTATATTTAACATAGAAAATGTAAAAGGAAAAGCGTAAAAAGCATAAGTGTTAGGTGAAATAAAGATTCAAGAAAAGTCATAGTAAAGAAAAAAAAATTGATTATTCTATTGCCAACATTTAGCAAAATGGTGAGTGAAAATGAAATAATAAAAAGATAATATTATTTTGTTATGGTGATTGTGAAAGTAGCACATTTTATGAAAGAAAAATATTAATTTTCTTAAAAACTGTGTGCAGAAAATTCCTTTGTAATGATGTGTCATGACATTGTTGTACTTAAGAGATATCATAATAGGTGTTTAGTTTTAAAGTGAGCGTCCCTCATTTAACCAAATCATTATATATATAAATTATGTATGAATTTTTTATTTGTATTCTCTTATCCTTAATGATCACACCTGTAATTTTATAATTACAGAATAAAGTAATCATTAAAAAATAGAATAGTATAGTAAAGGACATCTTTTTGTTTTAAAATTTTTTGTGCTTTAACAATACGAATTTTCTTTTTTTATTATATATATATTTTTGTGCTTATCGGAATAAAGTGGTTGGCACCAAGCCATTAGTGTGTATATGTCGGCATGCATGTGTGGGATGTACCCTTACATAGTTTGGTTACAGTACTACTTAGCTAGTGAGAAGTTGCTATGCTTTGTACTTAGACTTAGTTTTATCTTGAAGATCAAGTCTTTGAGAGAGGGATTGGGGTGGGAATCTTATAGTGCTCAGTCAGCGAGTAGTTACTCTGTTTTCTACTGGTTTTATTTTCTAGTACAAACTTCATCAAGATCAAGTCTTTAAGAGAGAGAGAGAGAGAGGAGAGGGTGGGGGGGGGGGGGAGAATTGTGCTTGCATATATCAACTATCTTCAACCATTCATGAAATTGTGATCTTATTAAATTGTGATTTCTATGCATTTATGAGAGAGAGAGAGAGCACAATATGTTGTTGAAAGACTTCCTATAAGTGAAATTTAGACTACCAACTAAAAAATTCTCATATTTCACTTCCTATTAAGTGAAATTAATGTGCCTTAAAGAGGAGGACAACTATCGTTAATGAAAATGGGAGTTGATTCGCCAAAATGATATTTGGAAAACTTAAAAGGCAAAACACAAAATGGTGTTAGTTGGGTTCATAGGAGATCATAGAAAACATGATAAAAAGAAATTCAAATAAATGGTAGCAGCTGACAAAAGCTAGAACTGCTACAATTGCGAAGAAATAGTAAGGAATGAGCTAGAATTGGAGATGAGATAGGGTAGTGGGTTCAAGGGGATTGGAACTGAAATGGGGTAGCTGTGTTCTTCACAAGGGCTCACGTGAAATCATTAACGAAAATGGGATGGTGTTTTCCGGTGTTAGCAGCTATAATAGCGATGTTGACATTATTCATTTAACTCCGTTTGACCTGAGCTGACAAAAAGTCTTCATTCTTTTTCGTATCAGCTTTCCTCTTTCCACCATTATTTTTCTTTGTTCATTCTCTCTCCACCATGTTCAAGTTTTATTTCTACCTTAACTTTTCTTCCTCTTTCTTTCCAGTCCATTTCCTTGGCATGAAGAATCCTTAGGCTTGTTCATTCACCTCTCTCTCTCTCTCTCTCTCTCTCTCTCTCTCTGTGTTTTCAAGTATCCAAAAATGGAGTCCGTACATATCATCTTAATGGAATATATATATATATATGTATCATCTTCATGTATCTATATCTATATTTATACCTATTATTAAAACAGGAGTCACAATTTTCCTCTAACACTTTTTGTTTCCAACCGTATCCTTCTACAAACTCTATTTTTTCATATATATCCTCTTTGGCTCTCTCTTTAAGGCAGTGAGAAGCAGTCGCCACCACACTTTTTGTCTGTCTGTGCTTGTGACGTGGCCACCATGATAATTTTACACTTGCACAAAGGGGGTGAGAGAAGCAACCAACCACACCAAACTCTTTCTACATTCTCTCTTGGTAATCAAGTGTTTATTTATTAAATGATATTCCACTCACTGTTAGGCTAAGTGGGCCCATCAAATAACTCTCCTGTATAATCAAGCGTATGTATTTGTGTATTAGTTTGTCTTCAATAGGTAATATGTAATTGACAATTTTAATTGAATAAGGGACCCATAACCTTTTTTTTTTTTTAAAGTGAGTGTCACTTATTTAATTCACATCATTTTGAATATAACTTTTTATGTTGGTTGTATTTCTTATCCATAATAAACACTTTTTTGGATTTTTGTACTTATTTAATAACGTGATCATTAGATAAAAAAATAGAAAGGTGTAGCTATGAACTTTTTCTTTGTTTTAAATTCCTTTTTGCATTAACAATATCATTTTTCCTATAATAATCCTTTTTTTTGTTTACCTTATCAAAATAAAGTGATTCGCACATGCATATTTTGATAATTTTCAGTTTATATCTTTAATGTAGAAAACATAAAAAGAAAAAGCGTAGAAAGTATATGTGTTAGGTGAAATAAAGATTCAAGAAAAGTCATAGTAAAGAAAAAAAATGGTTATTCTTTTGCTAACATTTAGCAAAATGGTGAGTGAAAATGAAATAATAAAAAGATAATATTTTTTTTTTGTTATGGTGGCTGTTAAAGTAGCACATTTCACGCGAGATCATTAACAAAAATAGGGTCGTGTTTGCTAATGCTAGCAGCTATAATAGCGATGTCAACATTATTCATTTAACTCCGTCTGGCCTGAGCTGACAAAAAGTCTTCATTATTTTTCGTATCAACTTTTTTCTCCACCATTATTTTTCATATCAGCTTTACTCTCTCCACCATTATTTTTCTTTATTCATTCACTCTCCACATTGTTCAAGTTTTATTTTTACCTTAACTTTTCTTCTTCTTTCTTTCAAGTCCACTACTTTGACTTGAAGAATCCTTAGGCTTGATTCATTCCCACCTCTCTCTCTCTCTCTCTCTCTATGTTTTCGACTATCCAAAAATAGAGTCTGTACATATCATCTTAATAGAATATGTATATATATATATATATATATGTATGTACATGTAACTATATTTATTAGAAAAACATGAGTCAAATTTTTACTCATATTCCACTCACTATCTGGCAAGTGGGGTCATCAAATAACTCTCTTGTATAATCAAGCGTATGTATTGGCCTATTAGTTTGTCTTCAATAGGTAATATGTAATTGACAATTTTAATTGAATAAGGGACTCACAAATTTTTTTTTAAACTGAGTGTCACTTATTTAATTCACATCATTTTGTATATAACTTTTTTGTATGTTAGTTGTATAACATTATCCATAATAAACACTTTTGGATTTTTATAATTACTTAATAAAGTCATCGTTAAATAAAAACATAGAAAGGTATAGCTATGGACTTTTTCTTTGTTTTAAATTCTTTTTTGCTTTAACATTTTGATTTTCTTACTATAATCCTTTTTTTTTGTGTACCTTATCAAAATAAAGTGATTGGCATGTGCATATGTTGATAATTTTAAGTTTGTAAAAGAAAAAGTATAGAAAAGCATACGTGTTAGGTGAAATAAAGATTCAAGAAAAGTCATAGTAAAGAAAATAAAAATGATTATTCTATTGCTAACATTTAGCAAAATGGTGAGTGAAAATGAAATAATAAAAAGATAAATAGTTTTGTTATGGTGGTTGTGACAGCAGCACATTTTACGGATGAAAAATATTATTTTTTTAAAAAACTTTGTGCAGAAAATTCCTCTATAATGATGTGGCATAACATTGTTGTACTTAAGAGACATCATAATACGTGTTTTGTTTTAAAGTGAGCGTCCCTCATTTAACCCCATCATTTTATATTTAAATTCTATATGAATTTTTTTATTTGTATTTTCTTATCCTTAATGATCACACTTGCATTTTTATAATTACAGAATAAAGTAATCATTAAAAAATAGAATAATATAGTATAGTATTGGACCTCCTTTTGTTTTAAATTTTTTTGTGTGTTAACAATATGAATTTTCTTTTTTTTATTATATATACATATATATATTTTTTGTTCTTATCGAAATAAAGTGGTTGGCACGTGTTTTGCACATGCCGAACCCCTAGTATGTATATGTCGGCATGCATGTGTGGGATGTACCCTTATATAGTTTGGTTTACAGTACTACTATTGCTCTGCCTTCCACTTAGACTCAATTTTATCTTGAAGACCAAGTCTTTGAGAGAGAGATTCGGGTAAGAAACATATAATGCTCAATAGGGGAGAAATTACTCTACTTTCCATTGGTTTTATCTTCTAGTACACACTTCATGAAGACTGAGTCTCTGAGAGAGGAGAGCGGGGGGAGGGGGGATTATGCTTGCATATGTCAACTATCTTTAGTCTTTGGATGATCATAAACACAGAGAGAGAGAGAGAGAGAGAGATCTAAATCAACCCCCCATTTTTAAGTCTTGGGGGACCAATGTCCAGGTGATGGCACAAAATTCCACTACACCCCCTCTCCCCATGACGAGTCTACGTCAAAGTACATTCCCACCCCTTCTCTCTCTCTCTCTCTCTCTTATCTTTTCCCCCAGCCCTCTCTCTTTAGCTAGCTAGCTGGGGCAGTGTCAAGTTTCTGAGAATATTTAAATTCTATATGAAATTTTTTATTTGTATTTTCTTATCCTAGATGATCACAGTTGCATTTTTATAATTACATAATAAAATAATTATAAAAGAAATAGAATAGTATAGTAATGGACCTCTTTTTGTTTTAAAATTTTTGGGTGTTAACAATATGAATTTTCCTTTTTTATTATGTGTATATATATATATATATTTTGTGCTTATCGAAATAAAGTGGTTGGCACGTGCCGAACCACTGGTATGTACATGTCGGCATACATGTGTGGGACGTACCTTTATATAGTTTGGTTTACAGTACTGCTATTGCTCTGCTTTCTACTTAGACACAGTTTTATCTTGAAGACCAAGTCTTTGAGAGAGGGATTGGGATGGGAATCTTATAGTGCTTAGTAGGCAAGAAATTACTCTGCTTTCCACTGATTTTATTTTCTAGTACAAACTTCATAAAGACCGAGTCTTAGAGAGAGAGAGAGAGAGAGAGAGAGAGAGAGAGAGAGAGAGAGAGAGAGAGAGAGAGGAGAGCAAGGGGAGGAGGGATTATGCTTGCATATATCAACTATCTTGAGCTATTAATGAATCTGTGATCTTTATAAATTGTGATTTCAATGCATGAGAGAGAGAGAGAGAGCATAATATGTTGTTGAAAGACTTCCTATAAGTGAAATTTAGACCACCAACTTAAAAAACTTACATTTCACTTCCTATTAAGTGAAATTAATGTGCCTTAATTAGAAGGACAACCATCGTTAATGAAAATGGGAGTTGGTTTCCCAAAATGATATTAGGAAAAGTTAAAAAGCAAAGCAAAAATGGGGTTAGCTGGGTGTACAAGGGATCATGTGAGAACGTGATAAAAAGAAATTCAAACAAATGGTAGTAGCAGTCAGAAGCCAAAATTGCTAAAATTGCAAAAAAATAGTAAGCAATGAGCTAGAATTAGAGCTGAGATGGGGTAGTGGGTTCACAGGGGATTGGAGCTGAAATGGGGTAGCTGGGTTCTGCACAGGGGATAATGTGAGATGATAAACGAAAATGGGGTGGTGTTTGCTGGTGCTAGTAGCTTTAATAGCGATGTCAACGTTATTCATTTAACTCCATCTGACATGAGCTGACAAAAAGTCTTCATTGTTTTTCGTATCAACTTTTCTCTCTCCACCATTATTTTTCATATTAGCTTTCCTCTCTACCATTATTTTTCTTTATTCACTCACTCTCCACATATTCAAGTTTTATTTTTACCTTAACTTTTCTTCCTCTTTCTTTCCAGTCCACTACCCTGACCTGAAGAATCCTTAGGCTTGATTCATTCCCACCTTTCTCTCTCTCTCTCTCTGTTCGACCGTCCAAAAATGGAGTCTATACATATCATCTTAATGGAATATATATATATATATATATTATGTATCATGTATCTCTATCTATGACACTTTGACACTTTTACTTTGACACTTTTTGTTTCCAACCGTATCCTTCTACAAACTCTATTTTTCCCTATATATATATATATCCTCTTTGGCTCTCTAAGGCGGTGAGAAGCACCACCGCCACACTTTCTATCTGTCTATGCTTGTGAAGTGATCACAATGATAATTTTACACTTACACAAAGGCGGTGAGAGAATCAACAGCCAACCAAACCAAACTCTTTCTAACTTCTTTGTTGGCGGTTAGGTGTTTATTTATTAAATGATATTCCACTCACTGTCAGGCCAACTGGGGCCATCAAATAACTCTCTTGTATAATCAAACATATGTATTGGTCTATTAGTTTGTCTTCAATAGGTAATATGTAATTGACAATTATTGAATAAGGACTCACAATTTTTTTTTAAAGTGAGTGTCACTTATTTAATTCACATCATTTTGTATATAACTTTTTTGTATGTTGGTTGTATAGCATTATCCATAATAAACACTTTTGGATTTTTATACTTACTTAATAAAGTCATCATTAAATAAAAAATCAAAAGGTATAGCTATGGACTTTTTCTTTGTTTTCAATCCTTTTTTGCATTAACAATATGATTTTTTTATTATAATCCTTTTTTTTTTTTGTGCTCCTTATCGAAATAAAGTGATATGCACGTGCCTATTTTGATAATTTTAAGTTTGTATAAACATAAAAAGAAAAAGTGTAGAAAGCATATGTGTTAGGTGAAATAAAGATTCAAGAAAAGTCATAGTAAAGAAAATAAAAATGATTATTCTACTGCTAACATTTAGCAAAATGGTGAGTGAAAATGAAATAATAAAAAGATAAATAGATTTGTTATGGTGGTTGTGAAAGTAGCACATTTTACGGATGAAAAATATTAATCTTTTCAAAAACTTTGTGCAGAACATTCCTTTATAATGATGTGGCATAACATTACTATACTTAAGAGACATCATAATAGGTGTTTTATTTTAAAGTGATCGTCCCTTATTTAAGCCCATCATTTTATATTTAAATTTTGTATGAATTTTTTTTTTATTTGTATTTTCTTATTCTTAATGATCACACTTGCATTTTTATAATTATAGGATAAAGTAATAATTAAAAAATAGAATAGTATAGTAATGGACATCTTTTTGTTTTAATTTTTTTTTTTTGCGTTAACGATACGAATTTTTTGTTTTATTATGTATATATATTTTCTGCTTATCAAAATAAAGCGGTTGAAAAGTGCGAAGCACGTGCCGATCCACTGGTATGTATATGTCGGCATGCATGTGTGGGATGTACCCTTATATAGTTTGGTTTACAGTACCGCTATTGCTATGCTTTTTGATGAGAATGCAAATGTCATATTTTTCTTCCTTAATGTTTAATCTTTTATACTTAGTTGGTGCCTAAATATACTCATTATTCTTATATTTTGATTTAGGGTGCTATGGAACACCAAGGAAGAGAATCCTAACTTAAAAGGGATGAAATCATGCTAAAATGGAAGTAGCGTTAGAAGAGTGTTCGAACGGTCCAAAGAGACATGCGAATGGTTGCGTAGGCGTTTGAACGGTATGTCAAACGGATTAATGCTAAATTTAGATTCGAAGTGCATTCGAAGAATACAAAGAGCAATTTTCCCGTTCGAAGTGCTTTCGACACACCGTTCAAATGGTGGTCCGATGCGTTCGAACAGTAGTAAGGGCGTTCGAACAGTTGTGTACAGCTGTAGATTTTCAGAAGCCTATAAAAACTGGGATTGTTTTGTTTTTAGGGTTGACGTTTTTCATATTATTTTAGAAGGAAAAAGTAGTAGAAAACATACGTTTCTTTCTTCTTCTCTAGCTTCTTTGAGTTTTCTTCATGGCTCTGCTGGGCTAAACTTTGAATCTTGGTTGAAGGAAACGGAAGCCTTGAAATTAAAAATAAACTGTGAGATTTAATTTGTTTTAATCAAGCGTTTTAAGAAATTATGTGCAAGCTGTCCCCATCATCAAATTAGTGAGCAACTTCTTATTCAGTATTTCTATGAGGGCCTTTTGCTCACTGATAGGAGTATGATTGATGCTATTAGTGGAGGATCTCTTGTGAATAAAACTCTCGATGCCGTAAAAAACCTGGTTGCAAATATGGCAGCTAATTCTCAACAATTTGGCACTAGACTTGACTCTTCACCTAAGCATGTCAACAAGGTAAATATTTCCTCTATTGAATAACAAATTGTAAGTCTAACTTCTCTTGTTCGTCAAATGGCTGTACGTAATATGCAAACGGCAAAGGCTTGTGAGATTTGTTTAATAGCAAGGCATCCAACTGATATGTGTTCAACTCTTCAAGAGGAGCCCACTGAGCAAGTGAATGCGGTAGGTGGTTTTCTTGGATAACCGCAAAGAAAGTATGATCCCTATTCAAGCACGTATAACTTGGGATGGACGGATCACCCCAATGTTAGCTATGGGAATCCACAAGTAAATCAGCTCGTGACTCAAAACCGCCCAAGTTATCAGCAATATAAGCAGCCATACCTCTAAACAACAACCGAGCCAAACTTTTAATTATAGTATGTCTTTAGAAGATATTGTTAAGTCTATTGCCACTAATACTTTGCAATCTCAACAGGAGACAAAATAATTTCAACAAGAGGCGAGGGCTAATATTCAAAGTCTGGACAATCAGATGAGCCAGATGGCAACCGTAATTAGTTGGCCAACAGCCCAAAGCTCGGGAAAATTATCCTCTCAGACGGTAGTAAATTCAAGAGAAAATGTAAGTACAATCGTCTTAAAAAGTGGTAAAGAGGTTGAAAATCCAGTAAGGGCGGCCCCTACATCGTCGAACCAAGAAAAGGAGAAAAATGTCATAGTAGACGGGAACGTTCCCAATGACGATGACATACCTAAATGTAAGTTTCTGCCTCTTTCTGATTATAAACCAGTACCACCTTTTCCTCAGGTTTTAGCAGAATCTAAAAAAGATTAGCAAAACAAAGATTTATATAAGACTTTTCGTAGATGCGAGGTAAATATTTCACTTTTAGATGCTATTAAACAAGTACCTTGTTATGCTAAATTCCTTAAAGAATTATGTACAATTAAGAGGAAACAGAAACTTAAGGGATGTGAGAAGGTGATAATAGGGGAGAATGTTTCTGCAATTATTCAAAGAAAACTCCCTACGAAGTGCAAGGATTCAGGTACGTTTACTATCCCTTGTACAATAGGTAACACTAGATTTGAGAAAGCCATGATAGATTTAGGAGTTTCTATTAATGTCATGCCATATTCTGTATATGCTTCTTTGAAACTTGGACTTTTGAATAAAACTGGTGTTATGATTCAATTGACTGATAGATCTAATACTTATCCTAAGGGTGTAGTTGAGGATGTTCTTGTACAAGTTAATGATTTAGTTTTCCCTGCTGATTTTTATGCGCTTGATATGGAAAATGGTGACCAAAATGCCCCTATTTTGTTAGGAAGACCAAACATAAAGACATCTAAGACTAAGATGGATGTTCATAGTGGCACACTTACCATGGAATTTGACGGTGAAATTGTTAAGTTTAATATTTATGATGCCATGAAATACCCTTGTGATGATAATCCTGTTTATTCTATTAATGTGATTGATTCTTTAGTACATGAAGTTTTTGAACTTAATGAAAAAGATGTATTGGAAGTTGCCATCAGTAAAGATCTTGAGGAAGGGAATGAAGAGTTAGCCTTGAGTACTGAATTACGGGAAACTGTTGCAGCATTGAATGATTATCCGAAGTTACAGCAATCAGGGAACGTTCTTTATGTTGCATTACCAATTTCTAACGAGAGGCCTTTACCCTCTGTTTTGCAGGCCCCCATTCCAGATTTGAAGCCTCTCCCCAGTCACATAAAGTATGTGTTCCTTGGAGATGGAGAAACATTACCAGTGATCATCTCTAGTAAACTTTGTGAGTTGCAAAAAGAAAAACTTGTACAGGTCCTAAAGGAGCAGAAGACGACTATTGGTTGGACAATTGCGGATATTAAAGGAATTAGCCCGTCTACATGCATGCATCGTATCTTACTTGAAGAGGGAGAAAAACCTTCCCGTCAACCGCAAAGAAGATTGAACCGCCTATGATAGAAGTAGTAAAGAAGGAGATCCTCAAACTTCTTGAAGTTGGAATGATTTATCCTATTTCGGATAGCAATTGGGTTAACCCGGTTCAAGTGGTTCCTAAAAAGACTGGAATAACTGTTGTGAAAAATCAAAATGATAAGTTAGTTTCTACCTGTGTTTAGAATGGGTGGCGGGTTTGTATAGATTATAGAAAATTAAATGCTGTAACCTGTAAGGACCACTTCCCTTCACCTTTTATTGATCAAATGCTTGAAAGGTTTTGTTGGTTATTCTTACTATTGTTTCCTTGATGGTTTTTCAGGTTATTTTCAGATTGCAATTGCGCCAGAGGATCAAGAAAAGACAACTTTTACATGCCAATTCGGTACTTTTGCATATCGTCGTATGCCCTTCGGCTTTTACAACGCTCCAGCCACTTTCCAAAGGTGTATGGGTAGCATATTTTCAGATTATATTGAGCATATCATAAAAGTTTTTATGAATGATTTCATAGTTTATGGAGACTCCTTTGATAATTGTTTGCAAAACCTTACACTTGTTCTTCAAAGATGTATGGAAACTAACCTTGCGTTAAACTGTGAAAAATGTCATTTTATGGTTGAACAAGGTATATTGTTACGTCATGTTGTTTCATCTAGGGGAATTGAGGTTAACAAAGCTAAAGTTGACATTATTCAATCTTTATCTTATCTCACTAGTGTGCGAGAAGTTCATTCTTTTTTTGGACATGCATGTTTTTATCGAAGATTCACCAAGGACTTCTCCAAAATAGCATCACCCCTTTGCAAGTTGCTACAAAAGAAAGTGTTTTTTGAGTTCGATGAGGCATGTAAAAAGGTGTTTGATAAGCTGAAGGAACTATTGACTTCTACCCCAGTTATCCAGCCCCCTGACTGGAGCGTTCCTTTCAAAACAATGTGCAACGCAAGTGATTATGCAGTAGGCGTTATCTTGGGTCAAAGAATTGGAAAAGCGTCTCATGCCATTTATTATACTTCAAGAACTTTGAATGATGCCTAGAGAAATTATACGATTACTGAAAAAGAACTTTTAGCTGTTGTTTTTGCTTTAGAAAAGTTTTGATCTTATTTACTTGGTACTAAAGTCATTGTTTACTCTGATCATGCAGCTCTTCGTTATTTGATGATGAAGAAAGAGGCAAAACCAAGATTAATTAGATGGATACTACTCTTAAGTGAATTTGATTTAGACATCAAAGACAAAAGAGGAACAGAAAATTGTGTCGCCAATCATTTGAGTCGTTTAGCTTATGTCGAGGATGAACTTCAATTATGGGAAACATTCCCTGACGAGCAATTGTTTTCCGCGAGTGTGACATTACCTTGGTATGCAAATATTGTAAATTATTTGATTACTAACATACTACCTACTAGTTTGCCTAAGGCTCAAAGCGATAAGATCAAGAGTGATACTATGTGTGGGATGACCCATAATTATGAAAGCATTGTGAGGATCAAGTGATCAGAAGGTGCGTTCCTAAAAATGAAATTATTTTTATTTTAACCTTTTGTCATTCTTATGCTTGTGGAGGTCACTTTGAAGCCAAGAGAACGGCGAGAAAAGTACTAGAATGTAGTTTATATTGGCTATCTCTATTTTGAGATTCATATTTTTTTTGTAAATCATACGATCCTTATCAAAAGATAGATAATATATCCCAAAAGAATGCAATGCCACAAACTCCCATACTATTTTGTGAAATTTTTTATGTTTGGGGCATCGATTTCATGGGACCGTTTCCTGTAATTTTTGGTTATGTTTATATTTTAGTTGCTGTTGATTATGTCTCGAAATGGGTGGAAGCTAAAACCACTAGGACTGATGATTCTAAAATTGTTATAGATTTTATCAAGTTTAACATATTCTACAGGTTTGGAATTCTAAGAGCTCTAATAAGTGATTGAGGCACTCACTTTTGCAATCGAACTGTGGCGACTTTGCTGAGAAAGTACCATGTGACGCACAAGGTGTCAACTTCATATCATCCGCAAACTAGTGGACAAGAAAAAGTGTCAAATCGAGAGATCAAGTTCATCATTCAAAAGACAGTCAATCCAAGTAGAAACGATTGAAGTTTGCGCTTAGATGATGCTTCGTGGGCTTATAGAATTGCATATAAAACGCCTATTGGTATGTCACCTTATCGATTGTATTTGGAAAACCATGCCACCTTCCAGTTGAGTTAGAACACAAAGCTTGTTGGGCTATCAAGAGTTTCAACATGAAGATAGATGCGAGTGGAGAACATAGAAAATTGCAACTCCAAGAGTTAGAGGAAATTTGCAATGATGCTTATGAGAGTGCAAGGATTTACAAGAAAAAGACGAAGGCTTTTCATGACAAGATGATCTTTAGGAAGGAGTTTCAAGTTGGTCAAAAAGTCCTTCTATACCAATCACGGCTTCGTTTGTTTCTGAGTAAGTTGTGTTCTCGTTGGATTGGACATTTTTTTGTTATTAATGTTTTTCCTCATGGTGCAATTAAAATTCAAAGCTTAGCCACTTCTAAAGTGTTTAAGGTGAATGACCATCGATTAAGCATTTCTATGAAGGTTTTCAAGTAGAGAATGTGGAGAAACTGGACCTTGAGGATCCAGTTTATACGGATTGAGGAATGAAGCATTTAGTCGAGCCCACGACAATAAACAAAGGCGCTGCTTAAGAGGCAACCCAAGGGAAGTTCATTTTTCTTTTCTTATTTTCGCATTTATACATTAGTTATTTCTGCCATTTCTGTAAATTTTACTTTACATTGGGGACAATGTAAATTTTAAGTGTGGGGGAGGGAATTTAGGTTGTGTTATTGTGTTTAATTTAAAATAATAATAATAATAATAATAATAATAATAATAATAATAAAGAAATAATAATAACAAGAGTCAATCAAGCTTAAAGAATTCATAACATGATTGAATAAGTAATCTTTCGATTTAGAATTAATTAGTCTAGTTATTTTACTTGAGATTGGAGTGACTGAATTTGGTAAACAAAAGCTAGTGAGATTTTGAGCCTTCAGACTGACACATCCATATCAGTCACTATTTTATTTCATGTGAGATATTCTTGCATGAATTTGTTTCTCTAGTACTTGCCTTGATTCTCTTCGAGGTCATATTGACATATGCATGCATGAACATGGTTAAGACTATCTTTATTATAAGCTACATAAGCCAAATAGTCTGCCTTGTAATTAATTTTTCCCTTTGTGAATCCTTTTGAGATTTATACGTTATTTTTTTCTTTATGGTTAACCCACATTACAAGCTTTAAACCCGAAAAAATATTATGCCTTTACCCAAGCCGTAGAGCTAATGGAGTATTGTTCATTATTATGATATGTATGGATGCGCAAAAAATAAGTGTGGGGGTGTCTGAATTTGTGGTAGGGCTATGGCTGGAGAAATGGAACATGTTTTCATTCTCAATTTGTGAGTTCTATTATTGATGTAATTTTGAAAAAAAAAAAGAAAAGAAAAAAAAAAGAAACAAAAGAGAAGGAAAGTGATGGAGGAAATTGCTTTTAATGTTATAAACTGTCCATGTTCATAATTCCTCCTAAAATTCTAAGGAATGAGTCTGTTTATATGGGATATATACAAAGACAGAAGCTGTTGAATGGAGTGATTGGTTTTACATGTCTTATATATTCGAACTTGAGTTGATTCATTTTTGCTCCATTAGTTTCGATGACTTTTGAGCTACATTCCTAAATATTTCCCACTTTAATCCTAAACCCCGTTATAACCCTTGAAAAGTCCTTATGATTCGTGTTATGTATGTGATCCTAGTGGTAGAGAATGATAAGATATGCAAGCCTATGGTAGATCATTTCTATTGAAATGAATTTGAACAATACACATTCCCTTTAAACATATGAGAGTTAAGTGTTTATTTTCGTGAGAGTCTACATCTTCAGTTTACTTCATCTTCGAGTGGAAATACTTGCTAAGTAATTGTAAGTTGTTTAAGAATGTTTATTCATGATATGTTATGAGTTTTGAAGAGTTTGGTTGTTCTTTGTTGCAACCTAGGTGTTTTTGGAAAAATGAATTTGAGTTTTGCATGAGGGCGAGCAAAAGTTAAATGTGGGGGAATTTGATGAGAATGCAAATGTCATATTTTTCTCCCTTAATGTTTAATCTTCTATACTTAGTTGGTGCCTAAATATACTTATTATTCTTATATTTTAATTTAGGGTGCTATGGAGCGCCAAGAAAGAGAATCCAAGCTTAAAAGGGACGAAATTGTACTAAAATGGAAGCAACATTCGAACGGTCCAAAGAGGCGTTCGAATGGTTGCGTATGTGTTTGAACGGTACGTCAAACAGATTCACGCCAAATTCAAGTTCGAAGTGCGTTCGAAGAATACAGAGAGTAATTTTCACGTTCGAAGTGCGTTCGACGCATTGTTCGAACGGTGGTCCGATGCATTTGAACGATAGTAAGGGCATTCGAACGATTGTGCGCAGTTGTAGATTTTCAGAAGCCTATAAAATCTGGGATTGTTTTGTTTTTGGGGTTGACATTTTTCATATTATTCTAGGCGAAAAAAGTAACAGAAAACATACGTTTCTTTCTTCTTCTCTAGCTTCTTTGAGTTTTCTTCATGACCCTGCGTGGCTAAATTTTAAATCTTGGTCGAAAGAAACGGAAGTCTCAGAATTAAAAATAAACTGTGAGATCTAATTTGTTTTCATTATTCGATTTATGTTTTGAGTATCGGATGTTCTGCTTTGCCTATTTTCAAGATTGTTTTGTTTAATCACTAGGAGGCCTGCTAGTTTATTATCCGTTGTAATCTACTGCTAGATTAGATATCAAATCCGTAATTGTTTGATTCCTCTGATTTGCGAAACAACTGAGATTTAATGAATTGCTGCGTCAGAAATTATTAGATCTTAGGGAGGACGTTCGACTAAATTAAATGCAACCGCTTGTGCTTATGTTGTTTAGTTTCATTGATCTCTCTAATTCTTAAGGCTGCTACTAGATTAAATCTTAAGTACTTATCCGGGGTTGTTTACTAGTTAGGGTTAATGAGATCGCTTGTTTTCTAATTAAGTACGACTAAGGAGAGATAGGAAAACGATTTCAACGGTGAATTTCAATGTGTGAATTGATATGCTTGCATCAATAATTAGTTATAAATTCCGATGGTGAATGTTAATTTAGACCAAGGTTTGTTCTTTTGATTGATTTCAATACTTTAATCTGAATTGTTTCGTAGTTCTTATTATTAAAATAGTTTTCGTTATATCCAAACCCCCCATCCTTATTCACATAGCATAAAACTAGGTTAAACACTCTCCGTGAGAATGATTCTTACTTGCACTACTACATATTTGTTTTTGGGGTATCAGTTTTATTTTTGGGTGTCTGCGACAGCACACCACTTTCTACTTGGACTCAGTTTTATCTTGAAGAACAAGTTTTTGAGAGAGGGATTGGGATAGGAATCTTAAAGTGCTCAGTATGAGAGAAATTACTCTGCTTTCCACTGGTTTTATCTTCTAGTACAAACTTCATGAAGATCGAGTCTTAGAGAGAGAGAGAGAGAGAGAGAGGGGATTATGTTTGCATATATCAACTAAGAGAGAGAGAGAGCGAGAGAGAGAGAGCATAATATGTTGTTGAAAGACTTCCTATAAGTGAAATTTAGACCACTGACTCAAAAATCTTACATTTCACTTCCTATTAAGTGAAATTAATGAGCCTTAATGAGGAGGACAACCATGTTAATGGAAATGGGAGTTGTTTCCCCAAAATGGTATTAGGAAAAGTTAAAAAGCAAAGCAAAAAATGGGGTTAGCTAGGTGCACAGGGGATCACGTGAGAACATGATAAAAAGAAATTCGAATAAATAGTGGTAGCGGTCAAAAGCCAGAACTGCCAGAATTGCAAACAAATAGTAAGCAACGAATTGGAATTAGAATTGAAATGGGGTAGCTGGGTTCTTCAGCAGGGATCATGTGAGAACATGAAAAATACAAGTCCATCATTAACGAAAATGGGGTTGTTGGTTCTCAAAAAATGTGGTGGTATTAGGAAAGTTGAAGCAAAGCAAAAAAATGGGGTAGTGGGTCAGCAGAAGACCACCGCAGATACAATCTCCCCAAAATTCAAAAAAAAAAATGGAGCATGACTCCAATCGAAGAGAAGCCGATTCTCCAATATATAGACGTTAACTAAGTTACTAACCCTCTTGTAAACTCACCAAAAAAGCTGGCCGTCATTTTGGTGGAATATGAAGCAGCTACAGCAAATCTAAGACTACTCAAAGCTACTGAAAGACAGCAACGACGTTCTGCTGGTAGATCAAGGGGCTTTGTAAACACGGCAAGAGTCAACATAAAGCCTGCCTTATATCTTAAAGCTCACAATCTTCCTCTTCCTCTTCCTCTTCCTCTATGTGAAGCTCACTTGTGCTACAACACTTCTCACTCCCTACTTTAAATCTCGAAAGGTCATTCACTTAAAAAGAAATTTGGTACATGCCGACAAGAATGGAAGGCACGATAAAGCAAGCCAACAAGGTTCTCAAGGAATTCAAAAGACAGCATTAAGCTTGCGAAGTCCCATCACGTTCACAAGATTGAAACTGAGAAACTCGCTGCGATTGACAGTTCTCAGCAAGCCACCGAAGAAGAGTTGGAGCACACCCGCGTCGTGATGAACTCCATCGCCGACCAGTTTCACCGAACTAACCTAGTGCCAGTAGATACCCTATCGGAAATGAGTAACTGACCTCACTTAAAAAGGATAAAGGGTTCAATGGATATGTTCTCATTCCAGCAGGGGTAGGGATTCAAGAACGCAAGGCGATCAAGCGGATGGCGGAAGCCCACAACATTCTCTCAAATGTTTGAGTTGAAGGTGGTTTGTTGGGGTTGGGTTTATGGACGGAGGTATGACACAAAACCGTGTTTTGTACTCTGGTGTCCTAATGATGATTACGGTTCAGGTTTAGCTTCAACGCACAACCATAATTATCATTAAAAAAAAAAGAAGACAGATAGATAAATAGGACCACAGCAGGGAAAAAAGACACATAAAAATGAAAAACAGACAAAAAGAAAATTACTTGTAAGAAAGAACAATGAATGGCTGAGATGCATTGTACCAAAAAAAGATTCAGAATAAAGTAGTTTTTTGCCAAAAATTATTAGAAGATGCTCACTCCTAACAAACCCTCCGTTACTTCTGCCGTCAACCACCACACCCCCCCGCCCGCCCCCCTCGAAGTTCTAACCCTCTCTTTGAAATTTTTCTCTCCACAATAACTAATATCCTTGCCCAAATACAAAACCCACTTGCAAAATTAGTTCGAGATTGTCGTTTCATGAAAACAGCTGGAGGAAGAGAAGTAATTATTTCATGGTGGGAAGAAATTGGTTCATTTCTGATTCCAATCCGAGCGACTATAATTAACTCCAATCCAATTCTCAGTCCCATCACATGTGACGAAATTGGATACTTCAAAACACATATTGAAGATGGAAACAAAACAAGATCAAGTTAGGAGTCCAAACTGAAAGATCAGCTTCCCTCCAGAATCTTATCCTCCAGATTCTTTATCTTAAAATACTACATTGCCAATAAAAAAATCCTGTGACACACAAACATTCGCCTGTTACCAAAAAAAAAAAAAAATCTCAATGTTTTAAAACTCGCTATCATGTTGGATACAAAGTCGGAAGTTTTTCTGGAGAGGTAAAAATCCAGTAAACAATGGCTGGGTTTCTCGCAACCCACCCATTAATGATAAGGGCTTGTTTGGCTACTTGCCAGTACAACGTGTATCTATATTAGTATCACGAGCCAATTGCAACTCTGTGATTTTGAAAATTAAATTTGTGTTTGGTGAAAATCTAAACCTTTAATACTGATGAGTGATGAGGATTGAGGAGGGCCTATGGGGGTTTGACGGTGGAAAGAAACGAAGGAAATCATTTGCATTGTTTTACTTTTTAATACATTTGTATTTGTTTCCCAAAGGACCAAGTGTAACACCTTTCTTTTATGATTTCGTGAGGTGGTCGCATCTCAATCTTTCATTTTTCCTTCTTTTGAGTTGTGGCCAATTTTGAGTTGTGGCCAATCTATCTTATGGAATGGACCTCTCCATTGCCAGTTGTGGCCAATCTATCTTATGGAATGGATCTCTCCATTGCAAGTAGGAAATGGAGAGTATCCGAATCTAAAAATTTTCTCCATAAATTAATCCATTTGTGTTAAAAAAAAAAAAATACGCTATTCCTATTTCTTACCGCACTCCCCAAAAAAAAAAAAAAAACTTGCACAAAAATTATCACTAGAATAATTTGTACATCTATAATTTTGTAATTAAAAGTCATTATGTTGGGTATTTTATTTTGAAGTTAAAGCCTCTCATTTAAACCCATCATCTTATATCTAAATTCTATATAATTTTTTTTTGTTTGTGGTGCTATATAACCACATATTCATATGAAATTTAACATCAAATATAATATAGTTGAATGAAAACCATTCACTTAAAAACAAGATATCTATCACGATGACTCTTTATTATGACAATACCACTGCCACTGCCACTGCCATATTATTTTGATGGATTTATTTTGTACAAATTTTTTTTGGGGGGGAAGAATATCATTTTTCAATGATATATTTAGTTTCTATGTTAGATTTAGTTACTATGTTGATAATAAAGGAGTTTTTGGCCAAATAACATTGTCTCTGAAAATTATTCCCAATCTAACACTATTGAAAAAATAATTCCCATTTTAATGTTCCTTTTGCCACATGTGCTTTTGTATTAGGAAACAATTGAAAAATAAGTAATTCTCTCCCTGTACTTCATCCCCTGCCTTTCAAGTTATGGAAATAACTCCTACAATATTGCTGACATTTTAAAAAAAAACACATGCCATGAATCCATGGCTTCCGTGGAGTAGCCACAATCCCCTGTTACAGCAGCATGACTAATGCTTTCTGCCCCTTCCGCTCCTTGACCGTCCAGTTAACGTTTCACAAACTAACCTTTGAGTTTTGTCTTGTGTACGTTAAAAATTGACAAAAGAATAGAAGTGGGATAAAATTGACAGTTTGAAAAGATGTAAATTCCATATATTACATGTAATCCTGAAATTTTGTCCACTTGTTAATTTTTCCCTTACAAAAATATTCTAACACCACGAAACTTTATAAAATAACAAACACACACACATCCGCACATGCAATGATTAATCTTGCTGTTAAGTGTCCGATATGACTTACAACTCGTTAATTTCTTATTCATTATTTTTCTTCGTAAAATAATTTTTAGTCAATAATGTAGTTTGTTTAATATGATAGAAAATGATTGTTGTACATTTTTTTTCTTTCGTTTTATAATAAAGTTAGAATGAAATCTCAATTTGACCATAGATAACTCATTCATTTTTCAGTTCCTTAGTATATCTTTATTGCTTGTATTTGATTGTTGAAATTTTTTACATTATTTAACCGGATATTTTCTTTTATACTTGTGCCGTAAGAGTTTCATTTTACCAGAAATTATATGTGCTTTCTCTGACAAAGTTTATAGAGAAAAAGATAGACAAGGTGTGGCATAACACATAGTAGCCAACTGACTTGGGCGATGTTCTTATTTTGGTTGGGAGAGAAGGAGAGAGAAGAGATGAAGAGGCAATTCAAGGTGGTGGAGTAAAGTAAGCACTTATGAAGAAAATTAAATGATCGAAGTAGCAACATTAGTTTTGAGCTTATTTTCGATTTTGTATCTATGACGTGGCAATCCCTTTCATTGTGGCATCAGACTAGGCATGAAAATTATCAATTTGGGAATTAATTTATAGGGAGTGTTAGATTGGGAATAATTTTTAAGAAAGAGGTTACTTTGGCAAAAAAACTCAATAATAAAGAATCAATGATGTATGTAGTTTACTATATTTTTTTCACCTTTATTGACTTTTATAGTTTTCATATTGAAAGAGTGAGAATTCAAAAAACTTGCTATCTTAATTAAAGACCCGATCGCTTTCAGACATTTATATTTTTATATTTTAAAATTCAAAAAATTTCAAAAAATGGATAAGCTCAAAGAATTTCTAACATTTTGCTATAATATATAGTATAGGTAGTACTTGTATAAAAATTTATTCAGGTATATGATGTTAAGTTTTGTTCATCCAACTAAGAATTTAGGCCAACTAGGTCCGATCAATTTTGGCTAGAGAGAGAGAGGAGGTGCTTTAATAGGCTACCAAATAGGCAAATGCCACCCTTATTAAAATTACCAATAGGAATGTAATTTAGACTTTTATAATTTATCGATGTAAAGATGTAATTTATATTAAACACGAATTTAGATTTTATATTTTAAAGATGTAAAAAAAAATTAAAAAATGCATAAGCCTTAAGTGAGGTTTGATATAAAAACCAGGTCACTCTTTGTTAAATTCTACGGGAAACACAATAACAGAATGATGCCAATTCTCATGATATAAGACGCCAACCTAAAGTCCAACGAGTCCATTTCATTTCACAGGACAATGATGTGGACTTCCAAACTAATTAAATTCCCTTCAAAGACATTGAATATCTGTGATTCTAGAAAACCTAAAATGAAAAGGAAAAAACAAATGTTCAACACCATATTGCCTCGTAAATTATTTTGAAGTGTGCAGTGCATATATTATTTCAAGATTAACATAAAGTTTGCAAATCTAGCTACCCACTGATAAAAGAGAAACTTAATTTTAAATGTTTGTAAAAAAACCTATGACATTTACGCTATGGCCCTCAAGAAATAAAATTAAACGTCTATATGGTATAGTACTAGAACAAACGTCTATATAGTAAAACATATAGATGCTTTCAAGGCAAAATATAATTACCACGACAGTGGTTTTGAGGATAGACGAATGGATTCAGCAAAAAGCTATTTTTTGAAGGAGAAAGAGAGAGATCTAGCAATAGCCTATGGTACGTGATGGTGTTTGGCTTCTGAAGGAAAAATCACATTATATCCTATCATGTAACATTAGAATCTAAAATATAGTACTATAGAATATTGAATAATTATTAGATTATTGAAGTAGGATATATGTATAGATTTGAGTACATTATAATATATGAAATATGATAATATTAAGTAATAGAGAATTAATTATATTATATTAGTATTATAAAGATTACGGTGTATTATTATATTTCATAGTAATATATTATAATATCAATTATTAAATTATGATATTAGGTAATATAATAAAAAACAATATACCATAATGATATATAATACAATATAATATGTTAATTAATTTTGTTATTTACTGTATAAGGGTAATATGATCATTTCGCATGCCATAGCCACCCATCAGCCAGTCTTTGTTCTTCGTACACCCCCGTCTGTCATGCACAGTTACTCTTTTCACATCACTCTTGGTTCTTACATAAAATTGCTAAGATACCCTTAGGACAAAGTATTTATAGGAATCTATACTGTCGTGTGAGGTCATAGATAGAAGGTCGCTTGCGCGGCTCTGCTCCCCGCTTCGCCGTCGCCGTCTCCGGAAGAAACAAAGGTAACTTTTTTTCTCTCCCCCTATCTTTCTGAGAACTTTCTCGCTCTCTATATTTTCTCAGAAAACACTGTGTTAACTTGAAAGCAATCGGCGACGCTTCTCTCACCTCGCAACACCGTAAACAGGCAGGCAACTGACAGTATCCTCATCTTTGCAGCCTCAAACTTCTAGGGTTTCGCAATCCTTCCTATTTTAGTTATTCAATCTGTAAGCGTCTGCTCAAATCATCAAAACTTATATATATATATATATATATCAGTTTGCGTGTGTGTCAGTTCTCTACTTCGTTCAGTTCGTTGTGCTTGCAATTCATGGTTTAAGTTTTGCTTGTGAAACTCAGTGGAGGTGCTACTGGTTGGTGATCTGTTTGGTTTTACTTGTGGCTCAGAATTGAAGATACTGCCTTAAACGCCCATGGAAAAAGTGATGCAGGTAAACCCCTCTTACATAATATGGAAAACAAACAGAAAAGCGTTCTCTTTCTTGTTCTTTTTTTTGTTTTTTTTGTTTTTTTTTTGGGTTCTTACGTTTATTTTATGTTTTTGGGCTTAAAAATGTAATCTTTTTGTGGATAATATTGAAACCCAGAAAAGACCTAAACTTTAATTTGTGTCTATAATTACTGATCATCATAGTGCTTGTTGTTGTGAGTAGGGAGACAATAGTAGATCGGTTGATCGAATTAGCCAGTTGCCGGATGATATTATCATTAAGGTTCTGTCTCGACTGAGTATGGAGGAAGCAGCAAGAACTAGTGTCCTCTCCAGAACATGGGTGCAGTTGTGGAGACACATCACTGTGCTCGACTTTGATGGTTCCAAGATCATAGGTCCCCACGGTTTGCGTCCTGAACCTTACAAGCCAAGATACATTGAATGGGTGAATCAAGTTCTGAGATCACATCAAGGTGGAGCCGTAGATGAATTTGTGGTTTTTTTCCCTTTAGACCAAAATTCGAAATGTGACATTGATGAATGGCTTAAATTTGCCTTAGGAAAGGGAGTTCAAACGCTTAAGTTGGATTTGTTATTGTACTCGGGGAGAAATATGTATGCTTTGTCTGATGATTTATTGCCTGTTGGGAAAAGCCTATCTTCAACAGGTTGCTTGGGTGGTTCAAATGGGGGGTTCAGTTGTCTAACATCTATGTCTCTCAAAGATGTAAATGTGAACGATCAATCCCTTGAATACTTGTTGTCAAATTGTCCGCTTGAACACTTGCTTGTTGACGGCTCAAAGCATTTGTTGAATTTGAAGATTGCTGGTCCGTCCCTTAAGTTGAAGCACTTGGTGTTACTCACTTGCTTCGAGTTAGTAACTCTAGAGATATCCGCTCCAAATCTTGTGTCTTTTACATTCTTTGGAAATCAGACTCTCATTACAATGAAGAATGCTCCTTTGCTTCGTGAGGCCAATATTACTGGGTCGTTTCGTGGACTTGCCGATTATGCATGTCGCCAGCTTTCGAGCTGTCTTTCTCAGCTAGAGACTCTCAAGTTAAATATTTGTCTGCATTCTGACGTAAGTTTTGTAGCAATATCTGGGCTTGTTCTGTTTCTTATGTGGTTTATCGAATTGGAATATATTCTAATGTTACCTGTGGTTTGGATTTGTAGGAACCTCTGTTCTTCCCTCTGCTTCCTGAATTTAGTAAACTCAAGCTATTGGAGTTGGAAGTTAGGCCACGTTGTATAGGCAGTCTCCTTGGGTTAAGTTCATTGATCGAGGCGTCCCCTTTCTTGGAAGAAATTCTGTTAAAGGTAACACTTCCCACTACATGCTTTCTGAGAACTCTTGGGTTTACATCATTGTGTGGGTTTTGGTTTTTGTTTTTTGCTCAGTTACATCGTGTGATTGAGATACGCGAATCATGTTTAATTTGTTTAAGTATCTGTAGAAGTTCCCTTTCTTCAGATTGGCAGTTGCAAGCAATTTGATGCCCTGCCCATCGACCTTATACACATTATTGTTTACCAATGTGCCTCCGCTTATTGTTCTCATGAAGGTTCATTAAGTTCAAATTACAATGTTTTCTGCATAGCTATTGTTGGGCTATATCTTGAAAGTTCAAGTTAAATAGTAGGTGCGATACAATTGAAACTAGCAGTATACTGTTGAAGTTATGTTATAGCATCTCCATACGTATGGTTCAGTCTAATCCACAGTATTGTCAAGCTCAACACAACAGCTCAGGAGGTTGATGGGAATAATCTGGTTATGTATTTAATCTACTCAAGTTAGATGTGTTGAGAATCTTTTTAAAACCGAAGGAAATAGTGGAGACACACTTACAATTTGGCCCTAACAGAGAAAATTATGATTTGAAACCAAAAGAATTTGTACTGCTGACTTTGATTAATAAATAAATAAATAAAATAAGAAGAAAACAGAAAAAACAAAATTTCATTGATTATATTTTGAATTTTTATTGGTTAGTAGACAATTGAGTTGTGCATTTTATTTAGGATATATATATATATATATTGTTTTTAAAATGTGCATTCGTTATAGGTGTGTAGGTTTATATCATGTCTCAGATCGGTGGTGAAGTTATCTGGTTTTGCTTCAGTTTCTTAGTTGTGTTTGAACTTCATGTTGCAGTTAATTTGGCCTTGGCACCCTCCCAAAACAAAACCAAAGAAGGGTCCCAAAAGTCCCCATAAGCACCTTAAGGTATTGGAGATTACCGGGTTTGTTGGGCGGCAAATGGATGTTGAATTTATCAGATATGTTCTCGAGAATGCTGTCGCCCTTGAGAAAATTATTATTGATCCAGAAAACCAGTATGAAAGCAAGGGCAAACAGAAACGGGAAAATGCAGCAAGGCATTGGCCGGCGATGCTTCAGGGGGAATTTGGTCCAGGACCTGAATTTATAGTCCGCTTGTAAACTTATATCTTTTTTTCATCGATCGCAGTTCAGTTTTCGTGCTTTATCAGCTAATTTAGTATTGTTTCAAACAAATTGCCTTTGGGCCATCTGTTCTCTCCGCCCCAAGCGGTTAGGTGCTATCTATATTTGTTTCTATCTATCTTTAATTTGGTATTGTTCTTATTCATGTTATTGTTATTTTGATTACTCTTAAACTGTTATTTGACCAGTACTACGATGCGTTTCAATTTTCAACTGTTCCAAAGTATGCATTATTATCAGATGCTCTTTAGCGTGGTAGGTGGATGGGTAGTTTCTCACGTTAGTCCTCGGACAAATTATTCAATTTCTTGCTTCTTTCTATCACATGGATCCTTCACATCTGAGGTAGATTATTGGACTCGTCTAATGTGGTGTTGCTTCATCACTATGTGAGTGGCAGAGCTTTAGTTTTTTTTCTTAATTGTTTTTTTTGTTTTTGGTTCATCGAAAATGAAAGACAAAAAAAACTAAAAAGGGGATTAATCTCTTTAAAAGAGGATACCTCAGAGTCATTAGCCACGGGCAGTGCCTGTAATCAAATTAACATTGAATTGTGTGTCGCTCTGGTAAAAAATACAAAGAAAACAGGATAGTCTTATTGTGGATTGGCAAAATTTAATCAATTGACTTGGTGATGTATCAACCCCCATTCTTTCTATTTCCAGCGCAATGTGACTAGAGCTGATCAACTTGCAGTTAGCTTTTACTACAAAAGGTCGAAAAATTACGTCTTGCTATTATCATATGAAATTTAAGAAAAGGTCATCAACAGGAATAATTATTTATCAAGCGCAGTTAGAAACTTAGAACACCTTTTGAAAGTTTCTGTTGTCTAACTTGAATTTGAGGGTGTTTGACTTACTTGTTTATAAGTTATAAATTATGGGTTAATTTTAAAAAGTAATATTTTTAAATAAAATTTTAAAAAAATATTATTAAACATAAATAATTTTTTTAAATTACTTATTTAAATATAATTTAAAAAATTATAAACATAAATCATAAATTTTTAAATAAACTAAGTCCAAACATGCAAGTAACGTACTGGTTTAGCTGGGGCTAGGGTGACTCTAGACCTGCCTCGTACTGGGGCTATTCGCCTACAAGACTTTTGTCTTCCTGTGGGAATCGTGTTTCCTGCTTTGTTCCTAAATCCACGTGCACCCAAGGCATCATATATTTATGGCTCTGTTCCTTCTGTGTTTGCTTCCCCTTCCAACTTTTTTTTTTCTTTCCATTTTAAGAATACAAAACTGCATCCACATGACCCCTTCAGTTAATATTTTTATTTTTGGTAGGGATTTTTATTTAAAAAAATATCAACAAACCTTGATTCTACTACAATCCAGTACTAAAATAATAAAAATTATCAATTTAGTAGTGTTCAATAGGTTTTTTAGTTTCTACTGAACAATGATGCTCTCTAAACTTTAAAAATGTCTCTTTACAATAATATACCCATATCATGATTAAGAATGACAATTAGACTCGAAAAACTCTAACACTGCTTCATCCTATTCCCACCCCCAATAAGAAAGGTTTAGAGTATAAATAAACATGTTAGGTGTGTGGCTACTAAAAACACAATATCTAACTAATTACTAGATTTTTCTCCAATAATTTATAATTGAAATCAATCGACATTGAATAAAAAAAATTGACTTACCAATAATAGATTAATTGTAAATTTTGGAATCCGAACATTTTGTGACATCAAAAGTTATGATGACCTTGTGTATGTAGCAGCACACAATTGCCATGTATTCACACTTTGTCATTTGAGTATCTTTGGTGAATAGACTAATTCTATGAATAATGTCAAGAATTAAGGGGAAGTAGAAGTTGATTAACAACACAATTTTAAAATGTGACACCTCAATTTATTGATGCGTGCACAGTCAATTGGAAATTATTCAAGCCTAAGTTGAAGAAATTCCTTATTTAAATTGAATTATGATAACCCATTAATCAAATATTTGAAAATTTTAATCAAATGTTGATGTCATTTTATATTTTCATAAAGAAGATTTGGTGCCAATTACAGGCCAACACAGCTTGTCTGGAACTTGGACGGAAAGTGTTATGAACCTATTTAATTAGGACTCTATCAAATGTATAAAATTATTTCGCTTTACTATACCTTTCGTATGGGGATGGGGACCAATTTGTTTTCTTAAAGAATAATGGATAAGAATTTAAGAGCCTTTTTAGAACTTGGGGAGCGGAGAGAAGGAAAGGAAAAATTCTAAATGATTTTCTCTCTCTTTTTTTCTTTTACTTTCTTTTTATTTTTTTCACAAGACCAAATAAACAAGAAAAAATATTTTTTTATTTATTTTCTCTTTTCTTCCTTTCTGTTTCTTTTCCTACATGTTCCATGTGCCACGTTCTTGTACGTATTGCACATGTAATTAGTGTGTGAGACCTGCCCTTCATGCTTCCTTTCAGTGTAACACGTTCTTTCAGTATTAATTCTATATTACTCTTGGCATTAAAGATTGGGAGAGTTTATCATAATAATTATGATAACAGTAGGTAATTAAAAAATAAAAAAAAGTGAGCAACACACCAGCAATGACGAGTACAAAAAAAAAAAAATGCATGCTCTCATGATTGACAACTACGTTTGAATTCTTCTTCTAACATGCAGTTTTTTACTTGTACGGAGGATGAACGGTGACTAACATTATTAATCCTTCTTAATTTTTTGAAATTTCTATTCTATAGTTTCCCAACAAAAATGAAACGTTAAAGAGTAAAAAATAAGCTCCACTTTGATGTTGTAATTAGGGAATTGAGATTTCCTTTCATATGTAAAAAATTTCTAAAAAAGAATGTACATGTGAAGTAAAACACAGGTTTTTATAAAATGACATGATACTCCAATAACATTTAATGATTTTTTTTCAAAACAAAAAGTGATGATCTACTTGTTGAAAGAATTTCATAAAATCACATATTGTAATTCTCATTAACACAAATAAATTATAACTTAAGAATAAACTAAAGAACAATACACAAACAATGTAATACAATTATTTTAATGAACAATAAAATATAGTTAAAAGAAAATAGAAAAACTGGATTGTGAGAATTGAGAGACGTGATAACACTGTCTTAAAATAACTGTGTCTCCCTACGTGAAGATACAATCGAACATCAACAGCCACAAGATTCAACCCAATTGCTCACAGCCAATCTTCTTGAGGGTCACGCCTACCGGAAGAACAATGAACCGTTCCAGTCGCGATTGCCCATAAAACGAGTATATAAAATATAAAAATTGTAGAGAATAAGAACATGTATATATTTATGTGTCTTTCATGTTGGTACACCTTTCTATATTTCTCAAACAAGACCAAGTAAGAGTCTTATATAGGCTCTAGGAACTAAATATTGTAGGCTCTTAAAACCCCAATGAAATATTACTAAATATTGTAGCACCCTAATAAATACCACGACACAAATGATGTAATAAATTTTGTAATAAAATTTGTAGCCGAATAATTAAATAAAAGATATAAAGTTTTGGAATTTTATTAAAAGAATAATATTTTTCTAACACTACCATGCTGCAGCAGTTATAAAAATCAGCATCCGACACTATTAGCGTGAAGAGCTCTTCCTGAACAATGTTTTTCAGTCACCAAACTAAATAGTGCTTGGCCGCTTGAAATGTCAATTTTGCCCCTTTTTGTTTGTTTATTTAGTAGTTTGTTTTAGGAGCAATTTATCTATACTATTGTAAATAGCAAAACATTGTTAGGTGTTTGAGTACAGAATTGTCAATATATTTCTCTCAAATTTTAATTTTTAAAATTTTAATTAATAACACTTCACACTCTACGTAGGACCTTATTGGTCAATTTTTTTTTATTTTTTATCATAGTCTCAATTTTTTTGGTACTGAATTAGATTTTATTTTTTAATTTAATGTAAAATTAATGTGTGCAAGTATTCCCATTTGACCTTGAAAAGGAGAATGATATTTCTTGAATTGGTAGGATGGTGTTATCACCACAAGTTTGTGGCTTTGTGATTCGTAATCTGAACATTTTAATTGCAATTTTATTACATTAATTATGATTGAAAAAATATTGGTTCGTTGATGTAAGTGATCATTTGAGAAAATCTAATTTCATTAGCAATCCATGGCTCCTTTTTTTTTTTTCCCCTCTCTTTTTGCTAGGCATCCATGGCTCCTCTTGACTTAAGCAAGCTTGTGAGAATAAGTACTATTTTACAACATTTATTGGTGGTGGAAATAAATATTATATTATTCTATAATTTACCAAAAAAAAAAAATAACAAAGATATATATGCCTTCTAAGGCTTGCTATGCGTTCATTTTATCTGAACCGGTGACAATGAAATAATTAGCCACTACAAACCCCAGCCAACCAACCCAATGAACTCAAATATTAAATTAACACATCATAAATATGAGCAGTTAATATCCAACCTAGGTATTGCAAAGACACAGAAACAGATCAGCACTCAATGAGGTTTGATTGAAGAAGAACTTGTGTTGAGTCATCTAAGTGATCTTAGTCGTTTCCATCAGTTGTATCACTCCATTTATGGAGAGAGGAGATAGCCTAAGGTCAGGGTAGTGGAGGATGGAGAGAAGGTTGGTGGTTTTAGGGTGGTGGCCTGGGAGGTTCTCTTTACATGACACAAACTCCATTTTTGGATGGTAGAAAACAGAGAGAGAGAGAGAGAGAGCCTAAGGTCAGGGTAGTGGAGGATGGAGAGAAGGTTGGTGGTTTTGGGTGGGTGGCCTGGGAGGTTCTCTTTACATGGCATAGAATCCATTTTTTAATGGTCGAAAACATATATATATATATATATATATAGAGAGAGAGAGAGAGAGAGAGAGAGAGAGAGAGAGAGAGAGAGAGAGTAGAGAGCCTAAGGTCAGGGTACTGGAGGATGGAGGGAAGGTTGGCGGATTTGGGGTGGTGGCCTGGGAGGTTCTCTTTACATGGCGCAGACTCCATTTTTAGATGGTCGAAAACAGAGAGAGAGAGAAAGAGAGAGAGAGAGCCTAAGGTCAGGGTAGTGGAGGGTGGAGAGAAGTTGGTGGTTTTGGAGTGTTGGCCTAGGAGGTTCTCTTTACATGGCACAGACTCCATTTTTAGATGGTCGAAAACAAAGAAAGCGAGAGAGAGAGAAAGAGAAAGAGAGGTGATAACCTAAGGTCAGGATAGTGAAGGATGGAGAGAAGGTTGGTTGTTTTGGGGTGGTGGCCTGGGAGTTCTCTTTACATGACACAGACTCCATTTTTGGATGGTCAAAAACAGAGAGAGAGAGAGAGAGAGAGAGAGAGAGAGAGAGAGAGAGAGAGAGAGAGAGAGAGAGAGAGAGAGAGAGAGAGAGAGAGAGAGAGAGAGAGGAGATAACATAAGGTCAGGTAGTGAAGAATGGAGAGAAAGTTGATTGTTTTGAGGTGGTGGCCTGAGAAGTTCTCTTTACATGGCATAGGCTCCATTTTTGGATAATTGTAAAGAGAGAGAGAGATTCCAATCAACTCTCCATTTTTAAGTCTCGGGGACCACTGTCCATGTGATTGGCACAAAATTACACTACACCTCATCTCCCCATGACAAGTCTATGTCCGAGTACAACCCCACCCCTTCTCTCTCTCTTTTATCTTTTTCCCCCACCTCTCTCTCTATCTTTAGTTGGTGCAGTATCAAGATTTCGATAATATTTAAATTATGTATAAATTTTTTTATTTGTATTTAATTATCTTTGATGATCACACTTGTATTATTATAATTACAAAATAAAATAACTATTAAAAATAGAATAGTATAGCAATGGATCTCTTTTTGTTTTAAATTTTTTTGCCTTAACAATCCGAATTTTCTTTTTTTATTATGTGTGTATATATTTATTTTGCTTTGGTCCTATCTATCTATCTATTTATCTTTTTTTTTCTTCTAATGATAATTAGGGTTCATCTTTAGCTTCAACACAGAACCATAACCATCTCTACTACGTTAAAAAACGAAAGGTTTCAAAAAGTGTTTTCCAAACTTTCTATTTCACAAGTGCCCTTAAAAAATAAAATCAAATAACAGTTCTGCCCACCTATCCCGGGACGCGACTTTACAAATTCACCATCAAACAATGTTTCATCTGCCGGTTCCCGTGACTTTTCAAATTCATCATGAAGCGATTCAAGCCGATTCGATATATTTCATAACACGGCGCTCTATAACCCAGAGAATGAGACGCCCTATCTACACAAACTCAAAGAAAGTCCAGCATCCAATATACTTGAAATCATATCAGCGCCCATATGTCTCTCGAGGTGAGAACTATTTCTTCTTCTCATTAGAGACCCCATTGCTTGTATTTTGCTCAAACATTCGTTCATCCCCAACTCGATGACTAAATTGAGAAAGTATGTGTATACTCATCGAGGAGGTACGTGCATTCTTTTTCTTTTTCGTCATCCTCATTATTCCATTTTTTCACTTTGTTACATGATTGATGGGGTATTCTCGAGTAATATAGTACTTTTGATTCTTTGTAGCAGCTGAGGGAGAAAAAGGAAAGCGATTGTTGGAGTGGAACGAAGAGAATCTAATTACAAAGTTATTCATTTTTATTATGATTTTTTTTATAAGTATTTCTATTATGGTTGTTTTAAGATTTGTTTCATAGAAAAAACTCTCACGTGCACCACCTCTTGCATTGTTGATTAACTATCGACGGTCCGTTTTAGAAAACGTACAGATATTTTTTGGTTGTTTGTACCAATTTTGACAGGTACTAAAGGTTTACATTTTCTTTACCATCATGGGTGCACTTGGTCATGATGACTGCCTAGAAACTAGACTATGCAGGCTTGACTTTCTCCAGGCCGAACTAATATACATGGTGTGTGGGTAATTTGTGCCACAATATGATAGTTTAAAACTGGTACAAATTTTCTTGATGGTCTTCCTTTTAGAATGACTATCAAGAAATAGAAAACTTGAAATCCGTTCAGGTAGTTTTTGTAGCAACCCACCGAGTTTGGGGGCAGTTGAATATCGTTTGTTAGAAAGTCACTGCCTCCTCTGTTCACAACATACTGACCTCTAACCGCACCCATTGCCGTTGATGAAGACCAGTGGCCAAAAGAACACAGCAGAAAACTAGACCAATTTTCCATCACTGTTAGAGATAATCCAATCACACGGATTCTCTCTCTACATACGCACATATATGTATATGTATATACATAAGCAAAACCTGCATATATGTATGTGTGTGTTTATATACACAATATATACTCCAGTTCCAATATCAATTTGTACCCATATATATACATGATATATCTTTCAGTTTGTATATATAAACAAATGTACATATGTTTATATATATATATATATATATGCGTATACCCCTCCAGGCCCCTCGGCACAAAATTGGAGTTGGGCGTGTTCATACGTGTACACATTCCCAAATATAAGCATATACATATGTGCTTATTGTGTGTTTGTGTGCTACACGTTGAAAGATTTTGATTTGAAGTGGGTTTACATGTTTATGCAAATGGGTTTACAAATTGCAATTCATTCTGTTTACAAGGTGATTATTGGTTTGAAGTGGGTTTTGATGAATCAATGGTAACTGGTGATTAGGCAAAGGTGGATGAGGGTTTTGGTTCTGTGTGATTGTGCAAGCGAGAAAATGGGACGGACGACACAAAGAAAGGAAAAAAAATCATTACAACATATATATACACATATATAGACAAACACAAAGTGAATTTGATTGCTAGTGGTCGATTGGGTGGTGATTGTACAGATAAGTATGTAGATGCATATATAAATTTATATACATCAAATATTTGAACGGGAGGATAGAGTTTTTAGAGAGAGAAAAATAGTGGGCATGTGTAGAGTCTGAAGGGGTGATTATAGGTTCATACATGAGGGCTAGAAGAAGAAGAAGAGGGTTGAAGAGGGAGAGAGGGGAGATGGTGGCCGGCTGTGGTGTGCTGAGAAGTGGAATTTTCGAGAGAGATACGGTGGAAAAGGGTAGAAAAGGAAGGAGAGAAGGCGAGAGGTGGAGAAGGAAAAGAGAATATGGGTATTGTGAGGTGGTGGGTTCGGCCATGTGACGGTGAAAAAGGAAAGTTCATTCCGTTAAATAATTTTATTTCATTTATGTAAAGGTAAATTTGACATTTTACAAAGTAGCGAAATGATGTCAGAAAAAAACATCGTTGACTGTAACAGTTGACTATTGATTGGGATCATCAGAATCTGCAACGAACACTGAAATCATAAAGGATGTCATTGTCATTTTCAAAATCACAAAGGTAATAGTTATTATTGTCAAATACTTCATGAGAAGAGGTGAATGTAATTCACCCAAACTAATATTGTTACTTAAATGATTGACAAAATGTCTTCCCATCTTAAATTTAATGGGGTTGTAAGAAATATTTCAAATCTTCTTTTATTTTTCTTCTCTCTTTCTATTGTTGAGAAAATTTTCCTAACAGTTTATTTGCAAAAAACAAACCAAACCATAATATGTTTTAAATTTAGTTTTATCTTCTTGTTGAATTGCTCTTACCTGTGTCATCTCTGTTTAATGGGGTCACCAAGTTTGCTGTAATCTAACGCTATTTTTTTGGGCTTTGATAAGTTTGTGTATATGCTAATTATAATCTCTCTATAATACTTGTTCCACATCATGGGTGACTTGAGACTTAGGAAAAGTTTTATGTGGAACTTTTCTTGAGCTTCTTTTTCTTTAACGGGTTCTTAAACATTAAGCAGATATTTTGGAAAATGCATTTCCTCAGAAAATATATCATAATTTTAGAATCTCTCATTTCTTGATTGAGTTTGTCATTGAACATCTTCATTGGTGTTTAAGTTTTGTGGTTTCTTGGATAGCTCGATCTCCGTGCTTCCAACTTTGTTATTGTTGGGAGTACCAGATGGATGTAAGATTAATTTGATGATATGTACATGCAATTTTTATTTTCAATGTGGTTAAGGTTAATTTGTTGAGTGCTTGCTAATTATGTTTGCAAAATCTTAGTTTTATCTACGAAAAAAGGTACATCATTCTTATCTCTCATGTGCCCTTCATCTTACATTTTTTTGGGATTAGTGTATTCAACTTATTTATCTCTTGGATGGTCAATTATGGTTTCAATTGAGATTGATTTAAATTAAATTAGGTATCTTTAATTGCAACATGTGTTCTAACATGAGATTCCACTCTAATCCGCTCTGGCATTAGATATACACAAAAAAATAGTATACGACATTCTGTTTTAGATCTTCTGTGAGTTGGTTGTATATATACATAACCATCTTGGGGTAGAGTAAGTTGGAATGATTCTATTATAAATTGATAAAGTCAATGTTTTTGCTTTAGTGATTTTCTATGGATGGTTGTTTAGTTCCTTGTTCACAAGGTGTGTGCTATTGTAGTCCCATGATGGTTTGATTGGATTTTCACACTAACAAAGTCTTTGTGCATTAGCTGATGTACATCTTCAATACCGGTCATTATGTTGCTTATGATCATATATGTCTAGTTATGGATTGATTGCATTTTCAGAGTCAAAGTGTGTTTTTTCATTTAAGTTCATGCAAAGTATAAATCTTTCATATTTAGGGGCAATGATGCTTTTATTCGTAGATAAAATAAACGCTATTTTGCAGTCTCATACCCTATGAAAATGTATACATATATGACACTCGAAATTTTTTTATAGTAAGTTTTTGTGTAAAATATGTTCCTAATTTATGTTAACGTACTTGCTTATCAACTAGCATGAAATTAGGTTATGGTGTTCTTAAATATTTTATTATAATAGGGCATAGAAGAGGAATTCTATGCCTATTAGTTTTCGAAAGGTCATCATACCTCTTTTGATTGCTAGATAACATTACCAATGCTAGATTTTGTAAGAATAAAAGGTGCTTGACTATTATTCTCAAGATAAAGGCTGCATACACTAGACAATGAAATAGGGAAAATAACTAAGAGCCTTGCAACTGTGCCACTTTGCCAATTTGGGAGTTGGTGGAGTGTCTGGCTTCTAATTTTACAATAGTTTATCCTTGTGAGTTGGTAGAGAGTGTCTGGCACTTTGACTTTTGATTTTATAGCATCTCATTTTTTTTTTTTTTTTATAAACTCTATTTCCTATATTCTTCTTCTTTTTTTTGGGTCTTCTTATGTACATGACTGCATATGTTCAGTTAGTCTTCTTTTTCATTGACTATAATTGCTATAACTTTCTGTGACATTTTTTTTCTTCTAAGGAATTGTGACGAGAACTTTAATTTTTTCCGTGTGGTCTCAATTTCCAACTTCTTTGACTTTTTTTTTTTCTTTCCAGCTTCTAATATCTGGATAAGTTGTTGGCTTTGATGTTGAGATTCTTCGAGGCTACACTAATTATACAGGTAGCTATCAAGGGCAAGTTCTTTCGACTCCACTCCCCTTTAAGTTTCTCTAGATCTCTGAATTGTGTAATTGGGAAATACAAGCTATATCAGTACTCTTAGTGGAGATTTCTTTAGAATTTTACAGTAATAATTTATCAACGGTTTCTTCAAGATTCAATTTAGGGGTTTGTTTATTAAGACACCTGACAATGCAGTTCTGCCCAAAAACTCTGGGACCACTTGTATTGTTACTTGAATACCATCAATGTTCGCAATCTAAATGAACCTCTTTTTATGTTCTGTTCTGTTCTGTTTTGTCCTGTTGTCTCTGGCACTGCTGCCTTTTGCTCTAAAAAGATACAGCAGGAATTTTGCTGATATTTGACTTTGCTTTCTCTGCTGCTGGTGTCCGAGATAACAATTAATAGGATGCAAGTGACAAATGATAATACATAGAGGAAAAATACAAGCATATCTTTGGAATACTAAGTTTCATTTTTTATCTCCTTCCCCCTTTTTTAGCTTCATAGTAACACAGTGCAACTAAATGCAAAAGGTCTATGCTACATTTCTTAAAGCCATGATTATGTACTATTGGGACTCTGCAAGAACAAAGCCTATGATGACATTATCTCAACCGTAGCACATAATTTGAAGATGGAATTCCTTAACTGTACATGCATTTGTCATAAGCTTTTCTTCTTTTCTTATCTAATTTGAGAGTGGCAACACTTACCCATGAGGAGTCTGTTCTGTCTTGGTGCCCATAGGTGCCTACTCACAATCACATAATCTTTTAATACCCAACCCTCCCACCTCCAAGCGGTAATAAATAGCTTTCGAACTAAGTTGAGCACCAGTGTCTTTCAGTTGTGACCCTGAACATAAAAAGTGATGTAATTTTTTTTTATTTCTATTCTTTTGGGTAAGATGATTATATAGAAGCCCCGTAGACTGAATGCTGAATAATCAAGTTAATTAGTTGTAATATTCTTCCACACATGTAGTTTTTGGCAGTCCAATCTTCTACCTTGTGGAGAATACTCCTTGTCAGCTCCTTGGAGCATCTCCAACCCAAAAGCTTCAAATCTATCTTCATTTTGGCATCTTTTTCAAATTTGAAGTTCATGGGTCCCATTTTTTCACATTGTTACTCTAACCCACCCAACCTTCATTTCACTATTCATTCTTCAAATCACTATTCTTTTATATAAAAAAAAGTCAAAAATTACATATTGTGCTCCCATTTTATTCAAAATGTAATTATTTATTATCATATTTTAATTTAAATTGTAATTATTTACCAAATATTTAATTAAAATTTAATTTTTTAATTTTTTTTAAACTAAATGATTTACCCATGAAATTATAAATTAAATTACATTAAAAAATTTAAGAAACAAAAACCCCCATTGCAAACTAATGAAATATATTTAACAAAAATTAAAATACAATAAGGAACTAATTAAAACACATAAAATGAGTATTTATGGGAAAGATATATGCTCGTTTCATGTGACGCTTCTCCAAGTATTAGTGCATGATAAAGAAATGTCATTTTTTTGTAAACTTTTTGTTATTATTCTAGTCAAAATTATTTTCTGTTTTCAATAGATGTTGAAATTTTAAATGTTATTGGAAGGTCGTAGAAATAGATTGATTAATTCTTAAATTTGAAAAAAAAAAAAACCAAAGTGAAAAGGTGGAGTAGTAAGATAAAAAAATAATTCATTGATTCTATGGATTAAAATAATTTTAGTATAAATAAATAATCAATAAAATAAATTTTTTTTTTTAATTTCATATATAAATAATAATTTCAAGATAAATAAAAGCAAGTAAAATATGAATAATTTATTTATTCCACATATAAAAAAATCTCAAATTAAATAAATATTTAACAAATTAAAAAAATTAATGAATTAATTCAAAGTTTAAATTTAATATTTATTAAAATATTATTTAAATAATAAATAATGTATTAAAAATGTATTATTTAGAATTAAAATAATAATTAGTACAAGGGTCCCACATAAATATTGCTTTGGTCCTACATGAATAGTGAAATGAAGGGGCCTTCAAATATTTTGGAGAACCTTCAAATTTGAAGGCCCCATATGAAGATGGGTTGCAAATTTTGCCCTCCAACCCACACTTTACAGGTAGGCTACCTTCTGAAATCTGCATGCTTATCAGTAGTTCTTATTTTTGCATCAGGTTTACATCCTGCTATATATAGTATATACTTGCCTCTTTTGTAAGTTTGTTTTAAGGTCAGCTAGCTTTTGAATTCTCACTAGAAATTTCTTTTTTACATGAACAGATTGTGCTGGGGCTCCACAAAATATGAAAAAGTCAAAAAGGAAATATCAGTTAGGTTAAGAAAAAAAAAAAAAAGACAAAAAGACACACTCAAGCAAAAGCAAAATGAAGTAAGATGATGTACCTGAGTGAATGTGTATATTATATTATATATATTATAATATATTTTACTTAATATATTATATTATATCTTATTATTATTATTATCATTTGATTTGTACGTGTTGTGTGTGTAGGTAGGGTGGCCAACAAGAAGAAAAAGAGAAAAGGCAAAAAGGAAAAGAAGGAGGAAGGAGATAAAAAAAAATACGAACAAAACAAAGATGCTCTCCTTCTCTCGGCTATAAAAAGAGAAGGAGAGCAGAAGAGAAGAGTTTTTGGAAGAGAGCTCTATTCAATTACTTTCTTTCTTAGGAATAGATTTTCACTTAGTTTGTTAACAGTTTTTCACTCAATTAATTTTTCATTTTAATATTTTCTTTACATTATTCTGCTGTAATAATCTTTTTATGTATGAAGTCATTTTATTTTTCAAGTCATATCTTTTCTTGTCAATACTATGAGTAGTTAGTTTTATTTTTGGAACTAATTGTGAACATCATATGAGGATCTTGAAATATCAACGGAGGTAATTGAGTCTTTATTATTTTATCTTTAAAATATTTCAATTCTTAGTAATTAAATTCTAGATCTTTGAGAAAACTTAGATTCTTAACTAAGTTTGGTAATTTCTATGCACAAATCTTAGTTTAGTATAGTTATTGCACAAATCGATGGTATGAATCTATGATTTTAATTTTATTATTTTAGATTTAATTATTATTAAAATTTCATTCTAATAGCTTAATCTTCTGAAT
The DNA here is from genome assembly GCA_033060915.1 of Euryodendron excelsum. NCBI lineage: Eukaryota > Viridiplantae > Streptophyta > Magnoliopsida > Ericales > Pentaphylacaceae > Euryodendron > Euryodendron excelsum. The sequence continues at coordinate 34,151,871 of CM065384.1, read as the reverse complement.
TAAAGGCTCAAGACAAAACCAATGATTTGAGTTATAAAACCTCCGTTAGAATTTCGGGTGAATTACGTGATTGGATCAATTAGATCCAAAACTGTTTCATTTAATTTAATTAAAGTCTCGTTCTTCAACCATTAAACCTTCCAAAACAAACTATTTTATTTTGGTGACTATTTTTTTTTTTTTACACCAATTGTCCAGCTCTCATCAATACTGTTTAAGGTAGAATTCAAACAGGTTGACTTAGGTTCAAACTGAAATTATTGCAATGCTATGGTATTTAACATGGCGTAGTCAATATCTAAGTTTTTACCGTGAGTGAATTCTAGCGCCAACTTTACATATTTGGATAAATGTTTCTTATGGATTGACTCCGGTCTTATCGAATTTTATTTACTATTTCGCCGCACCTACACTTGAGTGTTAATAGATTGCAATATTCTCGGTATAGTCAAACACTAATTATTAAAATTTTGAAAATTTATTATTTCTCAAAATTTTCACTGAATACCAAGTGTTTATTTTAAACAAAAAGCTAACAAAAAACTTGCTACTAAACGAGTGTTTATTTTAAACAAAAAGTTAACAAAACATTCAAAATAAATTGCTCTCAAATAGGCCCTTGATAGACTATAAATAAGAACTCGATGAGCAGCATCAAAATCTTTCCAATTGCCAATCTAAAGAGAGGGAACTTCTAAAAATACTTGAGCAAATTAGGAAAGAGAACTACCATTTTTCTGTTTGTTTTCCATATTATGCAAGAGACGGGATTATCTGCATCATTTTTTCCAATGGGCCTTTAAGCTACAAGCAAAACCAGACAGAAAGCTAAGCCAAACCAAACAGATCACCAATTATTAGCACCGTAACTGAGCTTTGCAAGAAAAACTTAAACGAGGAGTCATGCCAGGATGACTGGCCTTGGTCGTATTAACTTCCTCATTGAGTTTGAAGGGAAGAGAGACAAAGAAGAACTCTCTGGGTTTTTCCATAGAGGGGCTGAGCATTTGGTTAGAAACTCAGTATGAGACTCATCAGCACAAGTGTTTCTATTAACTAAGTATGAATAGAAGCAAAAACTTGAGTTAAATGGAAATGGGGAATTTGGATCCACGAAAGTGAATGACTTCGATAGAAGTGACCTCTGAGAATTCAATTGTAACCAAGGTATCTTATGAAGAAGTAGGGTTCACTTAAGTGTAAGATGAATGAGGCAGTCGCCTAAGGCTCTTGATCTTTTAATGTCTCAATTGTTTAGGACATTATATTTTATAGTTGTCTTGTAGAATAAATTTTATAGTTTTTCTTTTGCAAACGACTTTAAACTAGATAGAAAAAGAATGCCTATAACAAAATACACTAATTAGCTAAATTAATGATTATCACAAAATTTAGACCTAAAATAAATACATTGATGATTACCACTTTTTCAAGATAAGCAACTTAAAAGTCTTAATCAACTCTTTCTCTCTCTAAGAACTAAGAAGTTAAGAAGTCAAAAAGTCTTGAGACTCTAAACCTCTCTCTCCATATCTATCTCTTAAATTATCCAATTTTATCAATTTTTTGTTTGATTTTTTTGTTATACTGTTCAATCTTTTGTTATTTAATGTTGTATTGTAGATATTATTTATAGAAGTAAACTTGTCTGATTACTCTATTAATAATTTTTCGATAATTTCAATTGATGAAGATTATATTCTAATATAATACTTGCTTGACTACTCTTGCACTTGTAGTTTTATAAGAATTCTCTTTGCTCTCTCTTAACAATTTTTTTCTAATGACTTGTCCTCCTTTAATACTATTTCTTTGTATTGTACAATAATACTCTATTTTTGTTTAGACACCTTTAAAAATTAATGACAAGATAGCGCAACTTGTTGAAAATTTTTTTAGGATTGAATAGTTAAAATAAAAATTTTACTAACAATATTAAAAATATAAAAAATCTCTTAAAAAATTTTCACCTTATGCCTCAAAATGGGTTGAGCCGGCCCTGTATGAAGGATATAAAATCCAATCAGAAAATCCTTATAAGTTAGATGAGAACCAAAACCTCTGTGACGGATGGTGAGAAGTTTGTGATTGACCCAATTAACAAACCCGTACTTATTCGGCACCACGCACCCCACCCCAAACGGAGCCCAAGCACTAGCCATTAAATGCGTACTTGATCTAAATCACCTTGTTTATTTTGGGAGAAGATTTCCTATAGGTTAAATTTAGACCAACAACTCAACAATCTTATATCCGAAATTCAATTAACATGAAATAATAATTTTATTTATCAATAGTAATTAAATTGTAAGTTTTGAAATCTAGACATTTTAATTAGTGATATTGAAATTAAGTTGTAACTTTTCTCAAGTAAACCTTTTTAGTTATTAGCTACGGCCATTAGCTTCTGCGGTCGCTGAGAAATTGTTACTACCACTGCTATAATGGCTAGCTGTGGCCATAAATCCTCCACTCACGGCTTCGATTATTAAACACAAAAATGATTGTCAAATTATCATGTTCTGACGTTAGTGACAATGATAATTATCAAGAGAATTTTTAACTTCTTTCTCCTCTTCTTCCTTTGTGTTGCATAGTTACGGTAGTATCACGAGACATTACCGAACATCACATGAATTCTTGCAGAGATTAAGGAAAAAATACTAGAGTAGCATGACATTCTCACTCACATAGTAATGAGACATCATATTACGTGAGTCAAATAGTTATTAACTGGGCCCCACTACACTATAGAGTAAAGAGCATCCGATAATAATATTCATTTTGGAACAGTTGAAAATTGAAACCCATCATAGTACTGCTCAAAAAACTGTTCTAAGCGTAATCAAAATAACAATACCATGAATAAGAACAATACCAATTAAAATATTGATAGAAACATATATAGATAGCACCTAACCGCTTGGGGCAGAGAGAACAGAGAGCCCAAAGAAAATTTGTTTGAAACAATACTAAATTAGCTGATAAAGCGAAAAAACTGAACTCACTACTTGGCGATCCATGAAAAAAAAGATAGAAGTTTACAAACGAACCACAAATTCAGGTCCTGGGCCAAATTCCCTCTGAAGCATCGCCGGCCAATACCTTGCTGCATTTTCCCGTTTCTCTTTGTCCTTGGTTTCATACTGGTTTTTTGGATCAATAATAATTTTCTCAAGCGCGACAGCGTTCTCGAGAAGATATTTGATAAATTCAACATCCATTTGCCGCCCAACAAACCTGGTAATCTCCACTACCTTAAGGTGCTTATGGGGACTTTTGGGACCCTTCTGTGGTTTTGTTTTGGGAGGGTATCAAGGCCAAATTAACTGCAACATGAAGTTCAAACACAACTAACAAACTGAAGCAAAACCAGATTACTTCACCACCAATCTGGGACATGATATTTATACTATTATAAAACAAATCCTTGAATTTGGTGAAGCTGGTAAAACTCTAAATTAAAAAAAGTGTCACTTTTATGTACAGATCAAAACATTCTCAAAAACCATATAAATTACTAACATTGTGCATATCTTTATTTAACTCAAAAGGTAAAAAAGTAAAATACAAATTTAGGTTTTGAAACCACCCACTAATCATCACCTATTTGTTCTCTCCCACTTGCTCAAATTAACTACTTCAAATTAACCACCCACATAGTAGGAACACCCATTCTAGTAAACCTACACACCTACAACGAATGCACATTTTAAAAACAATATATATATATATATATATATATCCTACATAGAATGCACAACTCAATTGTCTACTAACCAATAAGAATTTAATAGCAAAAAATATGAACATAATTAAGTAATAATTAAAATATAGACAAAGTGTTATAAAATAACAAAAATTATAATACTATAATACTTTATTTACTGCAAATTACTTTATAAAATAACTATATATTTAACAATACTTATTTTACTAATAATTATTTTACTTGTCTTATCCTTGAAATTATTTACTGCAAAATTTTTTGCTATTTTACAACACTTTTTAAGTAATAATTAAAATAGCACTTTTATTACTCAGTAATAAAATGTTATAAAATAGCAAAAATTTGCAGTAAATAATTTTAAGGATAAAATAAATAAAATAATTAGTAGTAAAATAAATATTGTTAAATATATAGTTATTTTATAAAGTAATTTGCAGTAAATTATTATTATAAGTTAATTATGTTCATATTTTTTGCTATTAAAATTCTTTAATTATTACTTAATTCTATTCATAATTTTTGTGATTAAAATATTTTAATTATTATTTAACTCTGTCCATATTTTTTATTTTATTTTTTTTAAAATTTTAAAATAAAAATAATAATAATTTTAAAAATATTATAATTTTATATATAATTTTTATAAAGTAAAAATGAAAAAAAAAAAAAAAGCGAGAGAGAGGGGCAGTAAAGGGAGAAGGAGAGAGAGAGAGGGAAAAAAAGGGAGTAGAGAGAGAGGTGGGAAAAAAGCAGAGAGAGAATGAGAGAGGGGGAAGTTTAGAGAGAGGGGCAGCGAAAAGGCCAAAACGCAGGCTGCGTTTGGCCACGTTTGGTAACGTTTGTTATTTTTGTCTTTTATTTTTTTTAAAAATTAAAAAAAATGTTTGTTAAATTTTTTTTTAGTTTTTTACAAAATTTAGAAAAAAAAAACTAAAAACATTAAAATGGATGTGTTTACTTTTATTAAAATATTAGTCTACTATTGGCACAACAATAACTTATAAATGCTCATTACCAAACCAAAAAGAACACAAAGTAAAAATACATAATAAAAAATAAAAACTAACAACGTTACCAAACAGATCTGCAACCTGCGTTTTCTCCCGTTTTGTCAAAAATTGTTCTTTTTTTTTTTACCTGCCCGTTTTACCTTATATTGAGAATAAAATTTTAATTTTTGTTATTTTGAAAAATACCTTTTAAATTTTGATTATTTTGGAAAAAAAAAACCCCTGTTTTGAGGACTAAAACGCCTTCTTTAACTCTTATTGGATACGCATAACTTTGAGGAGCTATCTTCCTCTCTGTCTCTCTTTGACCGAAGTTAGTCCCTGTTGCTCCATCTTGCTCTTTTGCTCTTTATTAGTCCCTCTCTCTCTCTCTTTCTCTCTCTCTCTCTCCATCTATTATTCTCTCTGTATTGTTGATATATACTCATGCTCATATGTATAAACCCACTAATTAATTACCTTCTTATGGACAAAGCCATCATTTATCACTGATGGATTATTCATATGCAAGGGTCGGAGAAACTGCAAAGGAATGGTGTGTGATAGGCAGACGGTGGATTGAACTGTTTTTGTGCCGTGGATGACGGTTGGGTGGTGGTGTAAAGATACATACACATATGGTGCAGGGGTGATTTGTTTATTTTTTAAATCCGTTAAAGGGATTGGGCAATAATGGTTTGGAGGTTTTGATTATGGTAGGCGGTGAAAGGCTCTAGTGAAATTAGGAATGCAAAAATATTGGGGGAGAGCCTGAGAGAAATTGGGAATTTGTGGATGAGGTGGCAATGGCAAGGAACAAGAGGAGGGAGGAGACAGTGGTTGGGGTGGGGGTTATTGGCAGAAAAAATTAGATAGATTAAAGGAATTGTTGACCCACTTAGGGTCAGGTTAAAGATAAAATGGTAATTACATACTTTTCATTAACGGTGTGTGTTGCATATGAAATTCTCGTAGTTGAGGGGTTTAACTGTATGAATTTTTAATTTAAAGATATAAAATAATACTGAATTATAATTTAAAAAGCGTATGTCTAATTTATTATTTTTTAAGTGAAATCGTGTGCATTTCATAGAAAATATTCAAAACAAAAGCATATGAGATACTCAAAACAAAGGCCGTTTTTTAAATCAATCACACGATTTCTTCAATAGTGACTTCAAAACACAACTTTAATAAAATTATAAATTGATCCCACAACTTTCATATAAAATATGCAAAATAATTTTTAGTTAAAATTATGATTTAAAAACAAGACTTTCTTAAAATTGTGCAAAACCACAACTTTAAGAAAGAGCTGTAAATGAGTTCTAAACAAACTAGATTCGGCATATAAGCATTTCCCAGAGTGGGTTTGGTAAAAACCTCCAAGATTTAGAATATTAACAAACAAATGAATATACCTTCTTTTCAACATAGTGTGATACGTCATAAAAGAAAGCAAATGAAAAGTCTACATTAGCACCATTTGAAACCAAGAAATTATAAAGCATTTGACGGAGAGCAGCAAGCTTCTTCCGTTAGCTATTCCGTCAGTCTCAAAACTCCCAAGTTCTGAAATCTCTATTGAGAAATATATCGTCTCTCCCTTCTCTTTCCCATCTTCTGACCTATCAGCCCCAGGAAGAATCAAATTTTGAACATCAAGTGTAAAGTGTTTGAAGAAGCAGCTGAATTTGAATTCCTCAAACAGGTCACTGGGACCTGGTTCCTTCCATAGCCTGAACTTCTCAACATGGAGACCTGGTTCCTATTCCTCCTCCTTGAGCAGCTGTGAGCACCCTAACTGGCAAAGCCAAATTCCCCACACAAGTCCCATTGGCAGCAAAGCTTCTAGTTCCATGGACTCAGCAATCGGCCATCTCTGAATGCTGAAGTGCCGCCTGATGCTGCAGGGGAAGGGGAGGAGGCAATGTAACTTGTTCCCAATACAGAGACCGTTGGCGGATTTGCAGTGTGACCTTGGTGCTCCATGGGAGCAAAGCGTGATGGACTGCCGCAACAGCCACACTTGCTCCAGCAGAATGTGGAACCTGCATGTAAATGCCATAACTCATCATCACAACCTAACAGCAAAGGTAACCGATGGATATATAAAATTTTGCTTAAGCTAGAATTTGAAGATAAAAGAATGTGTCGTTAAACAATTCAAGCTCGGTTTTTACAGTTCTTTTCTTTTGAGGAAGATAACTAATTTGCAAGATCCTAACTGAAGTTCTTTTATTCTACTAACGCATTCCATTGCATTCAAAACACTAAATCATAGGCATTTCTAGCTATTAGTAGTAACACTCCATATGAACTTGATACCCAGTTTGGGGTCCACTGATGAAATCTGTCATGAATAATTAGCTACACATCAAACTAACTAAACTGCAGTAGTGCCCTTGCATTTAATCCATTTATGATGCACATCAAGCAATCAGTTGCCCATGAGTCTAATACATAAATAACTAATCTGGTAAATCAAAAAATAATCTCCATTTCTTTCTTCTTTTTCCCTTATTTTTAGATTATGCGCAGCCACTGCTTAAACAACAGATAAACTAGACTCAAGCATATGGTTTCAAAAAACAGATGTACACTCCAAGAACCTGGACAAACAGAATTCCTCACAACACTGATAATTGGCAAAAGTCCTATGATTAACATCTTTTGGAGCCTTTCTTGAGTGAATATGTTTCTACGAAAAATATAACATTTGTAGAAGTCGTTGCTAGGGATTTTCAGGCCATCCTATTGTTGTCTGAGGATTCTTTCATGCATAATTATTACTGGCTTCAGCAAATGGGTTTCATTGTCATGCTTTATGCAGTGATCATGCATAGATCAGATCAGAGTTCAAATATGAGGCAAAGCAAAGTGGAGGAGGACTTTTTTGGGATAGATATTGCATCTGAACCTCTCCTTTCAAATTTCATACCATCAGCCAGGGACACAGGAAGCCGCTAAAATAGATGACTTCTATAAGCTAAGGTCTCTTCGGCATTTTATAACCACGTGGACGGGTGTCATTTGGCACAAACAACAATCTTGCACTGTTGCACATAGTCATAAAACAAACACTAGGTTATTCAAGAACTCCCAAAAGAAAACCTACTAAAGCGAATAAAAAAGAAAAGGACAAAAAAAAAAAAAAAACTGTCTAAAGAAAAGACGAGTTCTTTCCTGTTCTTATTTAAGGAAAAAAAAAAAACCAAAAACAACTTAAAAAAGAAGCAAGCGGTTTTAGTGATGTCGTCATGCAGCCAGATCATCCTTCTCTTACAAAAAAGAAGCAAGTGGTTTTAGTGATGTAATCATGGATGAATTGTCACCAAGAGTTCAAGGATAACATTCGGCATCATAGGTAGCATTCAGCAAAGATGGGAAATTTGTCAAACAGAGATCCCAACAGAGAAGATACCAGCTGAACAAAGTGGCAGAGTTGCCTTGTAATGGAGTTCAACAACAACGGATTCATGAGAAAGGCAAGGGTTTTCTCAAGTATAATGTATTTTTATAGTCCATGTAGTCTCTATATTTAATTTCTTTTGGGCTTGCTACCACATAGTATATGCTATTTATAGGACATGAACCACCATCACTTAGTTTCTCTTTGGCAAATATCAGATACTATATCATATGCTTCAAAAATATTGGTAACCTCATATTAGTTGGCAAAATATTGTATGAATTATTAAATAATCAAAATATACTACCGCATTAAAGGCTGGCCTTCTGTAAGGAGAATCAGAAGAAGGTGATGTACTGCTCATTCAAAGTAAATGGCGGGAATGCATATTGTGGTTTGAAACATCATCAGCTTCTCCTCCCATGTCACCTCCAAGGTTTCCCTCTGAGCCCAACCTAGAGGCAAGCCTTGCTATTGACCCATAATCATTTATAGCATCCACTTGAAGTTGAACAGATGGTCAAATTCCTATTCCTTGCATGCTATTTCACCTCTTTAATTCTTCCTCCAAATTCAAGATCTGCTAAACATCACCAATTACAGCCTGGTTACTAATTATTGTGGGGAAAAGATGTAGAAAACTTTCAAGTCCTAGAATTTACAAAGTGCTACAGCCTACTAGTTGCCAAGTATCTCTTCTCCCATAGTAGATGGTGATGGAACATAAGATTACCTCTTTCAGCACTTGTACTAAATCATGTTTCTTTGCATTCAAAATTTGCAACTTGTCCTCAACTTCCTTTTTCCTTTTCTCCTTGTCACTTGAAGCATCCACATTGTTGCTTGTCTGGCACTAAAAAAAAAAAAAAAAAAAACCAATAAGAGACGTAAGAGGAACTATTATCAGTCACATAATGTGATATGAGAAAGCACTGCTGCACAAGTAATGGGTTTATGATGTGTAAGAGCTACCTCAAGGTAAGGCTCAAGGAGAAGTATTCAAAACTCACCTGAAGGGTTCAAACTCATTGAGACTTGAATCCCAAAACATGGTGGACTAGTTATTGCTTTTGTGTAGACCAAAAAAGCAAATGGAAAAAAGACAGACAGACAGAAAGAAAGACAGATGCACGACTTGCCATACTGAAGCTCCCTTACATATGATGGATGCAGCTTATTTATTTACTTATAAGAACAAGAGATGGGTACAGCCAGTGGTGGAGCCAAGAAATTTATCCCAGCCAGGGAGGGGAAAGAGGGAGAGGGACTATAAAATAATACCAACACAACCATTAATCAACAACAGAATACGTGACGTCCTTATATGGGTATGATGTATATAAACTTTTATGCATATATACATGTGAAATATAATATAAAGGGATCAAAAACATAATTTTTACAACTTAAAGACGCAGCTGGGGGGTGGAGCAGCCGCCCCTCTAGGCCTTACGTTGCTGGAACTAATTTATATGTCGTATGTTAGGTGAATTTCCATCCTTCTCTCAATCTTCATTTCCTTCTCTGTTTTATTTTGAATTCAAACTAAATTTTTCTAGATGAGTTTGTTAGATTCTACACACCTCTTTTAATATCCATCCAAATTGATGATTCTCGTATGAACTAATTAAATCCCATGGACATGCCAACAACTGTAGCTTCTTTTAGTTTCTACAGCTATCAACTGGAATAAAAATCATTCTCATAGTGCTCGTATTCATTCTAAATTTCCCTTACTCATCTTAGCCACACCCCAGATATTCATGCAACAACTATAAACTTCATACTAAGCTTCCAAAGAAAAAGTCTTCAAAATTCAACAGTGGTTTATGTTGGTTCTTTGCCTTAGGCTCCAGCTGGTAGGAGGGAAGATTGTGATAGTTAAGGAGGTTCCTTTGTATAGGTCGAGGAGTACCTTTTTTTTAGCTTATTGTATACGTGGAGCGTGGTTAACCCAACTCTAGACCAATTTTTTAATTTTGTAGAGCTTTTTGAGACTTACTTATGGAGGTGCATAGGAGAATTCTTTTATTCACTTCTTTTTTCTTCCTGTAACCAGGTGGCATTCCCCTTGATACTGTTTCTAATGAAACGAATTATTTATAAAAAAACAAAAAAGATCATGAGAAAAGAGGAAAGATGGAAAGGAAGAGGCTGGAGAGAGTTCTCCTCATTTGTCAGTAAAGAATGAGATAGGAGAGAAAAAGGGAGAGAGTTGCCCTCTAGGCCCATCATTTTCTTTCTGCCCAAAGGAGGGTAGAAAGGAGGTAAACAAAGGAACGTTGTTGTTATGTTTCTACCCTTCAACTAAGAACTTGTTTTAATACGTAAAGCTACAGTTGATAAAATTGAGCAACAATCTGTTTCCTTCCTTCCTCTTTCCTTTTATCCTCAATCAAATAGTTTGCAGGTAGTTATATTGCTTTTCTTGTTTTTTTTGTTTATAAGTAGTGTGCGCGAAATTGTGTTTCCTTTCTCTAAGGTAACCTTTACCATCTCTCCCACCTTCACTTCCAGTAAATACTTATCACTTCTACCAAATAGAAGCATTATTAATTGTGGGGCGAGGTTGGATTTATGTGCAGATGCATGAATGAAAATTGCTTGTAGGCTCTCTTACTATAGATTTTATTTATACAGGACAATAAAGAAAGGTAAGTTGATGATGCTACAAAAACTCGTTTGGATTATTTTGATAGCATGATAAATGAAGGTAGCAACCCTCGTATTTGTGACAATTATTGTCCAAAGATGTGGGAGGGGGGTTAAACAACATTAGTATACTCACCAAAAAAATCCTGAACATACTGCAACAAAAGATGTGTCTTTCACATGCAAAGTGCAGACATGGAGATGGTTAAAATTGGTACAGCATGACATAACAAAAAATGCAAAAGGGCAGGAGAGAAATGTTAAGAGGCACGATGATTTGTTGAAGCTTACCCAGCTTCAATGCAACCATCTGGGTGGAAGTGCTTAACTTGACCAAGAATGTTTGATAAAAATTGAAAATTAAGCATAGAAAAATTTGTCTTAAATGAATAGTGCCAAAAATTTTAGGTTCTGAATTTTTAAAATTAAAACTTAATAATAGATTCACATTAAGATCAAAATCAAAACAACCTAGTAACAATATTCAGTATTGAGTGATAAATAAAGTCTCTCTTAGTTAAACTCATACTCATTTTAAGTAAAGAGCAACTGAAGTAATATTTCAAACTTTATATGTGCAATCTTGATCTTTTTCTTTTCATTTTCCTATTTTCTTGTTTCTTTTTTCCCCCCTCCATGGAAACGACATACTTTGATGAAATCTACTAAGTAAACATAAATTTCTAAAACTCGTTTAAACCAAATGTTCCTGTTGACTAGTGTAGGTTTCTTTTTCACTCAAAACATGCTTCATTATGATTTGTCATATCTACTTCTTCAATAATTGAAGTTCAAATTTAAACTACAGCTTTTCAATTTTGCGAAGTTTGGCTCAGTTATTATCATAGTTTTTATCAGAATTTCTTCAATTTTTTTTCTCAAATTTTAAATATTGAGAGCACAATCAGCTACAAACAACCAGCTAAACAAAACAATCAAAAACTGAAAACCATGTTAATAACAACTACAACCTCCATGTTCGGGTTTTCTAAAGCCTCCAGTGGCTTTTCGTCTTGTGAATTCTCATTATCATGCGCAGGTTGGAGGCGCTTTGAGGTAGTGCAAGTTTCGTATCCGGTGATGCATCAGACCAATCAACTGGTTTTACCGAACCATCACCATCGTTCAATGCCTTTCGAACGTTAGCCTGTTCTTCAGGAGCTGCTTCTTCCTTTGAAGGCCCTTCTTCCACTTCTTCAGGATTGGTAGTAATATTTGGTAGCTCCGACTGAGAAGGAGGCAGGGGATCATTGTTGGAAAAGCCAGTGTTCTCTTTAACCTCTTCCTCTTCTTGTTTCACATTAGGGCTAGGGTTTGATGTAGTAGCGGTGGGCGAGGGGAGGCGATTGAGGGATCTGGAGCGGCGGTTGAGTAGAATCCTGAAGTCTTTGATGGAGATTTTGCGGGTTGGCATTTGCCATCGACGTGTGACGTCGGGGACCCTGTGGAGGTTCCCTCTGTATAGTGAAATCGCCCCCATTTCTCCAAAATCTCTCTCTCTCTCTCTCTCTCTCTCTCTCCCTCCCTCTCCCTCTCTATATTTCTCCTTGCAACTGCTTAATTTAAAACATGGTAATTACATTTTATTCTTCGATTTAAAATTAAATAACTTAAATTTAAAAGTAAATGACAAATTACACTTTCACCCCCTCCTTAGGCCCGAAAACATATAACTTATTTGAGGCTTATTTTGTGACATGCAGCTGTTAAATTTTTCATTCAAACTAACTATCCTTAGTAAAATGTCTAAAATAACCTTTTTCTAAACTTCTCTATATTTTAGTTTATTTTTCTATCTCTCTCTCCTTTAACAAACCAGAAATAGAGCCAGCCATTATTGTTCAGTGATTATTATTGCTACTGTTCATCACTAGAAAATTTACATATATGCACACTAACAACAAGGATTAGGAAAAGAATCACAGAAAGGTTTGAACCCATAAAGAACCTAAAAGAAGTATCAGTTACAAATTTAAGAAAATAACGAAGAAAATTCGTTCAGTATTTGGAAATCCATAAATCAAAACTTCCAATTCATCACATAGTGCTTTTGCCTTTCTTTAATTTCAAGTCTTTCACACCACCCATGAGAAGAAGCACTTTAGGACCTGAGATCATGAGCGTTCACAGTAGCTCTCCATTTTTATCCTACTACCAGCATATGACTTTGATTTGTAATTCTCAAGGATTTAATAAGAGATTAATCAAAGTAAAGGACCATGGCAAAATCATTCTCTTCATTGATGGAAATAGTTGGATCTGTAAATTGGGGTGGGCAGCAAAGGGTGTAAGGGTGGGGGAGGCGCAGTGGAGGGGGTGGGCAGCGATGGTAGGGGTGGGGGCAGTCGGCCACAGTGGTGGTGGGTGAGTGAGAGAGTGGGCAATGGGGCTGGCTAGTGACAGTGAGCAAAATCAAATGATATTGGATTTAGAAGCAAGCACATTATTCCTTCTTATTTGGACTTCTCTACAGAAGCATAGAAACCGTTAAACGGAAACGACGATTTTGTGAAATAAAAAAAAAAATTTTAAAAGACAATCATTTAATTTAACATAAAAGAGTTAAATTATTTTTTTAATATTTTAATTTAAAAATATAAAATGATAAATATACCTCTATGATATTATTTTCGTTAATAATTTTTATATATTTTGTAAATAAGTTCAAACCATATGGGTCATATGTTTACTTTTAAATCACATGGATATCTAATTTTTGGCTTAAACCAGTCATATATTTACTTTTAAACCATATAAGATATCTGATTTTGGCTCAAACCATAAGAGAATAAAATGTAATTACGCCTTAAAAAAATTATAATCCTCTATTGTTTTTTAATTTCATGTTTACGACTAAATTGCCCTTTTGTTTTTCACTTAATCTTTTTGATCAAAATTTAATTTTGTTTTATATTTTAAGGCCTTTTAATTTATATTTTGACTTTCTTTGAAAACAATAAAAAAAATTATAAATTACTTAAATAATTCACTTAATAAGTTTATCCTGAAGGTGTCACCTTCTACGAGTGTGGACATTACGTTACAAATTTTTTTTTTTTTTTTAGTACTCAGTCGGAGACCTCATATTGCACCAAGCTACCAGCATATCTTTTGATTCTTCGGTCATTTAGAGGTTGTATATTTAAATTCCCAAATTCTATTACATACCGAAATTTTAAAGTAACCTAACCTCAAGTTGATAAAAAATATCAAAAGAAATTTTATAGGGATTATATGGTAACACCATAAAAATGTTATACAGCAAAGACAAGATTTATGAAGTTAGCTGTAAAATGAACCAAACTACTTAGAACTTAGATATAAGTTCGTTTGAGATCAGTTTATTATGTCAGCAGGCCAAACTTATATATATTTTTAAGCTCGTTAATTTTTTAAACTTTTTTTAATAATTATTGAAAAATTTAAAGTTCCTCAAGCCAAACTTAAAAGTTAAACAAGTCAAATTAGAACATATTTACAAACTCGATCCAAACCAAATTTAAATGAGCCTGCTTTATATTGGGCTTATGTCGTGGACACTCTGGTTTGTAAGCAGGTTTGTACAGTTGTACTGCATATTCTTGTTGTGCATCCATGTAACTTCTGTTGTCTTTACAGTCAATGAAGTTCCCAGTTCTCTCCAAAAAAATGAAAAGAAAATGAAAATTTTGTAAATATAATCCACCTCATTGGTTGATGTAACCAGCTGATCAAAGTGGAATGGGTGGAAACCAACACTATTGATTTCCATTCTTGAATCTGCTAAGAAAATTAGCAGAAAATCATGATTGTTGAAGCCTCAGAGGCAGAGCATCAACATTCTGAATCAATAACCAGGGTAACTGCTGGATCTAAACTAGTACAAATCCTCCAATTTATATCATATATACTGCTAAATCAATGAACGAAGTAACGAACTAGTACAAACCGATCATAATTCTGTAATGAAAAGATGCTTGTTGGCACTGATCAATAGAAGAATGATTCTTCCAAAAGGCTAGGGAACTCCAAGAGCATGTTGTTCTGTCGATCAAGCATGGCTTCAACAAATGAACTGTCAGAAGATGATGAAGCTTCAAAGCTGTTAATTGGTAAGTTGTAACCCATTTCTTCACCTGCACCAAAATTGTGTTTCTCTTCTTGCTTTGCTTCATTTTGCAGTACCTGATCATTTTCTGCTTGGCTTGAGGCGTCTGGTACAAATGGATCTTCAAGAAGAAAATCGCGCCAACTAAAGCCTAGGGACGAATTTACTTGAGTTGGAGCTGGCGAAGTTGATGAAGAAGAAGAGCCTTCATTACAGGGCGTGTTGGTTTCATGGTTGGGGACGTTTGGGGCTTCTGTGACTAATGCTATGGCTTGGAGCTGAGCAAGAAGATCCAGTGACTTGTTATTTGTATAATGGTTGTTGCTTTTGTTCAAGAAGCTATATTGAGTTGGACCTGTTGTTGCTGTTGTCAAATGGGTGTTGAAGCTTGAGAATCCTTCTTGTGGGATTGGAAATTGCTCCGACTTGAAGATGAATGCATTCTTGAAGTCTCGATTGAGAGACCCAATTCTAGTTCCAGCGTTTGGGAGGCCACCAATGTTTCCATAATCAGCAAGGATTTGGGAGAAGGGCTTGTGAGTAACAGGATCAATACCCATTTCAGATAGCTTCTTTCTCAACTTAGTGTTCCAGTAGTTCTTCACATCGCTGTCTGTTCTCCCAGGTAGTTGTTGGGCTATTATAGACCACCTGGAGAGAAACCATGAAACAGTTCAATTAATACACCTGGAGAGAGAGAGAGAGAGAGAGAGAGAGAGAGAGAGAGAGAGAGAGAGAGAGAGAGAGAGAGAGCTGCAAGGATTTGAAGGAAAGAATGTGAAAAAATGCATTTAGCATTGAAACAGTTCAATACAAACATGTATGTGCAAACCTGCTACCAATTGCTGCATGAAGCCTAATAATCATCTCCTCTTCTTGGGGTGTGAAGTTCTCATGCCTTAGATTAGGCCTTAAACAGTTATTCCATCTCAGCCTGCAACTCCTTCCACATCTCCTAATCCCTACACAACATGCTCATGTTTCCAAGCATTGTTGTTCAAAAGAAGTTCAAAATAGTCTGTCTTAAGATTAAAACAAGTTTTAATTGACCAATATCAAGATTAAAAAACCTCCAAACCTGCTTTCTTTGGAGCAGCTGTCCAGCTACCCGTTCCATGCTTCGATACAAATGCAAGTATTTTTGCATCCTCATCTTCAGTCCAATGACCCCTTTTCTCATTCAATTCCTCACAACAAGGAGGTCTCACCATTGTATCTCTACATCCAAATTGCATCAACAATCAATACATATATGATAAGAGAATAATGACTTCATACCTCCTCTGCAGATGTTCTTGGGGGAAGGAGTGGAGGAAGAAGATGAGCTTAGAGGTTTAACTTGTGTGGAGGCAAGGTAAGCATGGGGAGCATGGTGCTTACTCCCATTAAACTACATTTGCATGATGAAAGCGTCTTCTATTTAACGGCTTCAGATGAAATCTAAACAAGAATTGTTACCTCTCTACCCCTCCACACCTCATATATGCTCCAAGAGCATTCGAGTCAGGTTCAAATTGGGTGAATTCTTTAGTTAAATGTAGATTTAAACTCAGTAAATGAACTTAAATTATTGATTGTTTGGATTAAATGGTTCCCAGTGTGAAAGGAGATGACTTTCTTTGCAGCTTCCAACAGTCACAAGTTTGATAAGAGTAACTATAATAAACAAAAGATTCAACTAAACAAAGAAAACAATATGAAAATTTATTTTGAGTCCACCTGCAACCACCATTTCGGCATGATAGATCGCTATATGAGCTGTTTGGAAACAACCACAATGAGTGCTGGGTGTTCTGTTTCTTCTCATGTTGAAATCTGTAGTAGGAGGCATATGGACGGAAATCAAATATAGGTGTTGTGATTGAAATATCTTGTTCATGCAATTTTTGCTCAAGAACTTGTCTTTTTATGGGCAATGCCAGATATGTCAAACCTTAATGCTTCACAACAGAACTTATATGCTGGTGAAAAAATGTTTTGTATATTTAAGCTTAGCTAAGCATATTTAGTTTTGATATAATTGTTGCGCATAAACACGGAACATATATAACTTATTGCATATAGATATGGTAGAAGGTGCACGCGCTTGTGGGATAGAACTTATTACATATTTGATCACGCAGAAAATGAGGAAAAACTTCATAGTTCTGATGTGACGATGGATACTGAAAATAGGCTAGGAAGTTTATCAGCACTTAGCAGTGAACAAGCTTCATCCAGTTGGTTTGCCTCATGAATATAGTGCATGTTATTGGTGATGGAAATGGTGAATATGGAGAAAGGTGAAGGAATGTCTGGAAGCAAAATTCAGAATATGAGATACGGTGTTTTGATATAGATTTACATGAGGAGAAGAAGAAGATCACCCAACAAAGTGTCATAATCAAAATTACATTGTGATTGTTCTGCCTTTAGCAGGAAGAGTACAATTTTGTGTGCTAGGAATCAAGGTTTGGACACTGCACGAGGTTAGTCAATCATGGCTTTTTACACAAAGGACTAATCAAAATTCATTGAATTGAATCTCTTTAGACCCCTATTTAAGATTCTTATATGAGAAATTATGGACCTCCAAGCTACACTAAAGACATAATGTTCAATTTTGTTAACAGGGGTATCAATACTTCCTATTAGGAGAGTTCCACTGATGTTAAAATCAATCATCTCAATTCACTATTTTTACCCTTGAATGGAAGACCTAAGCAGATACAGTTTCTAAGCCAGCTAATGTTTAGATTGAGGATAGACAAATTTCTTGTAGATCATTTAAGGACTCTTAAAAGAAACCGAAGCATTGTGCCAGTCATCCAGCGAAACAAATCTAACAGGCAGAACAACTTTGCAGCACTGCTTTAGAAATTTTCCGGAACTTTTTCATATTGCAGCTCATGAATCTGCCCATTCCAGTACCTACCAAGTTGGCCCATCTTTCACGATTGAACAATACGTGGCACGCAACATGGCGGCCTTTCATTGGATTCAATACCCATTTTTTTAGTACCAAAATGTTAGGAACTTTTTAGCATGAGAGGCAATTCATGGGAGTGGTTGTATACCATGAATGAAAATGCAGACTGGAAACAGCAAAATAACACAGATGACTAGTTTTTCTCGACCACAGTAATAAAAATTATTTGTCTATGTTCAGATTGTGGGAATTTAGATACTTAAATACAAGTGCGGTAAAGTAGCAGTTAAAATAACCCGATAAGAACGAGGTCAATCCACAGGAAATAGAGTTTTAAATTATATGAAATGTCACAGTTGTAGATGGTAGGTGTCAGAATTCACCCCAGATAATGAGTTAGATACTGACTAAGTCATGCTAGACACACAAGCGTCACAGACGACTTAAGTTAGAAGCCAAACCAATCGGTTTAAATTTCACCTCTTGCTGACGAGAGTTGGACAAAAGTTGCAGAAATAGTATCTAAAAGAAAAATATTTATTTTTGAAAGATTTATGGTTGTTAAACTAGATTGCAAAAAGAAAAAGATTAAAAACAGTCTTGGATTCAATTAATCCAATCACGTGACTTTTTTGGAGTTGATTCATACAGATTTACCATCTGTCAATTGTTTGGCCCACTTGAACCTCATAAATCAACAGAAGAAAATATTCAATGATAACCAAATACTAGAATATTACGTTAAAATCATGAACCCTAACTATCGATTCATAAATAATAGGTAATGCTTTGTCAGAGCATAAATGTAACAAGCAGAATTAAAAACATATGTTTTCAAAAGTTCTATCTATGTACTTATTAAATTATTATCGAAAACTCTCACCATCGATTTGCATATATTAGCTACTTTGTCAAGGCAGAAAGTATGACAAACATAATTAAAAGTCTAAGCTTTTAAAATGATTTAGGTTTTAATTACCAAGAATATAAAATCAATCCTTTCCAGATTAAAATTAATAGCTTTACGTCCCTACAAGAAATTTGGACATAAAAACATACTAGCTAAAGAATCCGCATAAAATATACAAGTTTCTAAAAGGTGATAAGCAAACTAGTATTTACTTTACTTTATACTATTCCTATATTAATTATGATACTCCTAAACTTAAACTTGTTTACAAAACACAAAATCATTGCGTGTATAAAATATATGTGTATGTGCCCGTATATGTAATATACCGAATATGTGTAGAAACTAAGTTTTCAAATAAATTTGGAATGGAAAGACAAATCTTAATTGATCATCTCAATACCATCACGTGATTTTCACAATTAGTTTCAAGAATAAAACTAACTACTTATGACAATAAAAAGAATAAAATAACTTCATAAATAAAAAAATTTATTACAATAGAATAACGGTAAAGAAAAAAAATTGAAAGCTGACTGAAAAAAAATACTAACAAACTAACTGAAAATCTATAGTTGAAAATAAAATAATTGAATGTGGAGTTTCCTACATTTGAACTTACTCTTCTTTGAACTCTCTTTGGCTCTCTTCTCAAGCTGATTTTTCCTTCTCATAGCTCTTCTATTTATAGGAGATGAAAAGGATTTTTTTTATTATTTTTATTATTTATTATTTTTATATTATATTTTAATTACACCACTAACTTATATATATATATTTTAATTACACCATTAACTTATATATATTTATAATATTATACCACTAATTTATAAATATATATAAAATTATATCACTAATTTATAAATACCATAAAATTACATCAATAATTTATAAATATTATAAAATATATCGACTAATTTATATATAAATATAATATAACATAATACATCAAAATAACACCCAAATAAATGTCTGTGTACTTACCGGTTTTACTTTGCTCAGTTTTAGTTTCAAATCTACACAAGGCACAAAAGACATAAAAATACCAAAATTATATTAAAAATAATAAATAATATATAAATAAGTACTAACAATAGCTTACAATTAAAGACTCTGATTGTACTTTTTAGAGTACAGTTACACTCCCCAACTAAACTTTTGTTAATCATTAGCAAAACAATAAACACACTTAAAAAGATAGGCTCCACTTTCATAGGGTTCATGAGTGCATTTAGTATATATACCAAACCTTTAAACCTCTAAGTAATCCCTAGTGGACGAGTAGTGTCTCGTGAGAGTTTTCAGTAATGGTACTCACAAACATCAAAATGTAGCCTGCAAGTGAAGACAATGAGAAAAAATATTACATGTATCAAAATACAAGTATATTCTGTATATCCTACTTATTAATATACAAGCAAGATAATGTTTTAAAACAATATATGAGAGGTTTTTGTGTATATAATCATTATATGATAAGAAAAGTATTTCAATATAAAAACACAGATATATTCTTGAAGTTTTGATTCAACCTTACTGGACATTCTTTCAAAAAGAAAGAACATAGGCATCTCACATGGTTGTCCTTGTAAAAGAGTAAATGCAATGTAAAATCAAAAGAGATAACCATAAATAAATAACGTGAATATATAAAATAAGAGACAATTTGGCATAATTCCATCAAAAAATACTCAATGTTAAAATCGTACAAATAAATGATAGGTGAATGAACAAGCATGTACACATTAAATCTTCGAGAACTTTGTTTAGATTGTAACTTGGCTATGAGATTTAAGATAGAGAGAAAAAAATAATAAATGACTCAAAACATATGTGATCAGGACATGAAATAATCAATGAATATATATCTTCAATTTTTCAATTTCATTTGATTTTATACAAATGTTTTTTCTTTTTCTTCTTCTTCTTCTTCTTCTTTTTCTTTTTCTTTTTTTTTAAATTTATTTTTATACTTCCTCTCTTTCTTACTTTCTTTTCTAGTTTTTTTTTTTTATCGTATTACAAATAGATTACTCTTTTTTCAATTCAACTTGCATAAGTGAAGATATTTGTGTTGTCATACCTACGGATGAAACTTTAGCAATGATATATATAGCAAGAGACAAAAAAAAAAAAGTTTAAAAATGATTCTAAGAAAATTATATCAACAAAGAAATCTATGACAAAAAATCAAAGATGACCTTGATTCATTTTTTAAAGTGCACAATAACTCAAAATTTTAAGAATTCAACATATTTAATTATCGTAACAATTCAAACAATTAAGTCAAATACAAGTATAATGGAGCTATTGAGATAGTAATATGGAAGAAATTCATCAAGAGTAAATGTAAATACTCCAAAAAACGTGATTGGCTTTAAAGCTCATTTGGTAAAAATTTTTCACTTTTGTAAGGATAAAACTGTTTAATATATAAAAAAAATACTAAACTTATCATTATATGATAATAAGCGATATAAAATAGTCTATTTCTGTGTATTAAGATAAAATCTTGCAATTGTATTAAAAAGAAAGAATAAAACCAAAATTGTGCTAAGGTAAATGAAAACATGTTTTAACAAATTTTCAAAATCTACATTTGCAATTCATATAAAACTGTACAAAATTATAAGAGATACACAAACTTCTTTTGTAGATCTCAAGTGTATTCAAATTGTACGTTTCTCAGTCTTGCGCATGTTTTTGTGTTTTTTTTTTTGTTTTTATTTATTTATTTATTTTGAGAAATATAAAACATTTACAAAATATAAGTTAGTCATATTTACAAATAAAGATAAATACGCAAATAAAATACTCAAACATAATATACCTTAAAAAGAATAATCATTACAAAGTCGAGCCAGACTTTTGACTTCAAAATTAAGATAGTCTACAGTTCTGGTGATTTCAAGGTGTCTCAATACCTCAGTATTTACTCGCCCTTTAATAATATCTAAGTAAATGATATAATTCCCTGACATTAATCGGTTACTACTTTTGTAATTTTTAACCACAAACGTGTGTCTAACACAACGGTAACACCTATTTAGTTTCTTTGCTCTTCTCTTACAGGTCAGAGTACTACGACCAATAAGAAGTTGATGTTGTTCTTCTCTGAGTTCAACTCTTCTCACTATCTTTGCACGGTGAATTATATCGACTCTGATACTAAATGAAAATATCCGGAAGATACAACATGCAAATGTAAGCACTCGACCATCTATATGAGAAGAAATGACACTATCCAGTTCTTTAACGTCTGCTAGTCACAAAGACAAAATAATAGAAAATAATAACACAAATATAAAAAAAAACGACTGTATTTCCCCCCAACTGGAGAATCGCTACGACCCGAGGCATAGAAGGAAACAAAGGATGAGAAGGAATAAACACGGTTAGGGAACAAAGTATGCCCCTAACTACAAAAAACTTTCCTAACTATACAAATGACAGGGTGTTACTTCTATTCAAGCAACAGTGGATCTATGAGATCCACACTTTCAACTAGACTGACAAAGTTCTCAAGATAAGGCTTAAGAGGATATCTATTAACTTTGAAGATATTGCCATTACTAAGATCCTTAATTTTTATTACCCCGTGTGATGACACATCTCTTACCAGCTAAGGTCCAGACCATTTACTCTTCAACTTACCCAAAAACAAGTGTGATCGGGTATTATAGAGCAACACTTTCTGACTAATGAAAAAGGATTTACACACAATATGTTGGTCATGTAATGTTTTCATCTTGACCTTAGAGATTTTTGCATTCTTATAGGTGTCATTTTGAACTTCCTCAAGTTTATTGAATTGTAGTTTTCTTACTAGGCTCAATAGGCTTTGTGCTCAATTTCTACGGAAAGATGACACGACTTTCCATGCACAAGCCTATAAGGAGAAGCACCTAACACAGATTTGTATGTAGTTTGATAAGCCCAAAATGTATCAACTAACCTTAAGGACCAATCCTTTCGGTTATGATTAACAATTTTCTCAAAAATGCACTTAATCTCCCAGTTAACTAACTTAACTTGGCCACTAGTTTAAGGACGATAAGGTGTACTAACCTTATAAACAACTCCATACTTTCTCATTAACATTCCAACAGGTTTATTGCAAAAATAGGGACCTTCATCTCTAATGATAGCACGTTGCATACCAAAGCGTGAAAAGATATACTCTTTTAAAAACCGAACCACCACACGGTGATCAGTGGTGTAAGAGGCAATGGCCTGAACCCATTTAGACACATAGTCTATGGCCACAAGAATATAAAGGTAACCAAACAAACTAGAAAAGGGTCTCATGAAATCAATACCCCAACAATCAAATATCTCAAGAATAAGAATGAGAGTAAGAGGCATCATATTTCTTCTAGACAAACTCCCTAGTCGTTGACATCTATCGCAAGTTGTGCAAAAGGTATGAACATCATCAAACATGGTAGGCCAGTATAAACCAAATTGCAGAATCTTTGCAACTGTTTTTTTGGAACTAAATGGTCACCGCACGAATGAGGGTGACAAAACTCCATGACAGAATAAAACTCATTGTCGGGAGCACACTGACGAATTATTTGATTGGGACAGTACTTGAACAAGTATGGATCATCCCAGGAAAAATGTCTCACATTTCTAAAGAATTTTCTTTTATCCAAATAAGACCAATGTGATGGAATTTTTTTGGTAGCCAAAAAGTTGGCAATATCAGCAAATCACAAAGTGGTCGCGTGAGAAAATACTTAGATTTGAAAAGGATGTTCATCTAAAAAGTGCTCATTGATAGGGAGAGTGTCTTTAGTGTCCCCATCAGTAAAGAACTGTGATAAATGGTCAGCAACAACATTCTCTACCCCTTTTTTATCTTGAATTTTAATGTGAAATTCTTGTAACAAAAGAATCCAACGAATGAGGCGTGGTTTTTCATCAGGCTTAGTTAACAGGTACTTTAGTGCAGAATGATCGGTATAGATGATGAGTAATGATCCTACCAAGTATGATCGAAACTTATCTAATGTAAACACAACAGCAAGGAGTTCTTTTTCAGTTGTGGTATAGTTCATTTGGGCTTCATTCAAGATTTTGCTTGCATAATATATCACATAGGGTTTCTTGTCCACTCTCTGCCCTAAAACCGCTCCTACAGCATAATCACTAGTATCACATATCAACTCGAAAGGTAAAGACCAACCTGGTGACTGAATGATAGGTGCAGTTGTCAAAAGCCCTTTGAGCTTGTCAAAAGCTTCTTGGCAATCAGATGTCTATTCAAATGGAACATCTTGAAACAATAGATGACACATTGGACAAGAGATGACACTAAACTCTTTTATGAATCGTCTATAGAAACTAGCGTGCCCAAGGAAAGAACGAATGTCTTTCATAGTTCTAGGGGTAGGTAGTTTTTGAATCAGTTCAACTTTGGCTTTATCTACATAACGTGTCCGAACACTATATCTTGTATCACCATGAAGTGACACTTTTTCCAGTTTAGAATAAAGTTACCTTCCTCACCTCTCTCCAACACCTTCTCGAGGTGTACTAAACAACTTTCATAGGTATATCCATAGACTGAGAAATCATCTATGAAAATCTTCAAATATCTCTCCACCATATCACTAAAGATACTTATCATGCACATCTGAAAGGTGGCTAGTACATTGCACAAGACAAAGGACATTCTTTTGTAAGCATAAGTACCAAAAGGACATGTGAATGTCGTCTTATCTTGGTCTTCTAAAGCAATTTGAATTTGATTGAAACCGGAGTACCCATCCAAAAAATAGTAAAAGGCCCGTCATGTCACTTGTTTTAAGACTTGGTCCAAGAATGGGAGTAGAAAGTGGTATTTTCTAGTAACAGCATTTAGTCGAAGGTAATCAATGCACATGTGCCACCCAGTTTGAATCCTAGTAGGTACTAGTCCATTTTTCTCATTTTGAATTACAGTGACTCTAGATTTCTTCGAAACAACTTGGGTTGAACTAACCCACTTTGAATCAGAGATGAGGTATATGATACTAGCATCAAGAAGTTTCAGTACTTCTCCTCTTACAACTTCTTTCATATTAGGGCTCAGACGCCTTTACATTTGACGAACTGGTTTAGACTCCTCTTTAAAATATATGCGATGTGTGCATATCAAAGAACTAATATCAAGTAAGTTTGTAATGTTCCACCCTAAGACTTTTCTATGATTCTTTAGCAATTCTACTAGACTCTTCTCTTAACCTTCAGACAGTCTAGAGGATATCACAACATGATAAGACTCACCTTCACCAAGAAATGCATACTTCAAAGTAAATGGCAAAGGTTTTCGTTCTGGAGTGGGTGCTTTCTGTTAAGAAAGGATAGGCTAGATAGCATTAGAAACTAGAGGTTCAAAAGATGGGGTACAATGACCCACTTGCATACAATGCTTGCTTTCTACCCCTTCAGTGACTGTGTTATAGTCTACTTGGTCGTGTGACTTACTTAAAGTAAGAGTTCTTTCAATAAGATCATTGAAAAACTCACTCTTAACGTAATCGTGAAGAATAGACTCATTGAGGTCTATTTCCTTAACATCATTGTGCTCCTCAAATTGCTTCCCAGCCGAGAAGATATTCATCTCAAGGGTTATATTCCCGAATGACAGTTTTAACAACCCATTCTTATAATGAATTATGGTATTACAAGTAACTAGGAATGGTCGTCCTAAGATCACATGAATTTGAGAATGAGTACTAGTGCTAGCAATTGTTTGTGTATCGAAAATATATATTCTGATTCTATTCTTCCAATAGTTATAATTGGTGTCATTAAACATAGGTGGTCTATTAGTGGATTGACTCTCACCGAGAGAGCTTCCAAAGTTGGTTGTCATGGATCTATTCCTAGGATGTTAAGCCTAAAACAGGAATACAAGCTCTGATACCAATTGTTGACCTAAAAGGCAACCTAAAATGAGGGGTGAATTAGGTATTTGAAAAATTAAAGCAATTAAGAATAATTAAAATTGATTTAATCAATGGAACAGTAATTCTGGATATATGCAATACAATGTAAGCAATAATGAAATGAAAATAGAGCACAAGAAAATACACCAAGAATTACCGAGGTTCAGCCACAACTTGTGGTCTACGTCCGCATCCCAAGATCCTCTTGAAGTCTTCTTTTACTATGTAATATCCAATTACAAAGTAGATGCTAATTTTCAAAGTGCTCAGCTCACTTTTACACAAGAACTTCTTCCCAAGTTCTTCCAACCACTAAGTGATTTTGTTCAAGATCCAATTCAACTTACAACGGTTTTTCTTTTACAAGAAAACACTTCAACTCTCACTTATAAGTATATGAAAGATATACAAAGGAAATACAAATTCTCTATGAAGAGTAGATGGGAATTGAATAGCTCATTAAATGCCAACTTGAAGATAAATGGAATTTTCAGAATTTTCAGCTCAATCAATCAGTGAATGTTGTATCTTTTGTTCATAAATGCATTTGGAGGCTCGTATATAAGGCCCTGAACTGATTTCACCCATTGAAGGTAGTTGGAGCTTCATTAAATACACACCCAGTTTAATATAATGTTTAAAAATATAGTCGTTAGTCCTCATGTGTCAACACATTAAACCTGCATTTTCTAGATTTTGTCCACTGTCTCCATGTGTCGACATATCACCCAGAAATCTTCATTTATATCTTCCTTATCCAGTTTAGCTTCAATTAATCTGGGGATGTTCAAGGGATCTTCTCTTTGGGATATGTTGATCTTCAAACCAGAGTTATTCTTCAAGAATAGCATCAATTCAACTTTTGGATTGAAGTTTTCTTTGATGATCATATTTTCTTTATTTCTGAGTTGTCAAGCTTCTTTTCATCAATGCCAAGCTTCTCTTCTTCATTGCCGAGCTCTTTCCATTTGCTGTTAACCTTTTTTTTTTTTTATCCATGTTGAGCTTCATATATATAATGCCGATCTCTTTTTCGAGATAAATTCGTTTAGTCTTTAGAAGCTTGATAAAGTCTACTTTTGAGCACTTTCAATACACATAAACTTTATTAAATCTTTACAGCCCTGATAAAGTCTTCTTTTGAATTCTTTATAAAGACTTTACAATCATGATAAATTCTCTTTCTGAACACTTTCAATCTCTTTGAATTCAAGTCAACTTCATTGAGTCTTTACACACTTAATAAAATCTTTCTTTGAGCACCTTCAATCTCTTCAAATGCAAATCATTTGTTTAAAGTTTGAATAGGTGCAATTGCTCTGTTTTGGTGCATGGCTCAAACTTGGAATTGTTGTGCATCCATTTTGATATGTATTAGACTTTAAGTCAATATTTAAGTCAAAATTATAATCCTTATTA
The DNA here is from genome assembly GCA_033060915.1 of Euryodendron excelsum. Lineage (NCBI taxonomy): Eukaryota > Viridiplantae > Streptophyta > Magnoliopsida > Ericales > Pentaphylacaceae > Euryodendron > Euryodendron excelsum. Next base: position 34,124,826 of record CM065384.1, on the reverse strand, counting down.
ATCGACACACTAATCAAATACATTAGTAAACTAACACAAGGTTTAGTTATCATCAAAATCAAAGCGTAGAGTCAACATTAATTACGATACTCCTAAATTTAAACTTGTTTACAAAACACAAAATTATTACGTGTATAAAATATACGTGCCTATGCCCGTGTATGCTATATACTGAACATGTGTAAAAACTCTATGTTTTTTTAATAAATCTAGAATAAAAAGACAAATCTTAATTGATCATCCCAATACTGTCACGTGATCTTCACAATTGGTTTTAAGAATAAAACTAGCTACTCATGATAATAAAAAGAAGAAAATAACTTCATAAATAAATTTTTTTTTATTATAACAGAATAACAGTAAACAAAAGACTGAAAGCTGACTGAAAAAAACATTAACAAACTATCTGGAAATTGACTCACCCCCAAAGGTACTCTTTTTATCCGCAAGCGCATGGTTGACAGTTGTAGTTTTATCCGAGAAGTCCGGAATCGTATTTTCTCAAGAAGTTAGCCCAATATAAGCTATAACACTCAACTCACACTAAGCTAACTCGGATTGAATGGAAATTATGAAAATTGAATCTAAAATAAAATAGAAAATTAAAGAAACCAAAAATCTTCTGGGTTTTGATGATTGATTTGAATTACTAACCTATTGCAATGAAATTAAAAGTGATGAACAACTAGACAATTAAATTAAAGCAAATTAAAATTAGGCTTAAAGCAATTAAAAGGGAATTGGGCTCAATTGATCCAATCACCCAATTCATCCAAGGCTTTCAATGAGATTTATAACTCGAATCAAATACAACATTTAAGAGTATTTGATTCAGAGGATTTAACTTTTAAAACCATTAATTCTCAAATAATTGAAATTATATACATGGTCAATGGAGAAATCAAGGGTTAATATGATCGATTTAACTAGGGTCAATACCAAATTTGGGATTTGTGCCTTGAATTAGTCAAACATAGTCAATAACCTAAGTGTTCTAGGGCATCTTCAATCAATTGGTGTGAATTGAATTCTTAACAATTGTGGAGTAATTATCTAGTTAAGAGTCATAAATTAATACCATCGATTTGAGTAATTAAAATCCTCAAACTTAGTCAATAATCTAAGTATTCTAAAATTTCACATACAATTACTAAAAATTAAAAATCTAGAAAAATATAGCAATAAATTCATAAGATGCCTCTATTGAAATCCTTGGATTCCTTCAGTGATTTTCACATTTAAACTCAATTTAAATGACTAGCTACTTAAATTCATCATAAAAGCATGTAAAAATATAAAGAAAGTATGTAGAGATTTAAATCTAAAATTACTTTAATAATAACAGTGTTTGGTTACCAGAAAAATACAAAAAAGTGCAAGAAAATAAAGAAAAATACAATTCAAGGAAAGAAAATTACAAAGATAAATCTAAGCTAATAAATAAAGAACAAATAAAAAAATCAACCTTGGAGGAAGCTTTCCTGCAGCTCATCTACCTCAATTTACTCCTAACTACCCAAAAATCTCCCTAAAACTCAAACAAAAACCAAAAAACACCTCTAAAAACTAACAACTCTAAAAACTAACTCTCCATCCTTCTTGGCTGCGCCTAGGTTTTACGGCAAATTTGCTCAATCCGTCTGATTGGCGCCGATGCTTGTCTGATGTGTATCTGAACGCACTGTTCGAATGGTAAAATAACTGTCTGAACAGTTTGCGGACTTAAAAATTTGAATTTAGAATGGCTTCAGATACAAAATATTAATTCTAAAGGTCCTCCATCTGATGGGCGTTCGAACGATAAAATCACCGTTCGAACGCTAAGTCCAAACGGTGCATTCGAACGGTTCCACTGTCCGAACGATTTGTTCAGATAGTCTTCCTGCAACTTTAGGTCTTCTTGGCCATTTTAGCCCCAAAAACTTACAAAATACACAAAAAAACATAATTAAACAAATATATAACTAAAATAAGAAAATTAACAACAATATAAATCTAACAAAGTGTAAATGAAGAGCTTATGATTACACTTTTATGGTGTAATAAAAAATCTACACCTGAAAATAAAACAACTGAACGTGAAGCTCCCTACCTTTGAACTTCCTTTTCTTTGGACTCTCTTTGGCTATCTTCTTAAGCTAGTTCTTCCTTTTCATAGCTCTCTTATTTATAGGAGATGAAAAAAAAAAAATTATTATTTTTAAATTTTTTTTAATTACACCACCAACTTATATATATATTTTAATTACACCACTAACTTATATATATTTATAATATTATATCACTAATTTATAAATATTATAAAATTACAATATTATAAGCCCTTAATATATATATATATATATATTTACAATATTATAGGAGATGACTGCATATCTTACGATGAGGCTCTGACTCTACTTTTAGAGCACAATCAATCACAAGTTATCCACCTAACATGCTGTCAATGGACAATATTAAACTCCAACCATTGGAAACTTATGCAGTCAAGTGCTGGCCATGAGATCAATAACTAACGGAATATTATATACATATATACATATATATATATATATATGTATGTATATGATCCCTATATAGCAATGTTTCTAGAGAATCTGCATGTATCACCAGAATTAAGAATGTTTACACAATTCTTAAAGTAATATTATTGTATATTCCTTTGGATTGAGAGCAGCCTATATCTTATGGCATGTGGCACGCAGGTAATATTCCAAACATCTCAGAACTAAAATTTTTTAACTTTCCAGAGTAAGATACAGGTATTTCTTGAATTACAAAACTGTTTCATGACTCATCTAATTATGCTCCCCACGAGTAGTCGGCTTTTTCCCCTTTTCTTTTTAATTTTGAAATACAATAACAATATTTATAAGCTAATAGCAAGTACTGCTGTATAGACAGCTACAACAGGATGAATTAATCAAGAAAGTTTTGTTAATTTTCTTCGTCCTCCGTTTTTCTATTTCTTTTTCTTTTTTACGACGCATGTTAGAAAACACAAGCTGTGATTGCACCTTTGGGGGGGGGGCGTGGGGGGTGATGGTGGTGTCTTTGTCAGGAAAGCATAGTGCACAGAAAAAAGCAACAGATTTGTTTTGTATCCATGGTTTTTAAAATTTGAAGATGTTTTTATTTTTAATTTTTTTCTTTCCTAAGGTAAAAATTGCTAGCCTATAATATGATGAAGAACGAAAAGTAAAATAAATGATGACTTCCCAAACAAAAGATTTCTAATTGTTGAAAATTTTATAATTTTCAACTTTGATTCAATTTGTAGTAACATCTAACAATTCCTTTCCTCCCTTTCCTTTTTTTTTTTTGGGTATGTGTTGAAATTTCCTCTTTGTTGGACGGAACATGAACTTTTGAATAAATCAAGTCAAAATGAAAATGCTAGAGGACAATTTGGATACTTGTGCAAGACACGGATTCTCCTTAAGAATTTTTGGGTCAAAATTAAACGTGTTTATGAATAGACTGACCTAGAACATTCTGGTCATGCTTTTAAGAAGTCAAAAAGTATATGAAACTAATGTGTTAACAGTGTAAAGTTAGTTATAGAAAAAAATTCAGTAAAAAAGTAATACTCGTGATTTTAGATAGTATTTTAATTATGACTTTTTATTTTGTGCATTTCATGAGTCATCTAAAACAAGTATCAAATTTGAGCTATCATACTATCTATAAGTCCCTTAGTTACTCCTTCATATTTTTTATTTACAAATTATATGCATTTGAAAATAGTTCGAATGTTAACCGAAAGTAACTTGACTTCACTAACACTCAAAGGTATAGTCGAAGATGACTTTGTTCAAAGGGTCTCGCTAACATATGCTTAAAACATACTTATTGGTTGGTTATACGAAGTATTGAAAATTAATTTTTTATTATAGTTTTAACACTTTGTATAACTTGATAAATTATGCTAAAGATTATCAATTGTCTTAGTTAAATGGACAAATTAATCCTTAAACTTTTTGTTTCATAAATTTCAAATGTATAAAAATTTACTCTCTAAATTTTCTATGCTAGAATTTTATTTTTATAACATAACAATCTTATACAAGCGTATAAATAAACACTATAGCCTTATAAGTGTTGTTATTTTCTTTACTTAATTTTCTTATCTCCTTGTTTATTGCAAAACCAGAATTTTCAAATCTTGATTTTCAATCAGAAAGTTTTGAAATCTTGATTCTCAAATCAGCAAAATCAGTTTGTTATGAAAAATAATTTAGATCTCATTCAAAATAAATAAGCAAAGAAAAGCCTAAAACAAGAGAGGCAAAATAAAGGAAAACCATTAATGAACCCCACTGTCCCAAGACTCCCAACCCTTCGGTTTGCACAAACAAATGGTGGAACTTCCAATGAACATTCTCTCTCTCTCTCTCTCTCTCTCTATGTCTCTCTCTCATTAACGTGCAAAGAAAGCATTTTGACAAGAATAATCACACAGACCAGATGACAATAATACAACACAGTTGCCATAAAACCACAATTAAAAGATAATTTTTTATTCTGAGTAACCATAGATGGATCAATATGGCGAGTTGAATCCTTTTACATACTCTCACAAGTACAATGAACACTCACAAAACAAAACTTTCTTTTTCAAATATGGTTTTCTTTAATTTTAATATGTTAATTAATTATTATAGATTCCAATTCCGTTTAAAAGTCTGCCTTTTTCTTAATTTGATTTGAAAAAGTAAAATGAGAGTCTTTCGTTCCAGGAAGGCCACCGAGTGGCGAGACACCGACCTCTGTCTCGGCCTCACAACAGGTCTCTCTCTCTCTCTAAACGCAGTTTTATCTCTCTATATCTATCTGTTTATATATATATATTTCTGTCTCTCTAACGCGTCTGTGACCATGTGTTGATGGCCTAATTCTTTCTCTGTATCTCTCTCTCTCTAGCTTCAGGCTAAGAGTTAGGTTCTACAAAATCGAATTCAAATTCGAACCAAGTCTGATTTTTCTCTCTCTAGAAAGTTCTGCTCTGTTCATCATCAGAGGGTTAGCATTTTTGAAATTCGGGGCTGTTGTCGAGAATAAGGGATGAAGAGAGGTAAGTTGGACTTGTTTGTGTCAATGAGCCGACAGAGATCGGTTCAAATTTTGATCGGGGTGGGGTTTCTGTACATATTCATGGTTACTTTGGAGGTGCCCTTCGTTTTCAAGACTGGTTTTAGTGCAGTGATACAAGAGGACTTGAATGGTTTCTTCAACGACGCATTGTCGCGGCCGTTTGTTCTTCAGACCGAAGAGGAATTGGAGGAAAAAGAAGCCCCAGTTCGGCCCCTGAAGGTTCCTCTGAGAGCTTCGAATCAACCGTCACAGTCGAATCCCGTCAGGCGAATCGCAAATTACAAAGTCTTATCAAGTTTGACTTTCGATGGTAGTGCTGTTAATAGGGGTAGCAAAGACGGGTTTTCGGGGATTCAGAAATCTGCCATGGAGGCTTTCGAAGTGGGGAAGAAGCTCTGGAGCGAGCTTGAATCAGGGAAAGCTCGGGACGATGTCAAAAAGACCATCGAGAATCGAACCGAGTCGTGCCCACATTCGATTTCGCTTTCAGGGTCTGAATTCACGAAGCGAGGCCGAATCATGGTGCTTCCTTGCGGGCTGACATTGGGATCGCACATAACCCTTGTGGGGAAGCCGAGAAAAGCTCACCCTGAGCACGACCCGAAAATATCGCTGTTGAAGTATGGTCAGTATGTGTTGGTGTCGCAGTTCATGATGGAGCTGCAAGGGTTGAAGACTGTTGATGGGGAGGACCCACCAAGGATTTTGCATTTCAATCCGAGGTTGAAGGGTGATTGGAGTGGAAAGCCTGTTATTGAGCAGAACACTTGTTATAGGATGCAATGGGGGACGGCGCTTCGGTGTGAGGGATGGAAATCCAAGGCTGATGAAGAAACAGGTGAGTGAATTAATGGAGGTTTTACAAATTACAAATGAAAGGAAAAAAAAGTACTTGCTTTCAATTGAGTTGTTATAGTACAATGGACATAAGTTTTGGAAAGATGAGCATAATTTTGCAAATAACTTTTCAATTGTTCACTTTTTCTATTAGGGAACAGAAAGTAATTATGGCCAAGTTCGATCCAACTTGATTGCTTTATGAACTTTTATCTGTAAATTGACCCGGTTACTCAAGTTTTAATCATTTGGGGAATGATTAGCTGCTGGTTTTTACTTTTTTGGGAGCTACAATGAGAAGCAGAAACTGTTTTTATTTTAAAAACTTGTAAGCTTCATTGATTGTTGAGACGAGGGAAGTGAAAATAGAAGAAAACTGAAATATTATTGTGTTGGAATTGTTGTTGTGAGATTCTGAATTTTCTTTTCCTTTCCTCGTCCCTCACTATCTGAGAAAGAAAGAAGAGAAAGTTTCAAAAGATAAAATCTCTTTGTTGTTTTCTTGTCTGTTTTTCTGTTGTTTCTTTGTTAGTTGTCCTAAATTTGGAGTATTCGCTGCAATGACAAAAACATTCATACCAACTTCTCCTTGAATAATCGCTTAGATGATGACTGCACTTTGGCTCTTCACATCTCCATATGATTCTTTATGTGACACTCCCCATTTTGTGGGTCTCTCTGCAGTTGATAGCCAAGTGAAGTGTGAGAAATGGATCCGTGATGATGACGATCACTCTGAGGAGTCGAAGTCAACATGGTGGTTAAACCGGCTAATTGGCCGAACAAAGAAGGTGACTTTTGATTGGCCATACCCATTTGCAGAGGGCAAGCTGTTTGTTTTAACTCTTAGTGCGGGCTTGGAGGGCTATCATGTCAACGTTGATGGGAGGCATGTCAGCTCGTTTCCTTATCGCACTGTGAGTAAAATCCTGCAACCAATAATTTTATGATCAATGTGAATTTGTCCTAAGGTTATTTGTTAATGTTCACAGGGATTTGCACTTGAGGATGCCACCGGGCTATCCCTGAATGGTGATGTTGATGTCCATTCCTTTTTTGCTGCATCCTTGCCCACATCACATCCCAGTTTTGCTCCTCAGAGGCTTCTTGAGATGTCCAGCAGGTGGCAGGCCCCACCTCTTCCTGATGGGCCTGTGGAACTATTCATTGGCATCCTTTCAGCAGGCAACCACTTTGCTGAGCGGATGGCTGTGAGGAGGGCTTGGATGCAGCACAGTCTTATCAAATCTTCTAACGTGGTTGCTCGTTTCTTCATAGCACTGGTAGGTGATGACACTCATGGCATATGTGGTTTAAATTGGCAATCATTTGTGTCCAAACTTAAAGTTGAAACTGATGTTTGGACAGCATGCAAGAAAAGAAGTGAATGTGGAGCTAAAGAAAGAAGCTGAGTTTTTCGGTGACATTGTTATAGTGCCTTACTTTGATAGCTATGATCTTGTTGTTCTGAAAACAGTTGCCATCTGTGAATATGGGGTGAGTAGTGGAATGCTGTTAAAGTTGAAGTAGGTAGTGCAATATTTACAACTCAAGGGTTATCACGTTTGATATCTTTGTTTGGTTTACAGGTTCGCACAGTGTCTGCAAAGTATATAATGAAGGGTGATGATGACACGTTTGTTAGAGTTGATGCTGTTATCAAGGAAGTAAAGAAAGTACCTGATGGTAAAAGCTTTTATGTGGGAAACATTAATTACTACCATAAGCCCCTTCGCTATGGTAAATGGGCCGTCACATATGAGGTAACATCTGAATCCATTGGTTCTGCTATCTAGATGATTTTTCTTCTTGCTTTCTTTCTTTCATTCTTTTGTTGCTATGGCTTGTTTGTGCTATCAACTCCATTCTTTTAACTTAAGATATTCGGATTCTTAATGGATATCATCCCTTCAAAGGCAAATCTACTACTGCTTTGCTTCTAATTTATGCTGGGACATTTTGTGATGGTTGCCTTTGGTATCAATTTTTGAGCTCTACTTGTTGCAATAGATTTATTAACGAAGAAGAGAATTGTATTAGTTATCTTGTGCCTCTGTTATTTTAATGCTCTGTAATTGACTTGAAATTTATTGGTTGGGAGTAAAGTAGAAGTCTTCTTAGGTAGCCCCACGGGTATAATCTTCTGATTTTATGGTATATTGCTTTGGAAAACATGGTATAAGGACATTATGTGCAATGATTGCTACTTTAATAGTCTATTGACTTTTGAATTTCGCAAGAAAGTTGAAGGTTATTATCACTTTTTCAACTTGCAATTTTCACTTGCATTGTTATTAGATCATGACTGGTTAGAACCTGGAGAATTGAAACGCCATTTGAAAACACTAGCATTAAGATTTGGTCATTGTTTCATTTGTTTGGTAGGCATAATAGTTTTTGTGCCTAATCTAGCTCGTTAATAGTTTCTAAAGTTTTTCTGCTAAGTAAAATTCTGGAGTCCTAATTTTCTTTTGCACAACCAAGTTAGCATTCCTATTGATTTTTGTTTCATTGTTTCTGTTGACTTATTTATCTATGGAGTCATTTTGTATGTTAGTAGTCTCTGAACACTTCTTCGTTTTTGGGGTACTTCAGGAATGGCCAGAAGAAGATTATCCACCCTATGCAAATGGGCCAGGCTACATTGTGTCATCAGACCTTGCACACTTTGTTGTGTCCGAGTATGAGAAACATAAATTACGGGTAGGTTATATGTCCTGCTTTTGCTGTCTTTTGCCCACCCCACCCACCCATCCAGAGGCACTTATGCAGGTAATCACGGGTTTTTCATGGTGATTATTAACTAGATCCATTTTGTGCAGTTGTTCAAGATGGAAGACGTGAGTATGGGAATGTGGGTGGAGCAGTTCAACAGCTCAAGACCAGTGGAGTATATTCACAGCTTGAAGTTCTGCCAGTTTGGGTGCGTCGAAGACTACTACACAGCACATTACCAGTCTCCAAGGCAGATGATCTGCATGTGGAACAAATTGCAACAGCAAGGCCGGCCTCAATGCTGCAACATGAGATGACAATTGGCATTTGGTGGCATGGCGAATCTGAGAGTATATGAACATGCAACAAGTTTTGACATGGAGAAAGGGAGAGTATATGAACATCGGAACAAAGTTTTGCCGGCATAGCATCATATACTTGTGTATATTCTGTGGACAGTTGACTCTTAGATATACTGCCATTCAGGCCCTTTGAAATTCATTCATTATTTTTTGTCCATCTTTCCTTTCTCTATTTTCCTTTCGGATTAGGGAACAATCAGGTCGGTTATAAGAAACCTTGTTCTATCTCCATTTGGTGAAGAAAAGGCCTCTTAATGATGTTTTAGAAAATGGTGAAGTGATATCAGTACCCTTTTCAATATGAAATTGTGGTTGCAGGTCTACTAGGCTTGTCTTTGATTGTTGTTGAATGTAACTTGATGAGAAATGCAACTTTCAAATGTAAGTGAAATTCTTCTAAGATGACTAAGAGGCTGGTCATTGCTCATTATGGTGGACCATGTTGGGTAGCTGAAAGGTGATGGTAAGATGGGGTGGTTTGGCACAAGGAAAAACTGAAGCAGAAAGGCTATTTGAGTTTGATAATGAGTTATGTGGGGTCTTAGGCTCATAGCTGATGCTGTTTTGGTTAAAAATGATGCTAGGAAAAGGTGAAAAAAAAAATAGAGTTATTTTTCAAAAACACTGGTAAATAGTTGGCCTGCAAATCATTACCACGCTAGAGAAGACAAAGATGATGGATTGAGAATTGAGATTGTGCCTATTATCATGTAATAGGCAAAGATGGAGTGAGAATTGAGATTATCATGTAATTGTGCATATACATGGATAATAGGTGTATAAACAGGTCGGGTTTTGGGTCGGTTCAGTGTCCGCCCTGAACCAAAACCCATTTGAAGCTTCGGACCCGTAAAAACTCCAAACCCACTGGTTCCAGCTAGGTCACACAGTTCCTGGGTGCCGCGCATTCAATTCGCGGATTGACTGATTCAAATCGCGAATTCACAGTGCACAGGCTGCGCATCCATGATATATTAAATTGTATTAGTTGTACATTAAAGTTATTGTAGGCTTGCCCACATTCAATTCATTTCATTTTGTCATTTTAATAATTGTGGACCCACTCATTACTAGCCTTTCGCAGAATCTGGTTTAGAGCCTGACTCTGGGTCGGTTTTGTACACTTGTGGACCCATCACATTGATTTTTTTGCAGTCACAAGTTATGGACCCCACGGTGATGTGATGCATTGCTTTATTGTAGCATATTTAAATCTCAAGATTAAACACCAGCGGGTACTTAGCGGAGAAGTCTCGTAACTGAGACCAGATTTGAAGTTCTCATCACTAAATGCCATTAAACCATTATTAGGATTGTGCAACAATAATATTTTTACTTTATTTTATTGTGTATTTATTAGTTACAAACAATAAATTAATACATAAAAAATAAAATAAGTTAAATGCATTATATAAATGTATAAATATAATATTTATTTAAATATATATACTCTTTAATGATCTGTTATTCTCAATCCACTTAAAAAAGAACAATCTCACACTCTCACACCCGTTTTGTGTGACCTAGTTCTAGTCGGTTGCTCGGCAAGATCCAAACTTTGTTAATTTACTTTTGTATACTTCTTATCTAGAAAAATAGTAAATTTACTTTTAAAAAAATAAGGCTATTGAAAGCACTATTTTATTGTATGAAAGTAGCTCTAGAAACTCAAAAACCATCAACCCTGGTTTGGTAACAATTTTTATTTTTATTTTTTCTAATAAAAACAAAAAATAGTGTTTGTTTATTTTTTTTGTTTTTAGTTGCTTACCAAATTTGAAAAAAAAAACAAAAACACTAGTGTATTTTCTGTTTTTAAAATATTAACCTAGTACTGTTAACATAACAGTAACTTACAAAATATTTATCATGAGATCATAAAAAATACACAATAAAAATACACAGCTAAACATAGTTCCAAAACTGATTTACAAAATGTGATCTCTGCAAAAATAATTTTTAAAACTAATTTGTTAAACACGATTTTGAAAAAATCCTAGAAAACAGAAACTATAACTAAACGAGAAACGTGTGGTTTTAAATTTCATCAGCAAGCACGCGCGTTGTACTCGCATTGCAGATCCTGCTCAAACAAAGAAGAAAAGAAACAAAACAAAACATTGAAGACCCCACAGGCCGTCGCCCTGTCATTTCCCCATTGTTCTGCTCTCTTTTCTTTGAAAGTTGGTCTTCTCATTAGAGTACTCGCTGAGTCACCTTTGGAGTCTTCCTCTCGCCATTGCTCACTGCTGAGTTCGGTCCACGTCCCCCAACCAATGGAAAGAAATATATATGGAAGTAGGGCTCATATCTTTCTCCCTCTCTCTCTTAGACTAGTCTTTATCTGTGGATTCTACTTGGAAAACCCTGCATTTCTCTAAAGGTTAGTGCTCATCTCTCTCTCTCTCTCTCTCTCTCTGTGTTTTAGACTAGTCTTTACCTGTGAATTCAACTTGAACAGAGTAACAATCAGTTAACATGGCGGCGATGGCGCCAAGAACGATGGTGGAGATGTGGACGACCGTGGGCTCGACAATAGCTAGTTTCATGTTTGTTTGGGCGATCATCCGCCAGTACTGTCCCTACGAGCTTCGTCGCCACTTAGAGAAACACACACATCAACTCACGAGCTATTTCTATCCCTACATTCGAGTTTCCATCCACGAGTTTACCAGTACCCGGTTCAAGCGCAGCGAAGCCTACTCTGCAGTTGAGGCATACCTTAGCGCGAATTCGTCAAAAAGCGCCAAAAGACTAAGAGCTGAGATGGGAAAAGGCGGCAAGAAGCTAGTGCTCAGCATGGATGAGAATGAAAAGGTGACAGACGAGTTTGGAGGCGTGAAAGTTTGGTGGGTTTCGTACAAAATTGCGTCGCCGCAACGGTCCGCCGGGTACAATCCCGAGCCGGACAGAAGATATTACAAGCTCACATTCCATAAGAGGTATAGGGAGCTGATAACAGAGTCTTACTTGGAGCATGTGGTGAAGAAAGGGAAGGAAATTAGAAGGGAGAACAGGCAGAGGAAGCTTTACACGAACAGCTCTTCGTATATGTGGAGCCACATTCCATTCGAGCATCCAGCAACATTTCAAAAATTGGCAATGGAGCCGGAAAAGAAGCAGGAGATCATGGAAGATCTCTTGACTTTCAGCCAGAGTAAGGATTTTTATGCTCGGATTGGGAAGGCGTGGAAACGGGGATATCTACTCTACGGTCCCCCCGGCACCGGGAAGTCTACCATGATTGCCGCAATGGCGAATTTCTTGAATTATGATGTTTATGATCTCGAGCTCACGGCTGTTAAGGACAATACAGAGCTGAGGAAACTTTTGATAGAGACTACAAGTAAAGCCATTATTGTAATTGAGGATATCGACTGCTCACTTGACCTTACAGGTCAAAGGAAGAAGAGGGCAGAAAAACCTGCAGAAGAAAAGAATGAGCAGGGGAAAAAAGAGAAAGAACAGAAGGAAGAGAACATAAGCAGAGTTACGCTTTCTGGGCTTCTGAATTTCATTGACGGCCTCTGGTCTTCTAGCGGAGGAGAGAGAATCATTGTCTTCACGACTAATTATGTGGAGAAGCTGGACCCTGCTCTAATAAGAAGAGGACGGATGGACAAGCATATTGAGCTTTCATACTGTAGTTTTGAGGGATTTAAGGTGCTTGCGAAGAATTACCTGCAGGTAGAAGCACATCCATTGTTCGAATCAATTGAGCGGTTGATGGAGGAGACCAAGATTACACCTGCTGATGTTGCAGAGACCCTCATGCCCAAGTCCCCGAGAGAAGATGCAGAGAAATGTCTTTCTAACCTGGTACGAGCACTAGAGGAAGCGAAGAAAGAAGCGAATATGAAGAAAGCCGAGGAGGAATCAAGAGCGAAGGAACCAGCGAAGGAAGATTCCCTGTAGCAAGATAAGCAACAAACCGAAAAATCACTGGTTAACTTGACGATGCAATCATTTTCTAGATATAAACCTTATATATATGTAGAGTATTCAATTGGAGAGTGTCAACATGTGGAAAGTATTCACATGTAGAAATCAGAGTCAGGCATCTATCTCAAACGTCAGTTTAATTTGGGCATATTGAGCACTACATCAATGTATCTGTCAATGTACCTTCTACAAATAAACAAAGCAACCAATCCAAAAACTGTTAGTAAACAAGGGCATGAAAATGTAGAACTACAAAAGTTAAGAAAATTACCTTTTTAAGGGAGGATGGTTCCATTACAAGGAAGGAAATCAGTTTCTAAAATTTGATCATACCATCAACAGACCCAACCAACCCAGATGCTTAGAAGCATACCAATGTCATGACGATGGAAGATAAAACAACGGGTCTTGAACATCTAAAAGTCAGAACTTTCCTTACAATATGCGTTAAAAGGTTATTGTACACTAACTGGATAAGAAAAGACTAAAGAGCTCCCAACAAATTTCCCATTCATTTGCCGTAGCTTTCTTCGAATGTAGGCATACTAAAAAATGACTATTCAATCTACATAATATTCTCAGCATCATGTTGCCGCCCGCAGACCGCATCAGGACAGCTGCTTGAATTACACCAGGGAAGTAACTCTCTAACTGTAACTTCCTGGGCTTATAGCAAAATTTATATAAATTTATCTATCGTACAACCAGCTTTCCCAAAAGAAAACAATGACCTTCATGTAGAGAGGGAAGCTTTAGAAGTTATCTGTATCTTCATCTTTCGTTGTTGTGTTGAGGCCATCCTCAAAACCAGAACCCGGGGCAAGTTCATTTAGGTCAAGAAATCGTCTTTTTCTTACACCTCCAATTTCATCTTGGCCTGGGCTGTTTGATTTCTCAGGTGGTTGGTTTTGCTCTTTTTCTACAGTCTCAGGGTGCTCTTCTGCAGGTTGATCAAATTCTTTTATCTCCTGGTTATCATTATTGCCCTCAGATTCTGGACTTCCCATTGAAAATTCTGCATTATCGCTATCTGTATTCTCCTCTGATGCATTTGATTTCTCAGGTTTCATTGACTCTGCTTCTGACTCTGACATATCATACTGTCCATAATTGATACGGTTCCTGGTGGCCCTTTTACTACGTCTTAGACCTGACTGGAGCTCATCAACTGACCTTAATTTAGTTTCCCTCCTAGTGCGACCTGGCAATTTCTTAAATCTTTGGGGCTCATCACTATCCTTGCTGATACTCGAGGAGTCATCATTATCTTCATCATCTTCTTCTTCTTCTTCCTCATATTCAGCATTTTCTTCATCCCAATGATATTCCTCATCTCCTTCAGAGCTGCTTGACACTTTTCTCCTTTGTCTCCGCTGCCTCAAATATTCTTCATCATATACAACTTCTCCGACTATATCATCGTCACTATCAAATTCAGCCTCATTTTCAGAAACTGCTTCAACAAACTCTTTTGCTGAATACCGTTGAGGCCTTTGTCTTCGTCGGTTACTGTACACCATAAGACATCAGTAAGTGTAGAGCTGAATAATAGCACAAATAACTTTGGCTAGAAAAAAGTTAAAACTACCTGCGATCCAGTTGTTCAGGTTTATGGTCCATATCAATTTCATCATAATCAAACGAGTTTGGAGATGGAGTGTCGAAAGAGGTTTGATGAGGAATTTGTGAAGGACCACTCCACCTACCATTCACAGAAGTATCAGGTTTTGCAGCAATTTCTCTTCTGACAGTAGGTTCTGGGGATGGCTGTTTCTGCCTGTTATGAGAGTAAAATGAGACATTAGTCAAGGTCTACCATTGGTAGCAAATGTTAAAAAAAGCAAATTCCTTTCAAGATGTATGCAGCATGGTGTTGCCTCAGTGACAAATCCATACTTGGTTATCTTGATAGCCTCATTGATGGATCGGTCATAATCATCTGCAAAATGATCCAGTAAAAACAATAAGATATACAAATATCCAACCTCACATGAAAATTCACACAACAATAAAATAAGTATAGTAAAACATTCACTCCATACGACGTGGCCGCATAATATTGCCTTTGCATATAACCATAAATTAAGGACCCAAGGCAATTTCTAACAAGACTAAGACAAAGCTAAACATTATTTGCAACCAAATAGACAAGAAAGCACAACTAGGGAATTAGTATTATTCTGTCTTCCACATTTCAGCCAACCCTGTATTAGCAGCATATAATTTTCCACCACATGAACTACAGAAGAACTTGTACAATGGAAGTCCGTAATGGGTGCTCTATGGGGCATATAATGCAACACTAGATAGTTTAATCTAAAGATTTCATTATGCTTAAATTGAACACCATCATATGTGCTCCAACCAAAAGCAATGGAAGGATGTGTTATCTACCCATAAGTTGATTGCATATCATTCATCAATTTCCCTACATGTTTAAAGAAACAATAGACAAAAATATCCTGCAAAATTCAAATATGCAGACCAGATAGCAAACAACGAACAATCACCAGTTTGGTGAAAGACGGCAGATCTTCCAGAGGACCCAGCAATAGGCCCCAGAAGACCGTAGCATCCCCGCATAAAAGGGGAAAAGAAAAGCTCTGTTTTGACTATTTTGAGCAAGTGTAGAAGAAGAATCACTCATGCATTGTGCTTATGTTTTTTTTAAGAAGACCGTAACAAAACACAGAACGAAAATGTGGCAGAATAAAATATGCTGAATGTAACCATATTCTACCAATTATCATGAGAAAACCAGGAATGGCAATTTCAATGCATAAAAGATTAAGCACAAATAATGGAGAAACTAAAATACTTAGACTTCATGCCCTTACCAAAAGTATAGGTGACAGGTTTTCTATCACGAAGGGAGCGTCCCGGACCAAGCCCATCCACATTCATCATGCTATCAAGAAGAAGAGCTTGTCTATGCTGTTTTTTCAGCAGCTTCTCTTTCCTCTGTACAAATGATAATCGAAAAACATGTAGCCTTAATAACAACAATATAGATAAGAAGACATAAATATTATGCATAAGGCATCTTTTCAAAAAAGGAATAATTTATGAGAGCAAGTCAAGAAACATCTAAAAAAAATAGAGTTCCAAGTCAAGAAAAGTGGAACCACTTGGGATTCCGTCAAGAAATAGTTGACTACCTTATGGACCGTCTCAATCTCCAGGATCATGTCACTCTTCAACTTCTTCCCAAGTGAAGCCTCTGTTCTATTTTTACTTGAGAAAAGCTTCTCCTGTGAACAGAAGTTGGACAACTTGCAGTGAGAGGATAAAGGAGCAGATAAAGAATGACTACATCTCACTAGTGTTGGCAACAAGTTTAAAATTCAAATCAGTGTTAACTACCAAATATTATTAACAGATAAAATACTTCATCACAAGCAGGATTATTGATTTACAGTGCACTATCTATGTCAACCTTTTCAGATGACTGTTTAAAATCTTGCATAATGCTGATTGAGTTAAAAATTCGGTAGCAGCAAATGGTCCGAGACATCTAAACTGCTTTTGATTAGGATAATGTGCTGCCTAACATGTAAAATTGAAGAAATTATTTCCATGTAATATTGAAGAAATAATTTTCTCGAATTTATACATTAGACATTCTTAAATACCCTCTGGCATTCAAAAGCCTCTGGCACAATCAGTTTGCCTCCCAGAAATTTGACATGACTCATAAAGAGGTTGAGACCAGGCTGACAGCCATTCAAATCACAGTCCAATTGTCCAAAACCTTAATGGATCATAGTTCAACATATGACCCCTAGGTGTAAGGCTTGCATTGCTTGAATAGATCAACATGCAGCACCTTTTGTTATTTTATTTTTTGTTCTCTCTCTTTCTCTTCTCTTTAAAGAAGAAAAGAAAAAGAACAAAGAACAAAGCAATGGAACAAGGGGGGGGGGGGGGGGGGGGGGGGGGGGGGGGTTTGTTTGTTTATTGAGGAACAAATTATCTTATTTAAGCACATAAGGAGAACAAAGGAAATTGAAGATTTCTCAAAAAACGCAGAAGGAAGCATTAAAAAAAATCCATAATTGTTCTACCCCACGGGGGTTCCAATTCATACTTTTAATGTACCATACCCCATCACCTCACTACTCGCCTTTCGCACCTGAATATCTCCAAAAGCTAACATTTCCATAAATCTCTAAACCCAAGTGCCAAGAAGGTAAAACTGCAAAAGGCCAGTTATAAAGGATTGAAGCCCAAGTTTATGCCTCAATTTTGGGTCTGTTTCTTAACAGGCTGAGCTCAAGCAACCCCTGGCTCTACTCACCAAGATCATCAAAATAGGATGATTAATATTTAGAGGATGCTTCAATAGGTGCTAACCCATCAAGGCTAATCCAAACCAGGACAAGTGTAAGAAAAGGAGGGGCTTTATAAGACCAATTGAAGACTGCCAGGTTTTCACTACAACATTAAAGGGTGCAAATGACTTGTATATGCAGTCTCTCAAAAGAGTCCACATTTTATTCCTGATCTTTAGAAGATCATATCACAGCCTTCCTTTGCATCTCAGATCTGGCCAAGCACTGTGTATTCATCCATAGACTGCTTCATTGCCTAGATCATGGTAACCAACAGCAAGGTTTCCAAGGTATTAGTGCTTTACCACCGCACACATCCTTTTCCCTTCACCTAGTTTTCATCACAAAATACAGTGGTTGTAACCCCAAGCATGATTAGCCAACAGAAAAACAGGAGATGGGTTTAAAGCCTAATTTTAACGGTTGCATCTAGACCTGACATGGATCAAGGCTTGATTTCTATTTCATTCTGGTAGCAAGTCTGGTAAGGCAGCTTTGAACAATTGACCCAATAACAGTTTAAATCCAACTGATTTCTTCAGTAATGACCTCCTTGGATGGAGGGCGACCCAATCTAGGAATCATCTGATCTAATTCAAAATTACAATATAAATTGAATAACATCCAACATTAGATCACTGAAGATCCAATAGCAGATACATGTCAATTAATTAAAAATGTAAGACTACGGATTTTCTTTAAACCAAACAGCCCCTCTTGTTCTCTAAGTCTCCAGCAGTGCTGCTTGATCTTCTCCTTAGGTATCAGCCGATACTTTTCTATGACAATGCTTGCCAGTGTAGGCTTGACGATTTAAACAAAGGGTGATATTAATGCAGATGCCAAGTGTTTAACAAAATACAATGGGTTTAAATCTAGTTTAAAGCCTAAACTAGTTTTCTATGACAATGCTTGCTGGTGTAGGCTTGAAGATTTAAACAAAGGGTGAGATTAATGCAGATGCCGAGTGTTTTTGATGAAGCTGGCTAGGTTTCCAATGTACTTCTGCTCTATTCCCTCCTTCCCCAAACCTCCCTCTGGCACTAATTTGACTTCAATGCATCCACACCCTTTTTTTTTTTTTTTGTTCCCCCCCAGATATGCTTAATTGTTCCAATAATTTCAGATTTACTAACATTAATGGTCTGAGATTCAAAGATTACTGCACTTGGATTTGGACAAATATTAGTATTACATATGTCCAGTCCAAGCCAGAGTTTGAGGGTGTGTGATTTTTTATTTTCAATCTTAATTAATCTTTTTATTCCATCATCTTCTTTTTTCCTTCCTCTCTTTTTCATTTTTTTCTCTGTAAAATACTACTCCATATTTGAGTGAGGTGAGTCTGATTGACCACAATGAGTTCCTATTTTTCATTTATATTTATGGTGAAAAGCATGATTTATTTCAAGATTCCAGCCAAGCTGTTCTGAACTTGAACTTCAACAAATCTGAATAAGCCAAGCATCCCAACAAATAGTTTAGCTCATTCCAAGTCCGAAACAAATTTAGAACATACCCCATTTATGACCATGCCAAGCCAAGAAACCTTGATCCGTTCACCTAAGATCATTTGTGACCTTACATGAAGGGCTTTATCATAAATGATAAAAATTTACAATTCACCTGCTTTCCTTCAGTCCACAAGATAATCTTTGAAATCAATAAACCAGCTCTCCAACAAAACTCAACCCCTCTGCGTGCAGAGGGGCCCTATTGCTGCATCTTAAATTTTCTTCAAAATAATTGCGGCACTAAAGCCGCATGCTCAATAGGGACATGAAGATGGGAAACTTGCTGAATTTTGTCTTAGAAAAGAGCCACTTTGCTCTCTATAGTGATACATTATCTCACCTTTCAAAGAACCAGAACATCATCACAGGGTGACAAACAGTTTCTATTTAAGGGGCAAAATGAAAGTACCCTAGAAGAGGAAGGTAATATAATTACCATGTAACTCAAAACCCACCAATAAAGGAAAAAAATAACCAATCCCCCCCCCCCCCCCCCCCCCCCCCCCCCCCCCCCCCCCCCCCCCCCCCCCCCCCCCCCCCCCCCCCAACAACAAAAAATAAATAAATAAAATCCTACATAAAAAAGGATTATGTAGACCACATCCACCCACCCACCATTTTACATTTTCTAAAACCAATGCAGAATCATGGATGTGCTTCTGCTCCGAGACACATAGGACTGCATACACAGACTAACAGAAAATCCTCAAACACTAAATTATGTAATATGCAAACTGGAGGTGGGTAAAGCTTACCTCCCATCTTGAACCATAAAAAGATTGTCTAAATCGAGATCATTCAAATGTCAGAGTATACATAAAAAGGGAAACTAGAAAAGATAGAAGTACATATACAAGTTTAGAGCTCAATAGCTTTTGATAAGGGTCTCATCTTTTCAATTGAATTCATTGGTTAGATAAGGTTTTACCATTCATAATCCAATGCAAAGGTTCTGCTTTTTATTCTTTTATTTCTGCATTTTTATTCAGTTCCTTACTTAACTAATCCCAATTCATTCCCATCCCCACTACCCAACCCAACCAAAATAATACTAATAAGGAATAAAAAAGAGAAGAAGAAAAAAACACAAAAGATAGCATTTGGACATATTTAAATATGGCAGATACAAAGAACCATTAAGAACTTACAGCAACATCTTGAAATTCTTCCAAATTAGTTGCAACTGTTTCCCACTGGTAAGATGAACTAGGAATTGGCTGTACATTCTTTCCTTTAACTTTCTTCCCCTCCACTTTTCTAATCTCTCGGTACAACCGATGACCAATTATGGGATCATCTTCATACCTACACATCAGAAAACATATCAGCAGATGAATCTTATACTACAGAACATGAACAACAGTCACCAAACACAATATTATTCTATTTATCAAGTAAAAAGAGATTTTGTGGACCTTCTGCAACTCATATGAATTTCACACCAAAGCACAACTATATTACCAATATGAGATTCCGTAAGAATCACCCCCAACTCGTTCTTTACGGAATGCTGAAAGTTGAACACCACGTTTGATTGAGTCGTCTATATAGTTCCGAATATCTTCTTGCTGCAAAATAAGACAAATCATTTCCAATTTTTTCATTATACGCTAAACAGAAAATATACAAAAAATGAAAACTTATAAAACTAGAATATAATCATTTCACAATCCTTTTTGTGCTTTCTGGTGCTTTCCTTGTTCAGTCACTCTTCATTGTTCTGGTTTTGAAGGACCCGAAACTAGAATATGATTGTTTCACAATCCTTTTTGTGCTTTCTGGTGCTTTCCTTGTTCAGTCACTCTTCTTTGTTCTGGTTTTGAAGGACCCGAATATCCATCATTTCCTCAGTACTCAGACCATTTATTACTTAAATATCTTTTTGTAAATTTTTTAAGGACAAGAAACATAAAACTAATGTCAAATAACTTGACAGTTATGTTAATATGGTTGGTGTTGTGAATTTTGAAAAATTATATATAATACACGCTTTTGAAAGATAATAATAAAACCCAATTACAAACTACTAACATTTCAAAGCACGTCTACCAAAAAATGACGACGGATCAATATTTTTACACATGCTAGGGAAAAGAAAAGTTTTAAAGAAATTGGGAAATTCTACTGCTAGATAAAGTCTAAACATAAAAACAAAGAACTAAAATATAGTACAACATATTTGTATCATTCTGCATTAAATGAAGCCCAGAATTTAATGCAAATAACAAGTAACAACACATGCAAAACTCGACATTGGCTTGAAACCAAACTTTTGGAGGATCTCAAGTGAAATTTGAAGTTGCATGAGGATATCATCACAGCACAAAGATGGGATAAGCAGCAAGTATTCAAAAGTAAGAAATTATTTGGTAATAATAATACCTCAACACGAATATCACATAAGGCTTTCAAAATCGCTACACGAACCGCAGGATCAAGTGCATTATATGCTTCAACCTCAGCCCTAACATACGAACCAGATAAATCCATAAACCCATAAACATGCAAGAAGTCCACAAATTTGAATTTTACAAAGATTCAAAATTACTCACCCATGTGATGCAACTATTGGTAGCTCCCCTTCTGCAACCTGCAATGAAGTTTCAAAGTCATGTTAACCCAATAGTTATCACTACTACAAAAGGTATTTATTCATGTGTAACAATGTCCAACATTAGTTTCAAGGAGCACATAAATCATGTTACCCAATGCCACCAATCTCTCAACTTTCGGCATAGAACGGTAATCCAAGTGTTATGTCCAAGGGCCATTCGGATAATTGGAGGGATTGCCTGTAGAAAATGAAATAAAATTAACAAACAAAGCTTGCTGCAGCAAATCACCACTGCTATAAACAAAACAAAAAAATTGCACAACCAAGTCACAAACTGTATCACAATACATTCACTTAACCATACAAAAACATATCTCATTATCAGATAACAAATGTGTTTCAAAAAACATAACATCCAAATCTGTTCCCGAAATACAAGCTTTAATGATTCGGATGTCTTCTAAACATGAGATAATCCAGAAGAAGTAAGCGAATAGAGAAAATGACAAAGTAATCGACACTTAACAACTGAAACAAAACGTGATCTCAACTATTCTCATATATTATTCAAATTGAGTCATGCAAAATACTGAAATGGATTCAAACAGTGAAAAGCAGCCAAAAAAATTACAAACGATGCTCCTTCAGAATAGGAAAACCCACATTGCATGGACAGCGAATCAAACAATACATTAGAGTGGAAAAAGTTATAAAAGCTAAAACTTTGCAAATATTAGTTGTATGATGACATATAATATAACTTAATCACAGTAATATAAAAATCCTTGTGAAAAGCTTTCGGAACCAACAAAAAATTACAATATGAGGGACTGCCAAAAAATTGTGAAGCCTCCCATGAAAATTCAGAAAAGAAATCCCAATGAACTCTTAAGCTATTGGATTCCGAAAGAAGGAAGTAGAGATAACTGAGAATTAAACAAATCTGCTGAAAAAGCATAATTATGAAAATAAAAAGGTTCCTCTCATCCACTTGTTCACAATATTGGAATGGCACACCAGTTGGGAGCCTCCAGTTCTGCAATACCGGGTATCCAAAGCCATTACTCAATCAATAAAGAGCACCATGGAGTAAGCATTCACATAATCTAAATGAGAGCAGAAATGCCAGAATCCTATCAAATTTAACAAGCCTGAAAAAGATGAAAATTTACATGTACACTCCACACCAATTAAAAGAACCCTAACCACAGTTCTGGGATTAAGGAAGTCTCAAAGGAGGATTGGTTGTGCAAGTTTCTCAATATAGGAGACTTCTATTAAGGTATGATCCCATAAAACCCTTGACCAATTATCTTCATGACATAATATAGTCATTCCCTTCTCCAAGACCACCAATATAAGATCCCGAACTGGGATGGCCCACAAAATAGGCTCAAGAGAAGAACCAGTAACAGGACAGGTTCAGCGGTTTTGGGAAAACCAAATTCAGGTGCCTTGAAGAACATCCAAAACAACATAAGTCCACGACCTCATTATTTTCAACTATTTTCTTCAAAATATTAAATATAAACAACGATGAAAAATCGATAATTAGGTCCTTTCAGTGGTCCAGCCACCTTTACCACATCCTGAAGCCCACTCCACAATCCCATACCTTCAAGTCATGATCAATTCCATGCTATTGTGCCCCTCCTCATTGTACAACCATATATCCATTAAAGCATCATTGATTATATTAAGGGTCAAACTTCTAGTTCCCTACCAAATTCTGATTTGCATCTTTCCAAGAATAACAGCATTCTCATTTATATTTTACTGTATCGGTAAGAAGAGGGTTTGGAAACTATCCTCTTATCCATAGCCATCGCGACCCCAGGGGAGGGGACCTCATAAAGGCAGTTCATGAGCATTCCGCAATATTCTCGTTCTCAGCCACAATCAAATATGGACAAATATTCTCAGAATAGAAGATTAGGCGATATTTTTGGCACCATCATGTACCTCGAGCCTACCCCACTGTCAGTGTAAAAGTGCATCATGTGTGCGCATGCAGGCTGCCAATGCAGCGGAGAAGATGTTACCAAATAGAAAAACAATTTCCATTGTAGGCGACAACAATCTCAACACTCGTGTATCACCCAATTAAGTCTATCTCTTATTGCAGCCCCCATACCTCACTTGTTCATCATCCAGGTTCATTTGCAATATGATCAACCCCAAATCTAGGACCCTTTTTTTTATAAAGTCCCTACCCCTCACATAAATTTAATTCCAGCCTCAATCTGGGTTGATAACTAAATATATCTTGATTCACTCCTACTTTCAACAGAGAATGAAGTTTTTACTTGCCAAATTTTGTTGATCAAATTGGTGCTCCGATTTGTCCATCCTCGCCCATGTAGCAAGTGTGATCAATAAATTGTAAAAGCATCTTGCTCACAGAGAAGAAAAGATATAAGTTTACATTAGGTTTTCCCCTACTTTATTTTTTATTTTTTATTTTTTATTTTGGGGAATGGGGTGCATTGAAAGAAAATTTTCATACCAAAGAAAGCCAAACAGGATTCCCTATGACTGAAAGAGAAAACTCATACCAAGTTAGCCAGATATGCTCTGACAAACTGCTAAAGGATCTGAGGCCCATCAGATTACAAGCAGCTCAGTACAGAAAATGGCCTCACAACTATCAATAATTTATGAGCCAAGAAAGTCAGAGGGCTACTTGGCATTCTGTAATCTCCACCATTGAAAATTGGAAGGACTGTTAGTGCCTTCCTTCAAAACAAGTGGAGGCATCTCTACAAACTCAATTTGGGATTCACAATCATCATGTGAAAGCTGATTCTAAGCTTGGAAATGTCTAGAACTTGTACTGTAAATGCACAAACATTTGCACCAACGTTCTATTACAATTTAAGGAAACTCCACACTTCAATGCACGTTAAGGTGAATGCCATTAACATTTACAACAAATTCAATTTCACATGTTACCCAACAATACCAAAAAAAATAAGAAATTAAAAAAATACAAAAAAGGAGTTGAAACTCAAAGATTATCACGCTATCCTATATAGATATTTAATTCTCAGTAGTTTCTGCACTTCATTATTTCTCCTGGATAGTGCAGCCTTACAAACAAACTGCATAGAACTAAAACGACATTGTTCTAATTGTTAAGTGATAAAGTCTGCATAAGCCCTGACTGAAGGAAACAAAAACAAATCAAAGAATTTTCAAGAGAATTAAGGAACCATGAGATTTCCAGTTCCCACTTTTCGTAGCTAAATGAAGCAGTATTTGCTTCCATAAGCAAGAGAAATACTGCAAAAACAGTGATGAAATGATGCCTAGAGTTCTCAAAAGCACACTGCATGAATGAGAATTAAATTAACCCAAAATTGCTTGGAAGAAAAGGCTCAACATGCACTCAAAAAACTAGATTTGTTACTTCAAAAACACAAAATTATTGCTTCAAAAGAGAGCACTGACCTTCAATAAAGGTATATGTATATTGCCCAAAGTGTTATTTGGCTTAATCAAAGCGGTCTCAAACTCCTCTGCTGAGAATTCCACTTTTATATTCAAAATGGGCCCAAAAACCTATAAAACAAGAAACAGAACACGTAAGCCCCAAAATACCTGAAAACCCAATTCCATATCAAAGATTGAAACTTTTCTAAGCTCACATTCAAAAAATTAAGAATGGAAGCCAATTCCCACATCGACCGGAGACTCCAGCGCGGCAACTGCGACGGAGGAGGCTCCCCAACGAGCGGGGTAATGATCTTGCATTGCGGCTGCTGCACCTGCGGAGGCTCCAGCAACTTCTCCCGCACCCGGAGCTCCTTCTTGGCCGCCTTCTGCTTCCGCTCGGCCGCAATCGCCGCTGCATCCGATGCTGCTGCCGCGCACAGCCTAGCTGCGGCACGGGCCGTGCACGCCCTCGACGGCCGCTCCTTCCTTACTATATTATTGTTGCCGTTGTTGCTGCTCTTGTGGTTGCTTTTGTTTTCGCTGTTGTGATTGTTTTCGGAGTGTTGCTGTTGTTGGTGGTGTTGGGGTTCGTCATGGGTGTAGATCGGAGCGGAGGGTTCGCCGGACATGGTGGGGAGATCGGGAGGGTAGGGATTGTCTACTGAGGGGTCACGTCGGAGATCATGCGATTGCATTGGGGAATCAAGTGAAGGGATTGGACAGAGAGAGTCTCGGTAGAGTGAGAAACAAAGAAGAGGATGTAGAGAGAGAAAGTTGGGGTTTGAGAGGAGAGGGGCATAGGCATAGGCATAGCAGATTGAAGCTCCAAACCATCATTCACACATCTCTCCCTGGGTATTGTATTGTGTTCGTCGATGAGAGAGAAAATCGAAAGACGAAGGAAGCGAGGGGAAAGGGAGAGCAATAGAGAGAGTGGGAACAATAATCGGAAATGGGAAGAGAATTAATTTGATTTGGGTAAAAAATTAATTTGATCTGTGTTGGTAAATATGGTATTTTTCTCTGTTGACTTTTTTTTTTTTTTTTGGGTCTGTTGATTGATATTTGTCTTTTTTTAATCCAACGGAATTAATGATCGATATTTGTTTTGGGTTCTGGACCTCTGGGCAGACTGTTTTGGGATTAGGGCGAGGGGAAGCAATGTTGCCAAAGGTGAAAAGTCTGTATGTAACTTGAGAAAAAGAAAGAAAAAAAAAGTAATAATTTATCTTCCTTCCTTAATTTCATTTTTAATTTAAGAGAAGAAAATATTATTTTTTTACTCACATTCATTTTATTTCTTTCTTTTTCTTTGTAATAGTCATTTTATATATACGTATATATTTTTAAAATTTCAAATAAGAAAAAAGTTATTTTTCTTTAACTTTTCTTTTATTTTATTCACAAAATCAAATGCAGTAAATTTTTTTACCACTTTACTTACAATTTATCTCTCACTTCTTTAGTCTTTTCTCTTCATTTTTTTATGAGTAAGACAATACAAATAAAAAAATTCATATAAAATTTTTTACGAAAATAAAATAATTAGATAAGAATCATTCACTTTGAAATAAAATACTCATTATAATAACTCTTAATTACAACAATATCACTACCACACCATTTTAGTAAATTTTCTCTATTCCTTTCATAAATTCTAAACTGAGCTAAAAGAAGGCCGTTCACATGATAGACGAGATTTATGGACTACTTCTGTAGTGATTGGTTCTCGCCAGCCTTGTCGATGTCAAATTGGCTAGCTAGGCTACACATATTTCATATTTTTAGCCCTTTAAGTTCGAGAATCGAGAGGAAGAATCAACAATTTGATGTACCAATTATGAAAAGCAAGCATAGCCCACTTAATTTAATATTCTTCACTATTATATCGAACAATTATCCCATTTATCCCATGAGTCTGGAACACGACTGCCTCGTCTGGAGAAAATAGAGACCAATGGGATAATTTTTCCTGTCATACCCTTGGGCAAAGTCAATGCTTCCATACAATCCCTTAAACAATTTGATTTTAGTTATTAAAATATGACTGTTTTTTTCCTGGAGTACTATGAGATGAATGAAAGAAATGGAGTGTAGAAATAGAACATAAATTTCTTTACCATATACATGATTTGAATAGGAGGGGCTGTCTGGGAGTCAATAGACTCAAACCCATGTGTGGCCGGACAGCCTTCTTTAGTGGTGCTTGCATTTTCTATAAATGCATGAGGTCATCATATTTTTTGTTGGTTTTTTTAATACTATATTTGAAACTCAAATTTATCATAGGAAAAAGAAAAAGGTGATATAAAAAGATAACATAATGAGAAAAGATTTGATTCTTTTGTCTCTCACCTTTTTTAATTTATTTTTTTCTTTTTAATAAATTCAATTCCAAACACAGAGGAAGTGTTGATAGAAAAGGATTTCCAACTGTTTGTGCTTGTAAGTTTGGAGCCTTGCCCAACTCCAACTAGGGTGTCCTTCATGACATAAAAAAAAAAAAAAAAAGAATGTATATATATTTAGTTTCATAGGAAAAACTAGATTCTTATAAGCAAAAATATTGCATGGAAGGGAAAGTAAAAACATCATCAATTCAGGCCTCAGTAAAGGACCTGAGCAAATCAGAAATGGAGCCCCTCTTAGACTGCAGAAAAGTAATATTGAACTATCATTCTCTTGACACCCTGGTTAAAATCATTTACATGGAGGTAAGTTTTGCAGTCATTACTGCGAGGCTAGGAACGGTTATTAGATGCACGCCGTCTTACTTTTGTGAGCGAAAAACTTGTTTTGTGTCGCGAACTTGTGATAGAAGTCACAACGAGACAATATTATTACAACGTCCATTGTGCAATAGCTAGCAGGAGGTTATATTTTATGGCTAGGTGTCATGGGCTGATAGATTGAACATCACACGATGATAGTAATGTAACTCGTCATGATTATAAGTAGCGGAATACATCTGTGAAGCGACTATGCACCAAACAATAATTCCGCCAAACTCAAACACTAAGGCATAAGATTATGCGCTTGTTCAGGATCCATCCATAATGCCTTGCATATCTCTTTAAGTTCAGACCTCTAATGCTCAAGCCATAAAACAACCCAAGCTATAGGCGATAACAATGCCATACTCAAATGCGCGCACACATGACAAGCAATGTGCTTAGCGCTAGTCCCTCTCGAAACACAAGCAATATAGTCATGTGCAACTAGACAGGCACGTCAGCTAAGCATCACCCGTTAAGCACAACGCCTCCATCCATGAAGTTTTTAGCGCCTCACGTCAAGACTGCCCGCAAGGAAAGGCACCACTGAATAGCAATTGAAAGTCCACAACATAGTGCCAAGAGCGACACCAATGCTAGCCAAACCAAACGGACCTGTACACAAGCGTGAACCTAATGCGCAAGTGCACACGAGGCACACGGCATGGAAATGTGCACACCGAGGCCCAATCCGTCATGGACATAGGCCCCACCACTATATAATTATGGCGTAGCGGGTGCGAATGCCACAACCCCATCCTCGACGCTAATGCCCAACATTTACCCCACCGGGCACAATGCCGCCTATGTAGCCCCTTGACTAGCATGAGAACTGCAGCCACGTGCTACAGTCGGCCCCCAAGTCTCGCCCACTCTCTTGGGGGACTCACTTGAATACTGCCCTTTTCAGTAGCACCAGGGGGTGGTAGAATCAACACCATGGGCCCCCTTATAATAGCATTCTGAGCCTTCTTCAAACTGATAGGAAGAAACATCCTACCCCCCTCAAGGAGTCATAATTCATATATCGAATAAATATGAAAAATACAAATTACGAGATTGTCATGCCAGCGATGCCTAAGTGTCATGTCATCTTTCTTATCTAATCGAGTTTCTTGTAGGGGCGCGGTCTGTCTTTTGCTAGAACCCTGGTCAACTATCACCTAATCAGTTCCCATCATCAAGAATCAAACCCCAAACACCATTACTCATTTTCAATGTCAATTTGATAGAGCTTAAATTTAGTTTTTTTTTTGCTTGTAAGCAGAAAAGTTGACTCTTTTTTTTATTATGTTTTTTTTTTTGCTTTTATAAGCTAAGATAAGTAAAGATGAAGAAAAAAAGTTAAAAAAATTTAGCTTGTTACTTGTGAGCCAAAAAAGTTAAGCCGAAAAAGATTGAAAAAAATTGCACCAAACGGTCCTCGAATGCCATGGAAAACGCTTTTTTTTTTTTTTTAAAAGTGGTCTGAAGATGCCATGGAAACTCTCAATACCTTGAGACTTGAGTATTTCTTTTTGCGTCTGGGTGCCTTTTATTGTTGAAGCAGTGGATTTCCCATTTATCAGAGCAGTCCTTTCCTTGCCCAAGCCCAATCAGTTGACGACCAAACACCACTCCAATTTAGCCCAATTTGCTAGTCCAGTCCATTTCACATAAAAGTTATATGAGTAATGTCATATATACATAATTCCTATTTTTAACGCATTTTTCATTCTTAGACAATATATTGAGCACATCCTTAGACCAAATAAATCATCAGAAATGTAGATCCTTGTTGGTTAATATTATTTGTAACAAGAAAGGGTATTTGTCTTCCCCATGAATCTATTGAACCACAATGTCCCATGCACCTTTGGAAACTAAATCAAATGGTTTAAATTGGAATAATATTAAGGTGCAGGCTGTCATAATGGTGCTGTAATATTATAGGGACAAAGAAGTATCAAACCCACAGCCTAAATAGTTAAAAATGAAGCTTAGGAAGTAAGGCTATTTTCAGGTTTTTATAATGTTGTTATACATTCATATTTGTATTACCGTTAATTAAGGTATTATACCCCAATAAAGTTACTTAATTCTCGTAGTTTTAACAAAAGGTGGCCTAATGGTCGACTGATTTTCCTGATAAGTATGAGTTTTAAGTTTGATCTATTCAGGCGTCTCTTGCGACCAACCATTATTTATATATTGCATGAAATTTATCTGATTGACAGTAGCCTTGCACGAGTTTTTGAGGGCGAAGGTTTAAACACTTTATAAAAAGAAAAAAAATCATATATTTTTTGTGCCTTATGTGTATTGTTCATGGTGTATATGGAATGTCCCATACTTTATAAACTTTGTGAACAAATTCTTGATCATGAAGAGGGTCGCCATTACAAAGGCTGTGTTTATCTTATTCCGTAAAGCGATAGTGACAAGCGGGGTTGACTTAATCGAACAAAGCTCTCTAGCTACACTCTCAGTTGTGAGTTCAAGTCCCCGGCCCTTCCCTTTTCAAAAAGGCCCTGATGGCCTGCCCTTTCCACCTAGTGAAAAAAAAAAAAAAATTTGTAATGATTGCTTCAATACATTCCATGATTCCATTCTAAACTTATGATTTCTAATTAATTCTGTACAAAAGAAAATGAAACCATATAACTGTTAAGAGATTCCAATCATGTCATTAATTTTTCTTAAATTAACGTTATGACAAGTTTAAGTAAAGTTCAATATTCAATCTCACACACAAGACCCCACTCGCATGTCTGTTGAGACTTTGAGAAAGCCTTCACCAATATCATAATTGTCAAGTCCACAAATTCCACAAAAAGCTTCACTTTGGAATCCCACATATATTGGCTCAGAAGGCGCACATTGCCTTATACCGCACAATGCCTTGTACCGATTGGAAAGCAATCAATCTCCCTTATATATAGATTGTGATTGATGGAGGAAACCGACCATAAATAGATTACATGTAATGCGAATCCTTACATTCACTTTTGAAAAAAAATATTTAATATAACGATGATATTAAGTCATTTGACTAATATGATATTACAAGCTAATTGAATCACTGACAAATGAATTAATCAAGGTTCTAAGACAATAAGACTTTATATGGACATAACCTCTGCATTGTTTCTTCTAGTGGGTACTCTTGCACTTGCACTCAAGGTTGGATAATCTGTCGAATGCTCCATTTAGGAAGGCACCCTCCCTCTATGATTCTCGGCCGGAGTAGGCAATGGCGGAGCCAAAAAGTTTACTCATGGGACAACATTTATTCATAGTCCAATTTTTTTTTCAAGCATAATGTTATACAATCAAAATTTTTGTACGAGACTCGATAAACTAGTTTTCAAAACTTGTTTTTAGTAAATTTTGTGAATAACCTTAGTTTTAGGAACAAAAAAATTATTTTTTAAATTTCATAATTGTTTCCATGCAGAAATGGAAGCGATGGTACTTTTGATGGTCCCATTTTTTGTTTATGAGAACACCAAAAAATGAAAAGTTCTTTTATTTGCAAAAATAAGGAAAAATATAACCAAACATGGTATTCTAATTTTTTTTTTATTTACAATTAACAATAGGCCACTTAACTTTCATATATTATATATAAACTTATATAAAAGGATTTATAAAGCAAATTAACATTTTTAAGGTGACATTCATAAATTTTTAGAGGGGGCAAATTGACAAATATTCTAAAATTATAGGTCAACCCAAAATTTTTAAACATATAAGGGGCATTTACAAATTTTCAGGGGGCAAATTGGTTGAGATTCTTAAAGTTAAAGGTAAAAATAAAATTTCTAAAATGTTAAGGGGGCAAGTGCCCCTCTTTGCCTCTCATGGTTCCGCCCCTGGAGTAGAATCAACGCGCTTGGCACAATTGTGTTCATCACAATAATTGGAATTTTGCAGTATCTGTTATAAATTAAATTAATTTAAAACAAACAAAATATTCAAACACAGTATATAAGAAAACTAGTTCTTCTAGAACTGTCAAATAATAATTAAATAGTTCTTCTGAAACTATGGAGATAGATCTTCTTGATCACCTAAGTATGTATTGCTTTCTTAAGACAAAAGATAAAGACAACAGAAATTTAAATACTTTACCTATATTCTTTGCTTTTTCCTTCTTCTCTTTTTTTCTTCTTCTTTCTCTTCTTTTCTTTCTTTCTCTCTCTTTTCTTTGTAATTTCTCTCTTCGCAGCCCCCCTTTTATAGAAGAGGGGCTATGGTTGGTAAGTCATGTACTTACCAACAATAAAGCGTTTAATGGATGATTTTCGGTCATCCACCATTCTTTCTCTCTACGCAGTGCCTTTTATAGGATGTGAATGAAGTAGGCAGTTCTATGTGATAGTTTGGTGCAGCCTTCGGTCATCCACCAACACGTTTCATAACAGTATCAATGTTTATCTATTTAGTTAAAAACTTGCCATCCCACGGCCACTAATGTCTTCGGTTATATCATACGCAAAATTGACAAATAGATGATAATTGACTTTCTTTCTCACATTCAAGGAGCAAAAGCTCCATGATCGACCCTTTCCAGTTTCCACTAACAACAGTTTCATATTTTTTTTTATTTTGCCTTTTGCTTTGTTATGTGGCTTGCCATTGACTGACTTAGACAAATAACAGGTTCCTCTCACAAGAATTTCTATATAAGGAGAAGCAAAGCTTAAACAAATATATAAGATCAACAATAATGTCTTCCTATGTAAGGCATATTTTGCATTAGAAAAGAGGGTTCCGTGTCTTTTTGTGTAGTGAGCAACACAAAATATTTAGGTAACAATTGGGAAGGTAGACAATAGGAGTGGAAGAAATTCTTTGGGGCCTTGGTTTAGGGGCTCTGTCGCGGGGGAGATGACGCCTAGGGCGATATGTTGCACTAGTTGTCATCTCCACCAGACAGAACTCCTCTCAGTCCCTACAAACCTTGATGTTTTTCTTGCCGGTCTCTCTTTCTCTCTTTTACACACAGATGCTTGTATTGCGTATATGTAAATGTATACAAATGAATGCATGCACCAACATATACCCAATAACTCATGAACAGATAAACATGAGTTCCTCATGGAAAATGCCAAACATGGGCGCTGATGGTAAGGTAAGTTTAACCATGCATTGTTTTCTATTAATCCCTTCACGATCAGTCACAAATAAGGCAAAGTTTTGTATCCTATTTTTCAAGCATATTTTACTTTTGCATATGTACTATACAGTATACTAAAAGCTATGTGAAGCCTTTCATAGATGGAATTGTAATTTCAAACGAACTTAACTAACCATTGGTGTTTTTAGTTAGCGTGAATAATGGGGTTAGTGGATGTAATGAGCACAATATATGCCTCCACTTCTAGTTTACATTTAAGTAAACATGCATGGTTTGAATGTTATGATGTGGCGAGATATTTGATAATATAATTTAACGAATATTCTTCCTTTCTTTATTTCTTTCCTTTCTTTTTTTTTTTTCTTTTGTTTAATGTTTTTGTTGGTGCTGAGGTAGGAACCTCTTTGAATTTTTTTTTTTCAGTTATTAAGCAAAACGCCATCATGAATGTACAACAACTAATTAACAAAGTGCTTGCATGGCTTGTCCATTAAAAATAGGGGGCTGATGGTTGAAACCTGACTTCATTTTAGAATCCAATTTCAAGATCGTCACCAGTTTAAGTGCATTATGGATGTGTTATATATATCTATGCAAGGCTTCCTGATTTGTTGGCTAAGCTGCAACGGGCGCTGTGAGTTAATTCGCTGGCCTTTACATTTCTAGTACTATACATAGATTTGTGAAATTTTTGAGCATTTGTTCGTGTTCTTGCAGCAATCACTGGTCTTTCTAAAGCAACCTTACTAGACTTGGGCTCCAAAGTAACAAGCAATGGATTGAGCTGTGTGAAAATCGTTACGCGTTAGCGTATAGGTTTTCTCGCTTGCTGGTACTATATATGAAGCGTCTTAGAGTATTCCATTCAGAAACGGAACCAGAAATTATGTCGAGAGGAGGCCATGAAAGTCTAAGGTGAATTTTTTTGAATTCTGTTGAGAGATTAACATTAAAATTCTCTTAAATTTTGGAAGGTTAAAGTTAATTTTTTAAATTTTGTTAGAGGGTTAAGAACTCAAGGTAAAAATTATTAAATTTTGGAACTTGAGAGAAATTTTTTAAAATTCAAGAGAGACAATATGCCATTTCTTATCATATATACTCAAAATTCATAGGATCTTAATAAAATTTTGTCAAAATTTAGAGAAAGCCATAACCCCCACGGTCGAACCATAGATCCGTCCCTAATTCCATTCCCTTTTTAAGCTGACAAAAAAGTGTGAACTTTGTGCAGAACGCTCTTTTGTGCTGCGATGGAGTGCTTTACAGTTTCAAGTGCGAAAGTCTTCAAAATCACATGAAGCCCATATAGATGTCCACCCCTATTCCCTCTAAAGCTCTCCCAGTGGGGAACTTAATCAGTCCATACAAGGACCTACTGAGTCATCAACCCTTGCATCTATTTGATGCATCATCACATGGCCGTCGTGTAACTCCTCGAGAATCATGTCATTCGCCTGGGGTGGGTCAGGTTTATATTAAATTTTTTTTTTAACGAATTCAAAATTAAATTTTAAATTCGTTCGATCACAAAATTTATATTCTTAAGTCTGTCCCAATTCTCCCATTTAACTTAAAATTTGTTTAATATATAATTTTTTTTATAAATAATATTAAATAACGTAAAATTTAATTTTATATATATATATAATATTAAAATATTAAAATATATTATTTTATAGGATAATTATACTTTATCTTTTGTGATTTAAGCCGAAATTAAAAGACTCTTTGTGATTTAAAAGTGAACACATAACCTTCAATGATTTGGACTAATCTGCAAAATAGATAGAAACAGTTAGATTTAACAGAAATTCTATCATAAGGTATTTTTGTCATTTTATCTCTTTAAATTAGAACATTAAAAAGACAATTTGATGAAATAATAAAAAAAACCTTAATAGACAAGTTTTTATTTTGACATAAAATGGCCAAATCACCTTTTTGATATTTTAATTTGGAGAGATAAAATGACAAAATATTCCTATAACATAATTTTCATTAAATCTAATGATTTCCATCCATTTTCCAGATAAGTACAAATCACAATGGATCATGTGTTCACTTTAAAACCACAAGGGGTCATTTAATTTTGGTTCAAATCACAAGGGAGTGAAGTGTAATTACTCTTATTTTATATATATTTCGAGCCAGGTTTCAAAAATAATTTACAAGCCCACCCATTAAACTAATCGGGTCTAAAAAAATTCATAAGTCTTATAATTTATGAGCCAACTTAAGCAAGGCTTATAGGACTCTCGGGCCTATAGCCACCTCTACCAATCACGTGTTGCCACCAGAGTCGTAAATACTCGAAGTAAGCTTATGGCTCAACCCAGATTAAGACTAGTCCAGTGAAAATAGCAGCAGAAGGCAACAGTACTAAGTAGAAGTTAACAAAATCTTTGCTTCTGCTAGGTCGCTACGTTGACAAAACAATTATTAGTAATTGAAAAGTTATCGGAAGTCTTTCTCTTTGTATAACGAAATTTTATGAAAAATAGTTTGATGGTGTGCAGAGAAGGGGCTTAACCTTTATAAATATTAAAACTCTAGTCATATTGGGCCCCTTCATAAAAGGCTCAATTGACTAATCATGCCTACACTAAATACTGTCAAACCACATTAATTCAATAGGTGCATACTAGCCCATACATGATAGATCACAATTTTATTAGGCTTACCATGTTTATCTCATCCAAACTTGAGTCCAACTTGTGTTTAGAAAAATAACCATAATTAATATTAACTCAATTTAAAATAGTCTAACATGTGCTCATTAGCCAATTTCGCAATAGAGTTAATCTACTTTATAAAGTCCAAGTACTTTGAAAAAAGTGCAATCAATGATAATAAATAATGCTTGAGATATAACAAATGGTGGTTAATATACTCAACTGTTGGATAAAAGTCTATGGAACCTTCCCAGCAAATGTCTTAGTTTTTATGATGCTTGGCAACATTGATTCCTTCAGATGTGTCAATTGGGCAGATATTTCCATAATGAGGTGCTTTATATCCTCTGTTCAAGTTTGAAGCTAAGTTACACATTATAGAACAATTTTATTAAAGCAAACTGCAATATTAACTCGAAGGTAAATTACTTTATGTAAATACTGCCAAAAGTTAACTCTTTCTCTATGATCGATTCCTGTAACACGTAAATGAGACCAACACTCGATCAATGAAGGTATTTTTATCAGTAAATCCGGCATGAGATTTTGTTTTTAGATATAATGCAGTAGAGTCTACACTAATAAATACAAATAAAATTTTGTTTTGTAAATTAAATTTATATGCTTAAGTTGACTATGAGACACAAAAGAATGCGAGCCTTTTACTATTTTACTTCAAGCTGATACAAATTAGAAAGAAGATGGTGCATCTAGCTAGGGTATATTAATCTGACACACCTTCATGATCACAATCTTAATGTCGTAGAGGAGTGGAAACGTTTAGCTCTTGGTGCTGGCACTTACAAGAAGCCGCAATGTTAGAATGTGAAAAAATTGACGCCACTATCTTTCCATCTCCATCTTATGCTTTACCTAGATTCATTTGGCCATAGTAATATGACTTTAACAAGGAATAAGTTCCATTGTTCTTGCTGCTAGAACATAATTATTATATGACAAAGTTTTCAAATGATCAATAAAGCTTCTTGAGAGAGAGAGAGATTCCTTTCATTCCAACTCCAGCCAAATAAGTGCAACAATATATTATTACTTAGTCCCAAAAAAAAAAGGTGTTGGTTTGTGTTTTAAAAGTGCATGTACTATTCTACCACACTCTGGAAAATTCAATGAACTTATCAATAATAGGTTCACTTCCTTCCAAAATGTAAAAGATAAAATACGGTCATGATCCACAAGGTTTTGCAAAGCTAAGAAGTCATACTTTAACTGAAATTTAATCAGACATGTTCTATCCCAGAGTGCATATTTTCCACACACTCCATCACAAAAGATCCAAGTGCCCTGGCCTTTTACAGATAGCAACACTACTGTGTCGTGTGCCGAAATCATATCCCACAAAAGCCACTTCCCTAGAACTTGATCTGTCACAAAAGAATCTTTCCCTTGAAATGGAAAATTGAGCATTGGATCTCTCTCTCTCTCTCTCTCTCAATATTATTTTTAGTGCAATTACTGTTGAGTCAAAAGAAAATGTGTAGTTGCCATCTGATTCTTCTAATCGTTCTAAAAGAGACAAATGAACTTCTTAGTATCTCAAACAATGCCTTGAGTTGCATTATTTATTCTTTGATAAACAAATAGCGAAAGATCTGCTGAACCTATACCCATTAAGGAGGGGCTTTAGACTAAAATGTCTACAATGATAGAAGTACTAATATTTGGAAAATGCATAGCTTATTGGTTAATGTTATACAAATAAAAAATTCATACAAAATTTCTATATACATTGATTTGTCTTAATGAGAGTATTTCATTTTAAAACAAACACCAACTATAATGACTTTTAATTACAAAACAGTCATTATTATATTATTTTATATGCAAATTTTGTATAAACTTTTTGTAAGAGTAACATTTTCCTATCACCATATATCACTGTTTATATTCTCTTTCTTGATCAGCAAAGAGGATGAATCATGAAAAGAACCATCCAACATACTATCAATCTCCAAGTAGCATGAGCTCTTAAGAGCTTGGCCATCAACCCTTGAACTTTTATGCCATGACAAAGAAATAGTCCAACTTCAAGTTTTGTCTCCAAACTTAGGGAATTGTTCGAGATGAGCTTTCTCAATCATTTTATTGGAATATAAATTTCTTTTGCTCTCCCGTATATATATATATAGGTTAACACTAATTCAATTAGCTTTTCGGCCCAAATTAATGTTAATTAATTCAATTAATCAAGTTGCAAAAGAAGTCGTGCATTATTATGTAGGAAACTGTTAAACACAAGCGTGACTACGACGCCTGTACTTAGCCCCCCCTCTATTATGTAGGACAAGTTGGATGATGCCTCCCTGTACTGCCATTTATGCTTAGGCCTTTATGAGTGAAGGTACCACTTATAATTGTTGAGAGTGGGGAAAAGGTACATTCTTTAATCATGGTGCATGCATTTTATGTTTGTTTTTGCTTTTTCAATAGGAGTACAATCTTAGTGGGGAACCAGATTTGGCCTTGTACAAATGCAAAAATTATCGTAAGTTTTGTAATTAGTACTAAATCCAAATCCAAATTTGATGCTTTGGGCCATTACTATTATATTCTTCAAACCCCTAGATAAATGTACTAATTTCGATAGATTACTGCTTTTGCTAAGCTGGCTAATAGGTGTAGATCGATGTTCATGTAATGCTAGCACTTACAAGAAGCTACCCACATGCCGATGAGAGAAAGCTGGGAATTATATAAAACCACAAGCTTTAATTCCAGCACTCATTATTCGTCGACTCTCATTGATGCATAACCAACTTGGCCAATACTGAGATCCTTATAGCTCGTATTATCCCATACGTTGGAGTTGATCAGAGTAGTGGTGCGGTGGTGGTGACAGTGCACCCTTGAAAATGGTGGCAGTGAGGACAGCGCAGCCTTAAAAATGGCACCAGCGATGCGATGGTACCACATGCGTCTTTTGGAGTGGTAGAGGTAGGCTATAGCTGTTTGTCACTTAGTTACAGGCAGAGGCGAAGGCAGCTAATGCCAAGGGGCAGCTGCCCCTCAATTTTTTGATAATTTCACTTTTGCAGCAGATTTTGAAATTTTTATCAATTTGATCCCTTGCAATGTTATAAATGCCCTCCCTCAAATTCTTTAAAGTTCTATTGTTACCTTATAGTTTTAGTATTTTCCAATTTTCCCTCTTAAAATTTACAAATGCCCACTCAAATTGTTTAAAACTCTATTTTTACCTACAAATTTAGAGATATTTTTTAATTTGCGTCCCTAAAAATTTAAAACTACCCCTCTTAAATAGTTATTTTCTTCAGAGACCCATTTAAATATATTATATATAAGCTTATATCCTTGTGAATATATGTATACATATTATATTTATGGAAATCAACTGTATGGTTGATTACAAAAAAACAAAAAAATTGATTGGATGCCCTCTTTTGATGAAATTTCTGGCTCCGTCACTGGTTACAGGAAAACTCATTCTGGAAGGGAAGTGCATTTTTCGGAAACGTATTTCTAATATTGGTACGAAATTCATATGAAAATTTTAGAAAAACGTTTCGGAAACTCTTGAGATACTTGATAAAAACTCCTAAAAAACTTAGAGGAAACGTTTTGTAAACTTGAAATATTAATTTTTATATATTTTTTTTTCACTTAAATTCTAACTAAGTATCTATCAAATTATTCATGTATATTTCTTCTAAATTTTTCAAAGGTCTCCACTAAGTTTCTCAAAGGTCTCCTTTGAGTTTGCAAAATCTTCCTAATAAGATTCTTATTAAATTTTCTAATCATTTCTTGCTTTCTGTTTTCTCTAAATTTTTTGGCCGCATTTCCTGCTTCCTTTTTTCTTAACACTTTTCGCTTCCGCTTCTCATTTTGATAACTATGATTTGTTTGTCACTCCTGTCATATGGGGAGGAATTGTTTCCATAGCTAAGAGTGTCTGAATCAATGCTCCTAGGGCTAGAAATGGCCACACAATAGTTGTAGAAAGTTAACAGCTAATGTTATAGAAATGGCCGCATAATAGTTGCGGAAAGTTTAACAGCTAATGTTATAGAAATGGCCACATAATAGTTGTAGAAGAAGTGATCATTACGTAGGACCATGTCTCTTTGGCTTCTATGCTTAAAGGGATCACATCATTATAGGGAGAATGTGGGGAAGGTGCACTCCTTAATCAGGCTTTTTCCTTTCTCCAATCTTAACTCTTTTTTTTCCTTTCTTATTTGGACATATTATTTTGGAACTTTTCTGTTTGTATTTTCAGCTTTTCTAGAATATTGCATCGAAGTTGCAATAAAAAACTTTGTGTATTCTCAGTGTACAATTTCAAAGGGGGCTGAACACTAATGAAAAATCATTCAAGTGTACCATGTTTAGACTTGAGGCTGAGGGAGAACAGACATTTTGTCATTACTGTCCTCTCATATTCACCCAAGCCAGCATTTTCCCCTTATTTTCCTATTTTACTCTGTTTGGTTAATTGCATTTAGCATGATTCTCCACACTAAAAAATGTTATTCTGAAATTCATCCCATGCTCACATTTCTTCTTCCTCTCATTCTCTCAGTCATTTAAAACATACCATAGAAGAACTTTGGGAATGCCTCAAAAAAAAAAAAAACAATTTTGGAAAGACGCGCATATCCTTTCGCAAGATGTTCTTATTATAGTCTTACAACTTCGTTAAAAGATGGTTTTTGTTATGTCAGATTAATTATTGGCAGCTTCTAAGCAAAATCATACAAATTAGGAGCTTGTTATGTGTTTCAAAGACTGAGGCAGAATATTATTCCTTAGTGAAAACAGAAGCAAGAAAAATGCTACAAAAAAGTGGGAGCAGTAAAGCAAATGCGCTGCCATAATCCTGACACCTCCCCTCCCTGAGTCCCTCCCTCTCACTTCTATATAAAATTATGCCTTTATGTGTCTCTATAATTGAATCCACAAAGGAGAGAGAGAGAGAGAGAGAAGTTGGGGGCTGCTGTCGCAGGAGAGATGGCACCTGCTTTGGTTTTAGCAAATTGAAGACAAGCAAGTGCCATCTCCCTACGGCAACAGATCTACTAAAACTTCAAATTTTCTTTTGCCCTTCTGATGAATTACCAAATGGCTTCGATCCAAAAGCTGTGCAGCTCGAAGTGGCGCAACAAACATGTAAGAGATAGCTACATCATGCACCTTTTGCAGCATTTTTTTTCTCCTTTCAATTCTTCTTTGAATAACATGATCTGTCTAAGAAAGAATTTTTCTCTTTCCTAATACATATTTCATTCCCTGCGAGGCAATGTCGATTCAAGTACTATTGATCCATCAAAAGCATGTGTAAATGGAAGAGCATGAGCATCCAATTTTTGAAGTTTCATAAACTCCATCATTTCAAATAAGTCTTGTTCTTATTTGAGACCAAGTTGCATGCATGGACTCCCTTTGCTTGAAGCAAAGGCATTCATCCATTTGTTTCTTTGACAAAAGCAATAATCAAGGTTTATAAAGACTGATATTAGCGATTATATATCCATCAGCATTACTCATGAAATTTATTTTGTAGCAGAAGATGGCTGCTAATCTTCAAGCAGAGTAGCCTAGAACTATCACTCTTTCCTTTCCAGTTCATATGGTTGATTCCCATAAACATTAGATTTTTAGAACCATGATTCATTCTTTTCGGTTTATGGGTTCACTAGGGTATGTACGGATCAGTTTGGTTTGGTTGGAGCCAAACTTAGAACCGATCCAAACTTGGTCAGGTACTTACTTGAGAATTGAACTGATTTAGTCGGTTCTAGGATCTTTTATCCCATAACCAAAGCGAACACGAACTATGTTAGAACCAAACCAACCCAACCCATGAAGGCTCGGTTGGTTTGATACATGAGTTATACACTCTTCTGTGCACCCCTACATGACACAACCTGTAAAAGGCATGAAATTTCTGCCAATGAGATTTTATCCTTTGCAATAATAACATGGTACTAATCATAGGAGAGGGCACTTGCTTTGATGGGAAAAAGGAAACATCAATAGAATACTAATTATCTCTCAAAATGGGACACCACGTTAGCATATTAAAATATTATATAGTCACTTAAGATAAGTGCTTGGTTAGTGGATTCCAATGATATTATACAAGGTTTTCACTTGATTATATATCTTTCATGATCACGAGACTCCCATAGTGTAAATTAAAGATTTCTCTCCAACTGTTTGCTTTATCAGCTACAAATAAGAGTACCTTGACATGTTTCACGAGCAATATAGAACACTATGAAGATTCCTACATCATTATCATATATATAATGCATGACAATTAGAGAAGTACTGACTTCCAAATTAGTACTCACTAATTTGAAGCCTTACCACCCTTTTCTCTGTATGCCTTCATTCCAAAATTAGTTTCCTTAGTACTTGGGCTGTGATTGGTATAAGAGAATGAAATGTAATTGGATGGTTATTCTTTTCTTTTTTTGTTTTTTTATTTGGTATTACTATTTAAAGTTAGAATGGTTATTTTTATGAAATAATCACTTTTGCATTTTGTTAGAATAACCATTTTCTATTTTAAAAATAGGAATAGTCAATTCATTCTCACATGTAAGCTTTTTGTTATTAAATTTAAAAAAGAAAAAATAAAGAATATAAAACAAAACATAATGCATGACAGTTAGAGAAGTACTGACTTCCAAATGAGTACTTACTAATTTGAAGGCCTTACCACCCTTTTCTCTGCATGCCTTCATTCCAATATTAGTTTTCTTAGTACTTGGGATTATGTCTGGTATAAAAGAATAAAATATGATCGGATGGTCATTTTTATTTTTATTTTTATTCTCTTGTTTGGTATTACTGATTAAAGTTTAAATGAACATTCCTATGAAATAATCATTTCTACATTTTATTGGAATGATCATTCTCTATTTCAAAAGTGGAATAGTCATTTTATTCTCACATGAAATAAATAATATAAAACAAAATATAGTAGGATTTTTGTTATTAAATTTTTTTAAAAAAAATAAAAATAAAACATGTTTGGTAAATATTCTTTTAATTTTAAACTTTTAAAAAATTAAAAGGTTAAAAATTCTTACCATTACTGTCGCTCTAACCATCACTATCACCCACCGTCGCCGCCGCCCCCCACCACCACCTGCCACTGTCACCAAGATTAATTGAAGTGTGTGTAAAGTTAGTCCGGACACCCGGTTAAGAAAAAAAATGCTCGTCTCCTCCGGTAGATCTCCAAAATCTCTCCCTCTCTCTCTCTAGATTTTTTAACATCAATTTTAAGAAATTCACACCCGAGGAAATTGCAAATCGTTACAAATACATGAAATTTCTAT
The DNA here is from genome assembly GCA_033060915.1 of Euryodendron excelsum. Taxonomy (NCBI): domain Eukaryota; kingdom Viridiplantae; phylum Streptophyta; class Magnoliopsida; order Ericales; family Pentaphylacaceae; genus Euryodendron; species Euryodendron excelsum. The sequence continues at coordinate 34,082,140 of CM065384.1, read as the reverse complement.
CCTCAGACCACTGTCAAATTCTTCTGTTCCAACAACCCACCGCATTGATAGGCTGACATGGCTACTGTGGCAAAACTTCACATATCAGCGTTACTGGACCTTCACCGAACCGCCGCCGCCCTACCACTACCACCACCACCGCCCAACACTCACCACCACCGTCGCTGCTGATGCCAACACCCGACATCACCGCCACCATCACCACCCACCACCTCTACCACCGCCACCATCACAAATGCTCAATAATAACTAATAAATAATATATAATACTTCTAATATTTTGTATATAATATGATATTAAAATTTTATATTATATACTAAAATTTTATTCCGTTACATTCTACCATGTTCATTAGTCTTACCCAAAAAGAAAATAGAATGACCATTCTATTCTCATTTCTATTTCATTTTTTTTTATTTCCTCGTACCAAGGTATCTGGAGAGTTTCTTGCACTTGTTCTGAATGAGTTATTGACTGTGAAATGGCTTTCGACAACCCGGTGTTGAAGGTTGTCAAATTCAGGTCCCACACGATTGGATTGTGGACCTGATCGAGAATTGTAAATTTGTAAGATCCTACAGAAAAAAAGAGAAAAAATTCACGATAATTTTTATATGAATAAACATTTGTACAAAGCAAAACAGAAACATCTTGCAATGCACATCCCTGTCTGCGAATCGAAAAGAAAGGCTGCATTTCAAATTAGGCCGTAAAACAAAACAAAGGAGGAGACTAATTGTCCAATAATCTCCAGCAATTTACAAAAAATTCTCCTTTCGTTCTCTATATATCACAACAGACTAAACGAAACTCAACAACAGCAACAAAAGAGAAGAGCAGAGGAGCATTGCATTTTTATATGGAACCAGACGGCTTGTTTGCGAAGAGGGGGAAGAAGCAGGACTTGGGCTCACAAAAGCAGTAACATTTTCCTTTGCACAAGTATAATTGCAGCGACTGGGACGGACTATTCTATACACGCCACTGCTTGCTAAGACGAAAATGTCCTTGCTATTGTCCTCCCCGAACGAGAAAATGTAACCCAGAGCAGGAAGTGAACTTCCAGGCACATAGCTGCACGGTATAGGCGAATCACGAGCACAACTAAAAGAAATCTGGTTTGTGGTAAAGTTCCCACTATTTTCTGGGTTTTCAATGCCTGCCCATACAGAACTTGCATACAGATCTGCATATAAGTACCTGCAAAATCCATTAAAATGTAATTACGTTAAAGTTAGGGTCAATGCCACTGCTAACTTGTCTCAGTAATAGTCTCAATTGTGTCTTGAGACCTAATATCATCCATTGGCAGAGGAAACTGAAGAAAGCTCACTCACCTCCCATACATGCATGGATCAGTCGTTGACCGATAGAAGTAGCCCCCTGTGATTGAGGCCGATCCTTCATTCTTGTTTACTTCAGAGTGCTTGTATCCCATTACTGGGGCAATTGGCCTTATAGAATTTACGGTTGTATTTCCTCCAGGCGACTGTGGAGGAGCGTAAAGATAGGGGCCTTCAAAAGTGCGCCAGCCATAGTTCCCGTCCTTGATGATGAGATCCACTTCTTCATATTGATCCTATGGGAAAATAGTCAGTGCAAGAGTCAAACATGTTATTTGTTCAGAAAACAAAAGCATATACTGAGGGTTATCGGACATAGATGAGTTACGGAATCTGTATCATTTCTTTGTGATTTGCAAGGCATTTGTACAAAAAGGTTGGAAACATAAAGCGGATACATTACCATAATTAAAATCATTTATTACAATCATTGTTTCAAACAAGTATGATAGATAATCTAATGTACAGAAAAATTTACCAAAAACTGCATTGTGTCACTCGAAGTCATAGGCAAAAGAGAATAAGAGGGGATGATTTTACCTAAGAACTTGCCTGTCTTTAAAAGGCCAAAAGTACGAGATTATAAATTTAGTTCTGAGAATGAGGGAGCGAGGAAAGTAGGAAGTGAAGTTTTGAAACTAGAAAAGTGTATAGAACCAAACAGTAGTTGGATGGTGTTATAGATTATAATTGTGTAATAATTAGTCCAAGGGAATACCCAACCACCAAACTTGTCCAATAATGTTGAAAACTCTTGCTTTCAGAATTGGCCTTCTCTTTTACAACTTATGTGAAGACTTCTAAGTTTGGATAAGGGCACTTAATTAGGATTTAGTGGGTGTGTTAGTTTGGTTAAGGGACTTGATGAGTACCATTTTCACTTCAAAACTTCTCCAAAAATCATTTATCTTTAGGAAATCTCCTTCACATAACACGGAATCTTGAAAAAAACAACAATGGTTCAAACAAAACAAAGCAGGATCTGAACCAAAACCACGGAAGGTACCCTGGTCTTCTTTTCGTAATCCCATGAGCTTGATTTGTATAATAGGGAGATGGTATAAACCTAATTCCAAAGATCTTAGAAGTGGAATAGGTTAATACCTGGCCAACATCTGCACACATAAAATAAGAAGGTCTTTCTGAATCAAAACTGCAGCGCCAAGGATTTCTTAAACCCAAGGCCCATATCTCAGGCTGCAATTCTTTATCTTCAGTATATGGGTTATCCTTGGGAATAGAGTAGTTTCCCCACAGACCAAGCTGACTAATTTCTGTAGCACCTGCAGATGCATGACAAGCCACAAGGGTGATAAAAAGAATTGCAGAAAGGAAAATCCGAATGAAGCAAGTTAAACAAACTTCTTAATGTGTTACTTTACTAAATGGAATAAATGAGTTGTATATTCATGCCTGGGTTCCCCCCACAGGGGGGGGCCAGTCATAATCTCCTATATAGATTACAAAAGTTTTACCTTTCTTATCTTTAATGAAGACATGAAAGGATGACAGTCATACAAGCAATAGTTAAAAATGGTAAATTTGAATGTATTACTCACACAACAATGTTCAACCTAATTAACAAACTGCTGTTAATTAAGTTCACATAACATAGAAGTTCACATGTATTCTGTCTTATGACAATGAACTGTCCCATCAGTTTAACCATTCTTCTGAGTCTTCAGCCCATTATGACCGTTATGCCCTTAAACACTAGGATTGTGTTTGATGTTTGTGAATTGGAGACTCTGGAAATGGTACAATCTCAAGTGCTTGTGATTTGAAATAAATGGGTACAATAATTATACTCTTCTTCAATGCACGGTGACATCATACTTAGCATTTTTAGATGTCACTTTCAAGGAAATAGGATGGAAATACTAGAGGGAATAGGTTGGAGAATCCAGGAGTGTTCATCTCATGATAATGATATACGAATACTTGACTAAAACATTATGATCACAATAATAAGTAGACTACTCCAGCAACAGACAAGACATTTTCTTCCATCAAAGTGAACAATGTGGAGCCGAGCACATATGCAACAAACTAATCATTACGTCGATGGCAGATGTCAAGAATTAACCATATACACAAACAATTTCACGCTTACACTTACTTGGAATGTTGTTAACATCAAGCCTCATAATCTTTCCAAGCAAAGATTTCTTGTTTTGGGCAAAATTGTAAGGATCACCTGCACCACCACCATCCCCCATCATAAAGTATAAATACCCGTCTGTGGGTCCAAAAAGAATCTGCCCCCCATGATGAGCTGTAAATGGAAGGCCCATTGTAAATATCCTTCTCACTTCTGATGGTTTAGCACTTGTTGCCTGAAAGATGCTCAAGATTCAGTAATAGTCATTAAGTGAAAAATAACAAACAAAGAGAATAACTCAAGTGTACTGATTTATACCAAGGAGGTCTGGGCTGAGGTACCATTAACAGTGAACTCTGCAATAACAGTTTGATATTGGCACGGCTGCGCACCATTATCAGTACCTATCTTCGAAGGATCACAGTTCACATCTGAATTGCATGAACATCTCCCCGCACATCCAGGCCACTTACCCTTATCACAGTTGAAAGAAGCAAAGAAACGACCATTTTGTGCGAAGTTTGGATGAAATGCAATGCCCATCATACCAAATTCCGTATCATAATGAACTTCATCAGTTAGATCTAGAAAGGGATTTGATTCATCAAGCCCCATTGTTCTACCAGATCCCTCTTTAGGGATGGTTACCAACCAAATCTTACCCGGCTGGTTGGAGAAAAATGCTCGAGCAGACCCATCAGGATGAGCAGCCATATCGAGGTAAGAACCATTCCCTATTTTCTCAAGACACATACCACTTGGAGGACTTGGAGTTCCTGTGTTGTTTAATGTAACAGGTCCTCCATCAAAACATACTGATTCATCTGAGGAAGCTCCACCAAATGCATTGCAAAAATCAGATTTCGATTGCCAGAAGTCGGTTAGTTTGGAAAAATTGGAAGTAATCGGTTGTCCAGCTTGGCCTTGTAATGAAACAGCAAAGGGTGAATTCTTTACAGAGGCGTTTTGACACGTATCCCATACTTTTGCACAGAAATCATCTCTTGCTTGGTTTGTTTGAGAGGAATTTGCTGCAACAGTAGAGTTGCAGAGTATAGGGACTGGCCGAGGAACAGAATCAACTCGAAATAGCTCTGCTGAGAATTGATCACATCGCTGCAAATCAGCAGGATAACAAAATTAACAGATGGTAAAGTTCCGTTGAATGGATGAGATAAACAATAGAAACAACAACAAAACTAATGCTCTGGGGGAGAGCATATAATTAAGTGTTTAGTAACTTAGTTATGCATTGGCTTCAAATTCATATTAGGTTTAAGTCAACTCCAACTTTGACTAGAATTTTAAGTTAAATGGAAAAATAAATAATTATACCCTAAGAGCACAAGATTTTAAAGAGATAGAGGGAAAAAAAAAGAAACAAAAATGGTAAACTCTAAAATGGGGAAGAACTGCATAATTACTATGGAGGCTTGTGGAAATTTATTATTCTCATGATGAATGGCAATGGATCCTGTCGCAAAGTCTTAAAGCTGTTTTCCGTATCATCTTATTGACAATGGATGAATCATACAAATTGTCTAGTGGTTCTTAGGTTTTGCAGCAAGAATGTACAAAGTCTAGAAAATGTCTATTGATTTACAATCCTTAATAGAAATCTGAGGAAACAAAAAATCCTTGTTTATCGACTACAGAGATCATAGTTGTGAGAATACTTCGCAACAATGATGAAACAGTGAATTTGGAATGAGCAAGCGGGTATATATTGGCACAATTTTATCAACTGTAATCACAGACTTTTTACATTTACTAGAAATTTCTTAAACCTTAAATTTATTTAGGATTGTAACTACGTTGGCCCAAAACAAAATTACAGTATCTGCTGTATACGCGAAGGTCACTCAAGGATAATACAAAAATTGAACGCCAACTTTGACTTCAAAAGAGTAAGATACACCACCATCAAGTACCCAATAAATTTCATGGATCAGAAAGTTAACAACAATACGCAACTTTGTTCTTCATAGGGGGATAGATAAATTCTTACCGCGCAAAGGACCGATTTAAGAACAGATGCACAGCCCGGGTCAGAGATGTTCATGGCTTGGTATTGCTTCTGCAACCGCAAATCTTCAGCAGAGTTGCAGCAGAGAGTTCCATTGTAAGGACAGAATGATAGGGAAGTCTTTGAGGTAAAGGGTGCCCCTGTACCATAGAAGGATGGAATGCACAAATCAGTTCAAAATTCAAATAGATAACTGCAAATAAAGCACTAAAGCCATACAAATGGATCATGATGGTTGAAAAGGAAGAGAATCACTGAAACCTACTTGAATCAGTACATAAAGGATGTGAAGAGCAAGGTTTAAGAATCAGCAACAAATTGCAAAAGAGGAGAGTAACAAGAACTCCACCCATAACACCAAACTGACAAAAAAGACAAAAACTTCACAGCACAACCTCTCTTTTCTCTACTTCATGAATCTTATAGGGGGTCAAGACACAGCCCCACATCTCAATAGTATAGGATTGACTAAAGAGATAGAATATGAGTATCTACAGACAACAGGCTTTCTGAGTTTGAATCATTCTTGCCATTACCAACTCTTCATTATCTCTCTCTCCCCCTCTATTATTGGCCCCTCTTCCCCTCAAATCTCTTTCTAACTCAGCTTCCCGAAGATAAAAGGTCTCTCTCGCTCTCTCTCTCTCTCTCTCTCTCTCGCTCTCTGTCTCTCTGTCTCAAGGGTACTTGACCCTTTTTTTGTCCATTTGAGATTGCGGCATCAAGTAGGCAGTTTCCACGGTTGACTTTGCCTGAATTCTTAATTGGGGTGGTTGAGAAGATAACCAGTATTTTGAGTAGAAAATCCAGGCTGGATGGACCTTGTCTGGTTCAGTGTGTATTGTGCTCACATTGCTTGCCCCTCATCCTCGTGTCTTCAAGTTCATTAATTCAAACCTTATAGGCTTACAGAATTTAAAACAATCCAAAAAGAGGATAACATTTTCAAATATGAATGGAACCCACTTGAATCAGCATTAGAAAAAGCTCAAAAAACACCGGCAGTTCAACGGCAACAATGACATGAATTCATTAAAATATTCAAAATCATAAAATATGAGAGACCTATGGGCCTTATCTAGACAGAGTACTTCTAGATAAATGCTAGCCATCATGTCTATACATTAAGAGGTCAGACAATCTTTTCTGCTACAAAGCAATTACCCATACACATACATACATACATACATACATACATATATCAATATGTATTCAATACATGTAGAGGCATTGCTTGTTTGTTGTACGAATTTCCATAAATGAAGCTCAAGGAATCATACTAGTCAAATGGGTAAAATAAAAGTCACCTCATTTTTAGGGCTTTAAAACTGGGTGAGTTTTATGTCCAGTAGTTCTTCAAGGGTTTTGCTTGGGGCAGGTCTTATGTAAAAGCTGCTGATGAATGTTGCTCTGTTTTTTCAATTTTGACTTCTTTTGGTAGATTTATGAAAAAGATCCCTGACCTGACCTGACCTTTGAGGTATTATTAAATGAATTTCTTTAATTTTTATTATTATTTTCTACATACGTTCAAAATCAAGGGCAAGGTTCATTGCGCCGTCACTTCACTGGTCAAAATTGGAAAACAATAAATCTTCTGAAATTGCGTTCACATGCAGACGGCGTCATTAATGCTGAATTTTTTTTTCTCTTCTTTTTTTTTTTTTTTAAAGTAATAGAACTTGGCAATTTAAGGACTATAGTGATAGACAATTTTAAACAATAAATACAAATAAATTATTAGCAAATATCATGCGCAAATGAGAATCTTATTCTCCTTTGGATTAGCTTTAAATTAACTACTATTATTTTTTTATCCTTATTATCTTTTTTAAATCAAAGTTTAATTTTTTTTTATAATTTTTTAGTTTATACTTTCAACTTTCTACAAAAATAAAAAAGTTATTAATATGATCGCAAGTTATTTAAATAACTCAGTTCATGCTGCTCCAAGAGAGCTTTATTCAGCCTCTATATGATTTTCTTTCTACTTTTTTCATGTCTTTCTCCTTCGGTCAAGTAATTCTGCTTCGGGTGTCGGAGGGGATGGAAGTATAATTTTACGTTCTGTTTGAAATTTAGATTTTCAATACAAAAAAAAAGTGAAAAAAATAAAACAAAATAAAAAAAATAATTTTACTCTATTTTTCATCACATTTTTTTTTTTACTTTTCTAATCAAAAATCTAAATTTTGCAACAAAGCGTTAGAGTTTAAGATGTCTGAGCTTGCAAGGAGGATCATGTTGGCTTTGAAGCAGTTGCATGGTACTAGCATTTTGTAGATGTGGTTCAGTTATTGTTGGGGAGGTAGATCCATACAAACAACCATTTTATAATAAACAAAAAGTATACGTTCAATTCGCAATCGTACCAAACTTTTAGGGTCATGTTAGTGAGGCGTTCTAATAAAACCCTGGACCATATATCGTTCACCAAAACCAAAAATGCTAATGATAAAAGAAAATTTCCAAATGTATTTATCACAGCATAATTTGACTATTGGAGTGTTATGACCTTTCCTTCCCATTGCATCCATCAAGTCAAACTGCAAAAGTTTGTGTCTCAAACTCCCAACCCCACTCTTATTTCAAGCCGTATCTTCATCAGGACTTTTACGTTTTCAAGTCCATAATATTCATGTCAGTGTTTCCTCATTAACGTTCTCTCTAGGACTTTCCACCACTCTACAACTGTTTTAACTTGAAGGATCTAATTACATACCTATATATATATATGTATGTATGATACTTCATTACATCTCCAGCATGTTAACATTTCCAATTCCAGTGAAATTGTTATGATGATAGAACCTTTTTCATGCCATCAATCTAAGAAAAGATACGTCCAGCGCTTGTGATCTTAACGTCAGAGGTTTTAAACATAAAAACAGTCTGTCTGTACGTATAATAAAGTTGTACATATTTGACCCTTCTCAAAATTATAATGGCGAGAGTCTCTTGCGACTTGGGCGTCACGAGTTTGAAATACGAAAACAGTCTATCTGTATATATAATAAAGCTGTGTACATTTGATCGTTCTCAAAATCATAATAGCGAGAATCTAGTATTAGGCTGTTCTTTTATTTGCCTTTATTATAAGTTTGGAACCACCCAACATGAAAAGCAAATATTTCTAAAACTGATATAACAGAAGAGCACTTGTACTAGTCCCCTTGAACAACAAATAGTAATAGTTTTACAAGACGAAAAGTCCGGTATAAACAGGAAGGGAAAAGAGAAGAAAAGAAATGCTTGTAAAATGGTTGTCTCGGCAGATCAAACAAACGCAGTTTCTCATTATCAGACCGACGGGAGTAAGAGAAACAGGGGCAGATTAATTACAGAAGTTCAGTCCATATCAAGAACAGCTTCACTGGTAACCTATCTGTTCTTTTATCATTCTGCATCAGATTCTGCAAGCAGTTCATTCCCTTTTTGTTTAGTTATTTTCAACACAGGGTACCTGCAAAACCAAGAAACGAAATCTTCGTAACCAGGGGCGGCGCCAGGTAAGTGGTAGACCCCATCAGATTTTAAACAACCAGAAGGAATTTTTTTTTTAAAACTATTATACATGCTTTAAAAACAAATAAATGACCCCATCCTCTAAATAGTTGACCCCATCTTCCACTAATCGGTCACTTTTGACTTCACTGTCCAATTAAAAAAAATGATATTCCTTTTTTTCTTTGGTTTTTGATCATTTTTATAAGTTTTGCTCAATTCTCTTATTTTACTAAATGCTCTGATTCCATTGGTGAGTTTTATTACTTTTACTTGTTTGATCTAAAGTATAGAAAAAATTTTTTTGGAATATTGGATGGCCAAAAGTCCTAGAAGATAAGGGTGAATCAAACTCATGACCTTGTGGTATGAGTGGAAGTGTCATCACCGTCGGACTAACCCTACTCTTTTAAAAGTAAAAGTTTTAAAAAGAGGAGAGAATAAAAAATAAAAAAAAAAAGAAGAAGAAAGAAAAAGTTGTTAATGCGATATTGTATCTGGTGCTACCTAATGGGTTTTTTTTTTTTTTTCTATGGAACTGTGAAATTTTTAAAATTTCGGTTGAGTTGTGAATTTGGTTATTACCGTCATCTTGCGCTACAACTGTCATCTTGTGCTCCTTGTTTGTAAATTAGTGCAATAAATTTATTGAATTTGTTAGGTTTGTAATATATTTGCACAAGCAAACATTTGAATATCAATAATGAGGTTCTTATGTGATGATTTCAAAATATGAAAACTCATTTAGGATAATTGTAAAAGTACATATATTTGAAACTTTTGCCCAACAAATTAGCATTAAGGTATGAAAAAAATTATTTTATTTATAATTGTAAAATTAACTTTGCAAGTGTTTGCATGACCCCTTCAATAAAAATTTCTGGAGCTTCGTGACAAGTATTTAAATGTTTTAAGCAGCCTTACCGAGCAGAGTTCAATTGAATTCTTGTGCTTCGAATGCATATTTTCATGGAGCGTAACCAGATCTTGAAAAGGCTAGATGGATGTTGGTTGGCCATATAAGTCTCTGTATAATCTGACATGGCAATGGCCTGTCTGGGACCTCACCAGATCTTGAAAAGGCTAGATGGATGTTGGTTGACCAATAAGTCTCTGTACAATCTGCCATGGCAATGGCCTCTCTGGGACCTCTGGTTGATCGCTGGAGAGAGAGAGAGTCCATCAAATGCATTGCCTCTCTAAATTTATTACAAGTTTCATTGTAGACCTTGTTTTCTACTGCATCAATATATGCTTTGCAATGCTTTGATTCTGAAGGCTGCCCTTGTGCCTGAAAGCAAGAGCAAACCACCTCATATCAAGCGAATGTTCACACATTTAGGAGACGGGAGAAGTTGTGCAGGTTTTGAGAATAGCTCGTGTTGAGTGGCAGTAAAAAGAAAAAACAATGCTATTAGGCAATTAAATTTCTTGAACTTCAATTTGGTACACTTTTCTACTTTTGCAAGTTAAGACATTCGTCGTCCACCATACGGGTTAAGAAAAACAAATCCAAGTAAGCAAATTTCAAGGAAGGTTCCACACCACTATTACCGAGAAGGATTTTGTGGCCATGGATGATGACGGATGATCCTAACCCAGCGAAAAGCTGATCCATCAAAACAGCCTGTACACATCTCTTTCCTCGTGCATTTGCCCTCCTGTGTAATTGCACCTCCTCATTAGTAAAATCAGCTCAACCATCAAGGGCACCCATTGTGCCTTCATGTCCTCTAAGAAGGCCATATATAAGTCATCAACACTCTGTTTCTTTGGTACTGATGAGGAATTAACAGACTCCGGTTTCACAACAGTTGGAGCAGCTGCTGGCTTGTTGGCTGCTGCCACTGTTGAGAGAGATTGCTTTGGGGGTTTTGGAGTAGCAGTCTCTCTCCTCAAACGTACAGATGCTGGAACCTATATCCATACCAAAAATGAAATTAGTATGGAAAATACACACACACACACACACACAACTAGAGTTCATATGTAATTACAAGCTCGGCCCCACGCACGGGACCAATCCAGATGGATACTAAAAGCCAACACATCAATAAGACCAATTTTAAGTTGCCTTATGATCCTACTCCCCCTTACATTTGAACTGCCTCATATAACTTTCAGAACTAAAATTTGGATATAGGATTGCACTGCCAATAAGCAGAGTATAACCAAAACTATATAAATTCAGGATGCAATGAACCCAAATTCAATGCCCTGGTTCCATAATGTTTATATCACATTTGAATTCTACAACCCAAGATTGCATAAATTTGAGTTATCTTTTAGTCTTTAACACTTCTCATAAACATAAGAACAATAAGATTTGACAATCTTGGGAAGGGAAGAGTACAAAATCAAAGAGAGTTTCAAAAATTCTAAGCAGAGTTTTAATCATCTTTAGAGCTAGGAAAGATAGGTAAGCAGTACTAGCTGCTGTGGCAACTGCTAGAGCTGCCTGATAAATTATTAGCTCTTTCATAGCAGTTACTATAACTACGAATAGATTCTATTAACCCACATCAAAGAAACAGGAATAACTCAAATAATCCCCCATTTCTATAACTATACAAAATATTAACCAAACCTATCCCCTTGTTACCGTATATCTTGTACTTGATTATCAGTAGTTTATTCATTTTTTGGGAAGGTCGGTTCATTTATTTATTCTTTTTAAATATTGTTTATTTTCTCTTTGTGAAGTCAGAATTCACAGGTTGGCTGGGTGAGCCCTACAAAGTATATCATGTTCAAGTAGATACATGACATCTTATGTGCAGAATATAACAGGTGACATGCTGACCACCACTTATGCACCTGGAGCACTATTCAGATTCTCTTTGTCCAGGCTTAGTAACAGTGGCATAGAATTTTTCGCTCATTTATAACCACAATGGGTAGATTTAGACCCACTGAACTCCATGAGAGCTGAATCCAAGCACAGTCAGCTGTAAAAGATGAGGGACAAAATTTTGGGCCTTTTTTTTTTTTTGGTTTTGAAACATGCTATATTACAATACATTTTGTTTTTTAAAAAAATTTGTGGGGGAAGTTGCTAAATAAGGGATTACCTTAAAGAGGCAAAACCCAAATAAAATTATCAAAATCTCTTTTTAATATATTGCAAACTCTACACTCTTTAATCACCTCAGATATCTATAATTTCATGTTCTTGGATAAAGCTCCAACAGTTATGAATCCTGTGCCTAACCTCCAATAGAAGTAACAACAACCCAAAATAGCCTTGAGTTACAACCTTTCTTTTGCCCTGAAAATTAAACTTGTCCGCTTATTTCTCGGAGGCACTCTGAGAGATTCCAAATTACATTCCTTATAGAATTTTGACCCAAAAGTATTATTCTGTAAAAGGGCATAGACATAGCTCATAAACTGTACCATATAGCCATAAAGGCATCTATGTTTTTACAACTTGTTCACCAAAGCAGCAGATTATGGTAACCCGTAAAATAGCACTGCAAAATACTAACGTGCAGAGGAACTTACCATAGCTGTAAGTTCTGGAGTGTGCTGAGCCAGTGGCTTCTTAACAACAGTAGATGCAGCTGATCTAACAAATGACGGCTTCTGAGGGTCCAGAGGTCTTGCAGCATGATCATCTTGCCGACCAGGAGGGGCGCTGGGTGGAAGTGGTGTTCTCATCATGGGGGGTTGTCCAGGGGGAAATCCAAAAGCTGGCCTTGGAATCAGAGCAACCATCATGCCAGGGGAGCAGCTTGTCCAGGTAGTCCAGGTGCAGCTAAAGGCGGCCGCATATCTGGTGGGGGTGGGGGCAATTGTGAAATTCCCAATCAGGTTGTAAATTTTGGACCGAGGCAGGCCTGTGCACCGCAGGCTGTTGCCTTGGAAGAGGTGGAGGAGGAACCAATTTAGAAAGATTTTTGGTCCCTGAAGGATTTTTGGCCTCAGTGGTAACGCAGGTCGTGGAGAGAGAAAAGGTATGTGCCTGTACAGGAGAGAGAGAGAGAGAGAGAGAGAGAGAGTGTGTGTGCGTGCGTGCGTGCGTGTGTTTTAGACATTAGCTGAAGTTAGAAAGTTTTAAATATTTAAGGGTTTGGATATTCAATAAAACAAGTATACACATTTTTTTTTAATCTATTGTTCCTTTTATCTTTTTCTATTAATGCAATTTTTCATCCACTTTTATCACTTTTTTGTATTCTTTAGCTTTACAATTTACACACTTGTTCGGTCAAATTACTTCTAAGAAGATGGTTCATTTCATATATTTTTTTTTTATAAAAAGAACATGCCTATGTTTCATCCAAAGGAACATGCCTATCTTTTTCACAGTTTAACCTGTTTTTGTATGGGTTGGATCCCCTTTTGATGCTCATTTAATATATTTATCTCTCTTATAAATAATTAAATAAACAAGTTTTTCATACCATCAAATGATTATTTCCACAAAGAGAACGAGGAAGAGTTGACCTGAACTGGCTCCTTGGAGGTTGGATCCTCTGACTTTGAAGATTGATTTTTCTCCCTTTACTTACGACAGTGCCAGGCGGAGGTGGCTGAGCAGAATTTTGGACTGGCAGAGATGGAAAACGGGGAGGGCAAATTGGAACTTGCTCTTCGGGTGGGGGGCCAGGAGGAGCCGGTGGCAAAGGAGGTGGAGGCAATGACATACCCAACTCTGCCACAGCAAGTTTTGGTGGCATAGGAGGTGGAGGAGGTAAAGGGAAAGATGCAGGTATAATAGAATCTCCATCATCGGCATCAGCAGTGTGAGGCAGAGGAGGAGGAGGTCTTGGAGGTGGAGGAACAGCTAGAGCAATGTCCTCTTAACTTTTGAGTTTGACGATTTGCCTAGAATCCAAAATATAGCTGGAGTTTTTCATTATAAATAAATACAAAAAAAAAAAAACAAAAACAAAAACAAAAAACAAAAAACAAAAATATGTATATATAATATATATAAACTAATGCCCCTTCTGGTTTATACCAAAGTAAAAAAAAATATATATATATATATATATATAAACCGCATTTGATGCACAATTCTTTTTGACATTATATTTTTCACCATATGTAAACATTAAAGTTTTATCCTTTTTTTTTTTTATTTGTACTAATCGAATGTCTAAGTAGTTTATGCTCATTTTGACTAATCCTGTAACTTGTGTAATTCTCTCATTCCACACAAATCAAGCCAAAAAAGACCCTAGAAGTGGCCCAAGAAGTCACTAGGCCAACCCTTGGGATTAGTTTTACCATGTTTTATTTTTCACTTTAATGGCTAAATTTTTCATGCAAATACCTACGCTGAGAGCTCGAGATTACTTGTTTAAGTAATAAGCTAACCTAGAACGAGTTTTTAACAGGAGTGGTTCGTGTTATAACACTATTAGGGGTATAAGTTTTGCACCAATGATAAACACTCATGAAATCAAAATATCATTTTTTTTTACCAAGATACAAGGCTTTGGGACTAATTCTCATAAATGCATATTTTTCTCTTTGCAAGTGCCCTCCCTGTGTAGGAGTAATTATTCGGTCCTCTTGAAAAACCATATCAATTACATATACAACTGGACAGTGTGCAGGCAACACGAAGCATGTTTCTCCAATGCATAATTCAAACCTTGTAAAATAATTACCTTTTAAGTATGATATTGGATCTTATTAATATGTTCATCGAAACAAGGTAAAATACATGCAGTCTACAGAACACTATTGCTTTTGCTGAAAGTAAAACGAGTTTTCCCAAAGTAATTTGGAAAACCTCTGATGAATGTTATATTCAACTCAATGCCTCGATCCTTGATTTACAAGGGAAGATATTTGGGAATTATTCTAACAATTCACAGTCAGTCTCCCAGATAAGGACTTAACGAGCAAATATTTACAAATTGATACAAATAATAGGATCAAAAACTGTAAGACTTATGTCACAAAAAGCTGATAATACGAAACAAAGAGCATTTCAAGCTATAACCTTATAATATTTACATAGCAGCTACAAAATTTTCACTCCCCAACAGAATGCCGTAACCTTCTGAGCACTACGTGTTGATAAAACTCTCTTGTGCGGAAGAACAATGTAAAAGCAGCAAGAAATCCAAAAAGAGCAGCTGACGCCATGATG
Organism: Euryodendron excelsum; assembly: GCA_033060915.1. Classification (NCBI taxonomy): domain Eukaryota; kingdom Viridiplantae; phylum Streptophyta; class Magnoliopsida; order Ericales; family Pentaphylacaceae; genus Euryodendron; species Euryodendron excelsum. The sequence continues at coordinate 34,067,056 of CM065384.1, read as the reverse complement.
AAGAAGGATAACATGAAGCAGTGAGTTCCCGTGCATGCGTTCCCCTCCATTGATGCTTCTTTATCGTAAATATACCCAATGACCCTCACGGAGAGGATATACGACCCAACAGGATTTGCTATGGTAATGGTGTTGAATATCGTTCCCATATGCGCTACACCAAAAATCTCAGAAACTATTGTAGGCATTAATGACCATTGAGAACCATAACAAACACCCACCACAACGGAACCAATGTATAGAGCACCGGGCAAACCAGAAGCAATCACGGCATGCCCAATGCTCATTGTTGCTAGAGTGATGGCCATGAAAATTGGCCTTGCCCATCCATTCGCATGCAAGAAATAATCTGATACGTAACCAGCTCCAAAACGACCAAGGAAATTCCAAATGCTCCAAAGAGAAACCAAACTACTTGTCTCAAAATTTGTGTAACCAAGAGATCCTCCTATTTGGCTGATGTTATTCACTGTGGCAAGTCCCGAGCCCATCCCAGAAGCTGTGGCAACAAACAAGAGCCAGAAGTTACTGGTACAAATGGCTTGTAAGAGATTCAGATTTTCTCCCCATTCCAAACTTTTCTCCTCATAAGTATCTATCTCTCGATCTGCACCACCAGGCATCAGATGATAGCCACTACAATCATGCCTAGAGTACATCTTCTCTGCAGCCAACTGGTTGGGATCATCAACCAATTGGTCTCCCTCAATAATGGAATTCCTTGTGATCCTTTTGGAGTCACTCAGCTGGGCTTTCATTGTAATGCAGAGAGGTGATACTAGCAACAGAATCAGTATGGCAGAGGTAAAGATGTGTGCTGGCAATGGCAAAGAAATGGCATTCTCTATGATTATAATGACCATGAGATAAGCAGCAATACCCAGAGCAACCACTGAGAAACCATTCAGGTGCTTCTTATCATCTCTATCACTTGTACTATAGATTCTCACGAAGTACATAAACAACAGAGGGTTGAATGAGGCCAAAAGTGCCAACATTAGAAGATATGAAGTAGGATTGTTCCTGAATATTGTCTGATACACTTGGATTAAAATCGCTCCACTCAAACCAAGAAAACCCTAGCACAGAAGGAGGACATTAAAAGGCACCACATTAAGTCTCAAAACTCTTTTACAAATTATCTATAAGCTAGAAAATTGACAAGCAAATATGGTACAGCTAGTGCTTCACGAGCTTCTTTAGGCTTCAAATCCAAAACTTTAGAATGGATCATTAATAGAAGTCTTTTTCCTTTCTTTTCTCTTTCTCTCCCTATATGTATGTGGAGAAGGAAGAAAAAACATCACCACAGAAGCACTGACATGAAAATGAGAAGATGCACCTACAATTGAGAGCTGCACACAGTCATATATAGAAGGAAGTTGGGAACAAAACATCCTCCATTTATATATATTCATAACTTTTTATTTGGCTAAGCTAGATAAAACCCTCCACCTTCCTGGGGAAGCTGTCAACGATACTTTTCAAGAAAAATTATGCTAAGTATAAGGACTTTCACCAATTATTTAAATCCTTAAAAGCAAAGGATGGGAGTGTATTCAAAGCCCTTTCAAGTCTTTGAACAAATTCTAAAGCCATTGTCATAGTGAGTAGCAATTCACTCCCCTTAGACCTAATAAATGTGGGACACTTCTCTGTTTTGACAACTGATGGAACAATTACATCTCACTCACAGGTTGAGAGAGTCTCAAGGCTATAGAATCCAAAAGCAAGTTGCTGCTTTTGATCCACAATATTGTGAGCTTCCCATGGTTCAAGATATTCCATTAGATGGAAAGTGATTTCATAATTCCTAACTTAATCGTGATAAATCGTTTGTCAACCAAAAAGGATGTGGAGGTTTTCTCTATACCAACTTTTTCTTCAAAATTTTCAACACTTAACTGACATGAAAAAACTAATTGGTCAATGTATTTCATTCAGATCAATTGATTTTGTCAAAAATTCTAGGGAAGACACGCTCCTCTTTTTGGAATTCTCTGCCATATAGTTATATAACCAATAAAATTTTTCAGCATGAAAAAGAAATATTAAGGACCACTATCTGATAGGTGCTAGTTAGTAATCATATTCTCAAAATATCAACTTCATTAGACGAATTCTAATTTTTAATCACCCAATATCATCCCATCAAATTGACTTCTGTTACACTAAATCCACCTAATGGAACCATTAGATAGCGGATCCTAACGTATCTTATGCTAATTAAGGTGATTATTAGTGATTCCATCATGCTAGAAAGAGCAAGGAATTCACTAAAGAATCTCAATCACTCCTAATTGCATATTTTTGTACATAAATTCAGCTTTCATTTTCAATTCCAGTTTGTTGTTCTTTGATATATATTTGGATGCATTTGTGACTTTGAAGTGAATCCATAAGGAATGGATTCAAAAATGGCACTGAAAATCTTTGGCATCGACGGACATAATCCATTTTGATTCAATACCTTTTGATCTCAATGATATTGAAAATTATTAACAGGAAGCCTGCTAGTTGTCAAATATAATTATTTCATCTTTTGGCTTATAGGACTTACGAAATCCAATCCACTTACATTGCTCCACTAAAGGACCAAAACTTTAGGCAAAAAGAAAAAGAAAAGAACTTATGTACGGATATATTCCAATTTGCCAAAATGAGATCAACTTCTTCCAAATTACTTCAAAGCATCCTTTTCATATGAAAATTTTGGAACAAAAAACTACCCTTAACGGAGAATTTGGGGCTGCGAAACCCACATAGTCTTCAACTTGTTTAGTAATGCGTCATAGTTTTATTAAAAAGCAGAATATGAAGATAATGTAAAGGTTTCTATTTTTTGGGGGTAAAATTCCCCCTTCAAAAGAAGGGGGCAGAAGTATCTTCTTATGGACTATCAAGTTGTGACATTGAGAATAAGGTACATCAACTATTGCCTTAGAGTTCCTGACACAAAACTCTTTTTGGAGAGTAATTTGATTGCTTTCAGGAGTGGAAATCAAATCAGAACTTGCTTTCAAAAGCAATAAAAGCACTTCCATGGCAAGAAATTGAAGCTCACAAACACTCTCAACCCAATCAAATGAAATCAGAAATCAGAAAGAGATACCAACAGACCTTCATGATGCCCACAATGGTGCCGCCATAATTGGGGAAGTTATGAACAGCAGTCACCACATTAGCAGTGTTGAAGAAGGTCGTGGCGTGTGCCGCCAGGAACATGTAGAGGCACATGACCAGCACAGGCGGCCGAGGGACCACTCCAGTGACGGAGAACCACATGAGGAAGTAGCCCGCGAAACACAGGATTGCGCCCGTGGCGAGGACTATCCACGGCCCACCGCCGCGGACGGCTGTGGTGGTGGTCCGAGAAGTCGATTGAGGAGAAGAAGAAGGAGGAGGTGGTGGTGGTGGTGAGGAGGTGGCGGAGTAGAGGAGGCCGGAGAGGAGGCCAGAGTTGCCGCCGATGTCTTTGAAGACAGATACAGTGTCGAGGGTGGACTGGTCGTAGCCTTGGCTTGATTTGAGGGCTGAGGAGTAGATGCCGAAGGTGTAGAGAGAGCCGCTGGTGCATTGGATCCATATGCTCGCCACCGTAGCAACCCATTTGTTGTCGATCGTAGTCCCCATCTCTCTCGGAATGCAATTCGAGGTTTCGGACTGTGCCTATGCCACTTTTCATTGTTTTACTGTATATAACTACAGGTTATAGAGACTGAGACTAGTTTGTATCTGTTCGTCATGCACTTGTCTTATTGGCCACCTGTTCAATAAGAGACAAAAGTACAAGAATAAAATAAAGGGATAATAGTACGCGTGAGAGAAAATTAAGTAATCAATTATACGTAATCTTGTAATTTGAACTTATGTAATGGTTAAATTTAATAAAAATTTTGTCACAATTATATTTTTATTATTTTATTTTTTTTAAATATAACATCGAAAAAATAATTTTGTTATTTTTTTAAGATTAAAATTGTTTATTACAGGAGTATTTTTATTATTTTATCAAATCTTTTAATATTTTATCTATTTTACAGATAAATTCAAATCATAAGAGGGTTGTTTACTTTCGAATCATAGAAGCATATAATTTTTAATTAAATCATAATGGGATAAAGTATAATTATTTTTAAAATAAAATTGAATAGAATGAATTTGTCTAATTTTTTTCTTTTCATTTTGTTTTTTTTTTTAACCCATGACTGATGAGCTGGGAACCTAAAAAAAAAAACTTACAGCTCAAGTATACGAGTTTGCGTTGTATTTATGTATTTGAAATGACTGGAGATGAATTTGTTCATTAAAAGAATAAGGTTTAATTTATATTTGACAGCTTATATTTATTACAACAATGATTCTAGTTGTACATGGGCCATGGCACATTGTACCACCTCGCATTGCATAAGTTTCCATGCTGCTCCAGGCACAAACATTCCAAATACTTTGTAGGTGGCCAACTACACAGGGTGGAGAGAGGTCATCCAGACAAACAATCAACTTGGCAGATAACTATGGTGGTGTTGTACATATATAACAGTCACAACAAGCATTCTCAAGTGTGCAATTTCTTTAATATCTTGAGAATAGAAGAGCAGATTCTACTCTACTCCACAACATGCAAGCGCAGAAACTTGGCAGCTGGTTCATGATGTAAGAGAAAAGGAAGCAACCGCTTATTCACACTTCAACAAATGAATCATATTTGATAATTACTTGCAATCAGAAATGCAGCATTGCCTTCATATTAAGCTTGCAGAGAAACGAAAATTGAGAAAATGTTTCATTTTTCCTTCTCACAGTCTCCTCGGATGCTGGAGACGTCTGAGTAAAATCTGCCCATAGAAACTCCTCGTCCGGAAAAACAACACCAAGGCAACTAAAAACCCGAAAAGACAAACAGATGCCACGATGAAGAAAGACAACAAGAAGCAGCGAGTCCCATAGCAAGAGTCCCCTTCACCCGATGCTTCTTTGTCATAGATATAGCCAATTACTAGCACAGACAGTATAGAAGATCCGACAGGACTAGCTATCGCGATGGTGTTGAAGATAGTACCCATGTGCACAATCCCAAATATCTCAGAAGTAATGGTTGGCATTAACGACCATTGCGAACCATAACAAATACCAACTAGTACTGAACCCACATACAAATTTCCAGGAAATCCAGAAGCGATGATTACATGGCCGGCAGTCATAATTGCCAGAGTAAGGACCATAAACAAAGGCCTTGCCCAGCCTTTGGTGTGAAGAAATATGTCTGATACGTATCCAGCGCCAAAACGACCAAGGAAGTTCCATATGCTCCATAAAGAAACTAATGTATTTATCTCCACGGTTGTGTAACCAAGAGATTCTCCTATTTGGCTGATGTTATTTATCGTGGCCAATCCCGAGCCCATTCCACATAACATGGCAATGAATAGCATCCAAAAGTTTATGGTACGCATGGCTTGTAAGGGATTCATTTCTTTACCAAGCTGCAGCATGTTATCATCAGATTCGGCCATAGAATCTTCCTGTGGAGAGTATTTCTCAGACTCTGATGTGGATTCATCTAATAATTGGCTCCTCTCATTGGAGGGCATTTCTTGAGATCTCCCCGAGTCCTCTTGTTGGGCTCTGATCGCAATACTAAGAGGTGAAGCGAGAAGAAGCAAAAGCACCACGAAGGTAAGAATGCGAGCCCATAATGGCAGAGTGAAGACATTTTCAAAGATTATTAAGATCAAAAGATATGCAGCAACAACCAGAGCAACCGATGACAAACGATCCAAATGCTTCTTGTCATCTCCACTGTTTGTCTGATAGATTCTTACCAAGCACATGAAGGATAAGGAAGCAAAAGTTGGCAACAATGCAAGCATCAATATGAAAGTACTTGGATTTCCCTTGAGAAATGTGTAATACACTTGTACTAGCACTGCTCCAGTCAAACCAAGAAAGCCCTGGCCAAAGAAGAAGGTAAAAAAGGAAGTACTTTAAGGAATCGAAGCATAAATAGAAAGTATGTCTTGCGTTTGGTTAAGACGATTTTCCAGTGGTGGTCCCACCAACATTGGCTTAGCCTTGTGACACACGCCGGCCCGCGGAATAGGCAAATGGCCGTGTGTGGCACTTGCCAACGCTTGACAAGCTCCGCCAAAGCACACCCCACGTGTTTGTATGCAAAGACAAACACAAAAATTAGAAATCTGTGGGCAACAGGTAGGCAACGCTAGCAACAATGTAGGCAACGAGCAACAACTTCATGGCAACGAAAAGAGACATTTTATTGACAATTGCAAGCTATTACAAGCATCAAAATATGCTATTACAATAGGCAAACAATGTCTAAGAAGCAGGGCATAAAAGTTAGCAAGGTGGTCCGGAGCTTACCGTGCTCTCCCCCCTTATATATGCTTTTTTTAGCCATTTACAACTTTGCACAAGGAAACATAGTGTGTGTGCGAGGAGTCATAATTGACCCTCATTTATTCTACAAGCCAAAATAAAGGAAAAGCTTTCGTGCATTTCAAAGTTTACATTGAAAGCTTTCCAACAAAAAAAACCTTGCTCAAAAAGCCCTCCGGACGACAAAGTTATGCGAATGCCAAAATTGCGCAAAAGGTGTCACTGTGTGTAAATCTGGCACGCATTGGCAAGGCCAAAGTGAGGTTAACCCGCTTCAATCTGGGCATGGCGCGCGCGCGCGTGGCTTGGCTGGCTGGCACACACGAAGTGAGGTTAAGTCGCCCCTCTTTCTCGCCACTGGTGAGGTTAACGTGTGCACGCGGCAAGGCAGCTGGGCACGCACATGGGCACACGGTCTGGGCACGCGTGGCTGCCAAAGTGAGGTTATCTTGCCCCTCATTCTCAGCCAAAGTGAGGTTAACCCGGGCCAACCTGGCTGCTTGGCTAGGCACTTGGGCATCCGTGGGGCACTCTTGGGCAACCCTTGGAGCTTTGCTTGGCACTTGTCCCAAACAAGTTTGTACACCCTTAGGCATCTTAAAAGCACACTTTGCATCCCGTATAGCTTTGAGAGAAGCTATGTACAATGAGGCAAGGGGTTGACTAGAAGTGCAACCCTTGACACCTTGGCATGCGTTCAAATGATTAATACAAGAATGTCTTCAGTTCCAATTAAGATGAAACCATTCCATCTTCAATTCCATTTCAAGGTTCAGCCTTGATAATGAAAACATTTAGAAAAATGCAAACAAAAATGTCAATGTCAATCTCTTAAAAACTCTAAAAACAAAAGAGATTAGGACTTGCATGTTGTCGTGAATCTATTCCAAAACCAAAAGTTTGTATGACTATTACTAGAGGAAAATGCCATGCATACAGAGTTTTTATAGAACAAATTTGTGACGACCTCGACCAACGTTGGCATATGTTGCGTCTCACATCAAAAATTGAGAGATTTCAGTATATAAGTAAAAATAATGAACTCAAATGACATTTGTTTGGCTAGCCTTTTGGGTGAGCTCCTATAGTTTTAGGGCCCATTTGGTAGGACTTTTTCGCTTGGTTTTTTTTTTATTTATAAGCAAAAAAGTTAATTTATTTTTTTTTATAACTTTTTTACTTGTCTTTAACTTATAAAAGACAAAAAGTAAAAAAAAATATAACTTTTCAACTTATAAGTAAAAAAAAATCAAATAAAAACAGCTTGAAACAAGCTGTATCAAAAGGGTATCATTGTGATGAGCCGCCAGCATTTGCGAGAGATTAGCTTTTTGTTTCCCAACGAGTAGTTATAAAGAGAAATTATTCGTCTCTTCCCATAAGGATGGATCCCGCACTAGCTAGGTCCGGATTTGACTTACGAGTGAATATTGATCGGGCCGAGCCTATGCTAAATTTTTTTTCATCAGGCATAAAATAAAATTTTAAGCCCACCCAAAATAAAAAATTGAATTCTCAAGCTTGTCCAAGCCCGCCCATTTAGCCTACAAAATTTTTTAGTAAATGTTTTTTTTTTTCAAAAATAATGTTAAATAACATAAAATTTTAAAACCTAATATTGTAAAAATATGAAATACATTATTTTATATGTATTTCAGGCCGGATGGCCTGAGCTTCATACACAATTTTCAAGCCCGCCCATTTATCTAATCGGGCCTAAAAATAAATTTCAGACCTTATAAATAATGGGCGAGCTTGGGAAAACTAAACGGATCATCAGTCCCCCGCAGCCACTCCTAATTTGACCACACTAGCAGGGTGATCCGCTACTTTGTGAGGTGTAAAGTATGAATGATGCGGTGCTTTTAAAACATTGAATAATTTTTGGGCTATAAATCAACCACACTTTGAAATTTTCTGTACATCTCTTGTGACAATGCATCTAGACGGAAACTCGACACACCTTTGCAATGATAAAGCCAAAAATTGGTGGCACAATCATACACATCACATAATCACACTTAGTTTAAGAGTAGGATGACATATCACGCAATATTTGCTTGACTTCACACAACTATACAAGCAATCGATGACTCATTTGATGTGTGCAATGCAAATGACCTTGTCTTTGTTTCTTTGTATATAAAGTTTGATGCTGACCTGAGCGTTTCTTTTGGCAAAGAAAAGTTTGTCCCCTCAAAGAAGGAGGGGTAGTTGGAAAAGTAGATTTCCAAATCCCACAATATTTTCCAAGGAAATTTTTTTGAAATTTCAAGGATTATCACTTATAACGGCAACTCAGTGCAGACTCTTACTACTAGGAGGTCTAAGAGTTTTATCAAATTTCAGGTAAGAGTCTATTGATTTGAAACCTATGATTTTTATGTTTTGAACAGAGAGGCTCAAATCGCAATAGAGCTAACTTTCACGTTGCAGCTCGCTCTATAAAGGATTATCACTCCTATATTTGGAGAGGGCAAAATTTTATAGTTTTTTCTTCATTAAGAAATCAATTAATAAAAAAATTGTCAAAACTAAATGGCAGTCACATTTTATACTTTTTCGTTTATTAAGATATCAATTAATAAAACCCAACTGGGAGTGACCCTATTAAATGAAAAAGGTCCAGCAATGAACGGCTCTGATTAATCGAAGCATACCTTCATGATGCCGACTATGGTCCCACTGTAATCAGGGAAATTGTGGACGGCGGTGACGACATTGGCGGTGTTGAAGAACGTCTGAGCGTGAGCGGCCATCAACATGAAGAAGCACATGGCCGGCACTGGTGGCCTGTATATAATTCCGACGACCGAGAGCCACATAAGGAAGTAACCTGCGAAGCACTGAACCGCCCCGATCATGTGGACCATCCACGGCCCGCCCGGGAACGAGGACCGCCCGCGGCGGAAGGCGACGGAGGAGTAAAGGAGGCCGGAGAGAACACCGGCGTTGGCGCCGAAGTCCTTGAAGACGGACACCGTGTCGAGCGTGGATTGGTCGTAGCCTTGGCTAGATTTGAGAACAGAGGAGTAGATGCCGAAGGCGTATGATGCGCCGCAGGTGCACTGGATCCATATGCTCGCCACTGCGGCGATCCATTTGCTGCTCTCCATTTTCTTCTCACCTCTGCAATTCCTATCTTCTGGCAGTATATATCTGCGTCTCGTTGCAAGTTTTCCCTTTCAAAAATTTATAAATATTTAAATTTAAGAAAATTATTCTCATCGAATTTGTTTTTATATAGACAGCAAAAAGAGTGTACGTTGGTATAGTTAGTAATACTATTTACCTATAATATTCAAACGTATTTATGAATGAAAAAAAAAATGTTCACTTTTAGTTTAGATTTAAACCTTAATAAAAATTATTTGTTTTTTTACATTAAATTGTATAGTATATGTATTAAACAATTTACGTGTTATAATTTTAAGAAAATTTAATTAAAAATTAAATATAATTTTAACATGTTATTAATTCTATATTTAATATATAATTATAATACTACTTTACTGACCATTAAATAAGTTTTTTTTTGTCAAAATAACGTTATTTTTAAAAATAATTTTTAATTTAACACTTTTTCAAAAGTAATCCTCAAACTAATATTATTAGTGCCACCTATACTACTTTAATAAAATTAAAATTAACATAATGGCACTCTTTGAATTAAGAAAATAAGAAATAAAAGAAAAACTTACAAGATAATGTAAGAACTTTATCTCCCACTCGTTTTTTGCAATGATCAAAAGGAGTCTCTCTCTCTCTCTCCTTAAAAGCAGAATTTGAACTTTAGTCATGGGCAAGCTCTCAATCAACTATTCAATTTTTTGTTTCTTCCCTATTTGCATATGTTCATTCCGCGAAAATAAATAAAAATAAAAACAAGTTTTCAATAATTTCATATCATATATTTGGCAACCGGATTTGGACTCTTGGCTTGATTAGTTGGTAGCGGAAGAATAACAGAAGACTTGTTAACGAATGTCTCTTGAAGCTGTTATCATGATATAGAGATCATCACTTCTTCAATTAGGTTTAGTTCTTTTGATTCTCTATTTTGTCTTCGCCTGTCCAAGTAATTTTTTCGGCAAGTTTTTGTTTGTGAAACGTTTCCATTGCAACATATCAGGTAATATATCTATTTTTATTAATTGTTGTATTTTCAAAATTTCAACATGTATAACTTTTTATCAAAGCTGTTAGAGATTTATATTAAAAAATATGTTTTATGTAATTATTTTAATATTTATTAATAAATTAATTGTTTTATTTTAATGAGAATCTGTGTAAGTAATATTTGACTTGCGTTATTTATTTAATGATTATGCATGTGTATCTCTTATTTTATATAGTAGATGATTTGATGTGTACAGTACGGTTTACACACAGAATATCAGATCATCAATTCTTATGGAATATAAGTTTATAGTTTACAGTCTTAGATGGAACTGGACACGCCATCAGTAGAACTGTAGCACAATAATTTGATAAGTCTATCTTGACTATGAAGAACGGTATAGTTCAAACTCCTTATACTAGTACACTTTGTGTATATTGAACAAGACCGTGTTGAGGTAATTATTTTTATACTATCTATGTAAAATTATTAGTAGCTAATAATTATTTTGAGTGTTTATACTTTTAATCCTAATCTCATATATATATATATATATATGTTGTGTTTGTTCCTATATTTTGTCTCTCTTTTATGTGGCGCTTTATATGCTCTGATACTTTTAAAATGTCACGTCACAGGGATAATTAACAAGATATAATAAGTATGTATATTTATATATATATATATATATATATATATAAGATAGCTCATTCTAGCCAAATTGTTCACATGACTCTTGAATGATGAGCCACCAAATTAGCCGATTACTCATTTTTTTTATCTGATCAAATTAAATTTTCTTTCTGTAAGACTCTTTAGGAACCAATTTAAATATATAAAAGTTTTTTATTTAAGTAGGAAACCTCACGATTTTAACTAATTAAGTTCCTATAAATTATCTCCTATATAATCTCTCAATAAATTATCTCAAACAATACTTTATTATTAAACAACCATATATGCCAATTGCTCATTTTTTTAATCTGATCAAATTAAAAAGTTTTTCTACAAGACTCTTTAGGGAACCAATTTAAATATAAAGTCTTCACTAATAAAGTTTTTAATTTAAATAGAAAGCCTCAAGTTCTTAACTAATTAAGTTCCTACAAATTATCTCCTACATAATCTCTCAAAATTATGTTTGTCACTATATTTTGTTTCTCTCTTATGTGGCGCTCTATATACTCTCATACTTTTAAAATTTCACATCACAAAGGTAATTGACAGGATACAATAGGTATATATATATATATATATATATATAAGATAGCTCATTCTAGCCTGATTGTTCACATAATGACTCTTTAGTGATGAGTCACCAAATTAGCCGATTGCTCAATTTTTTGATCTGATCAAATTAAAATTTCTTTCTATAGGACTCTTTAGGGAACCAATTTAAATATAAAATCTTAACTAATAAAGTTTCCTATTTAAGTAGGAAACCTCAAGCTTTTAACTAATTAAATTCCTATAAATTATCTCCTACATAATTTCTCAATAAATTATCTCAAACAATACTTAATTATTAAACAACCATATATGAAGATTGGCCCATTTTTTGATCTGATCAAATTAAATTTTTTTCTACAGGACTCTTTAGGAAACCAATTTAAATATAAAGTCAACTAATAAAGTTTTCAATTTAAATAGGAAGTCTCAAGTTCTTAACTAATTAAGTTCCTACATAATCTCTCAATAAATTATCTCAAACAATACTTAATTACTAACCAATCATATCCTAGGCTATGTATAAAAAATATTAGATATATATAAATGAAAGAATTTAGATGATCTAAATTAATATAATTAGTTGTTATCCTCTCAAGTAAAGAGATGTACGGAGTTTCGTATGTACGGAGTTTCGTTATATCTAAACCATAATACTAGTTTACATAGTGATAAAACTAAATGAGTAGCAGACAATCTACTTCACTGGAAGGTGATAGCTTTGTGCTACAAATGGGCACTGATCATATATACATCCAGAAGTACTAGAGAGGGTACACTGTGCAAGCTGGATTTATGGATTAAAAGACGTTAAATCTACAAATGGATAAAGTCTTAGAAGAAGTGCTTTAATTTCTAAGGAAGTTCTTGCAATGGAAGTGCACAGCCAGATTCTGCGAAGGAATCAACCGCTATAAAAGAAGTATCAAGTGACTTCTTAAATGTCTTAAGACACAGAAAATTCCCGATAATAATAAAACATGACAAATATGTCTGTTAAAGGTCATTACTCACAGGAATGTAATATTCAATGATTAATAATTTAATCAAAGGATATTGAGAAATCATCTTACTATTAGGCCTGGTAAGATATCGAAATTCATTCATCGAGAGGATTAGACATTAAAGCTTATTATCTTAAAAGTTACCTTAATGGCAACCCAACCTAGTTGATTGGAGATTCCAAGATCTAGGTTCAATGGGACAACCGAATTAAGGACAACTTAGTAGAAATCAATGGTAAACTTTGTTCTACTGCCTAATGTAAGCACCCCATTTTTGACCGCTCGGCAGTCTATACTCCGTCCAGACTTGTTTTCAAGTCATTTTGGGCATATTCCTATCGAATCCAATTCTCTAGTTTCAAATTCCATCTTTCCATCGCTTCGTGGGCCTGTCAGGCCCAAATAGAGGCAAAATGACCAAAATGCCATTAGGGGCATTGTCCTTTCTTATTCCAATTCTGATCCCTCTCTCGAGACAGTTTATTCCTCGAGACGGTCCGAGTAGTAAAACACTCACAAAACCGTCAGAGTGGCGAAAACACTCACCAAACCGTCAGAGTGGCGGAAACACTCACAACACCGTTAGAGTGACGGAAACACTCAAAACCCAGGCACGTCTCTTCGGAGTCGGTAAGACCCCTTTCCAATCCCTCTCTCAAGACAGTTTATTCCTCGAGACGGTTCCAATCCAGGTACGTCTCTTCGGAGTCGGTAAGACCCCTTTCCAATCCCTCTCTCGAGACAGTTTATTCCTTGAGACGGTTCCAATCCAGGCACGTCTCTTCGGAGTCGGTAAGACCCCTTTCCAATCCCTCTCTCGAGACAGTTTATTCCTCGAGACGGTTCCAATCCAGGCACGTCTCTTCGGAAACGATAAGACCCCTTTTCAATCGCTCTATCGAGACAGTTTATTCCTCGAGACGGTCCGAGTAGCAAAACTACTCATAAAACCGTTAGAGTAGCGGAAATACTCACAGAGCCGTTAGAGTAGCAGAAATACTCCACCGTTAGAGTAGCGGAAATACTCCCAAATCATCAATCCCGTCTGAGTAGCGGAAATACTCAACCGTTAGAGTAGCGGAAATACTCCCAAATCATCAATCCCGTCTGAGTAGCGGAAATACTCACAAATCATCAACCCCGTCCGAGTAGCAGAAATACTCACAAATCATCAACCCCGTCCGAGTAGCGGAAATACTCAACCCCGTCCGAGTAGCGAAAATACTCACACCGTTTGAGTGGCGGAAACACTCAAAACCTAGGTCAACACCAGTGGCTGTTAGCCCACTTCGGTGAAAAATGACCAGACTACCCTTAGGACCTTTTCCGAGACTTTTCGGTCAAGATGACCATTTTGCCTCTAGGCATCCGAACGCCCCGGGAACCACACCGGCTCTGGGTATCAAACCGGTAACCTTCTGAGAATACTTTTTATAGTATTCTCAACCTTCCCTTCTCTTTCCGGATCATTCGGAGTCAGTTCCGGCCAACCCGGTACAAAATGACCGTTTTGCCCCTAGAGGGCCGGTCTCCTTCTTCGACCACACCGGCTCTGGGTATCAAATCGGTAATGTCCCGAGAATACTTTTTATAGTGTTCTCGACCTTCCTTTACCTTTCCGGACCATTCCGAGTCAGTTCCGGCAAACCCGGTACAAAATGACCGTTTTGCCCCTAGAGGGCCGATCTCCTTCTTCGACCACACCGGCTCTGGGTATCAAACCGGTAATGTCCCGAGAATACTTTTTATAGTGTTCTCGACCTTCCTTTACCTTTCCGGACCATTCCGAGTCAGTTCCGGCAAACCCAGTACAAAATGACCGTTTTGCCCCTAGTGGGCCGGTCTCCATTTCCGACCACGCTGGCCCTGGGAATCAAACCGGCAACCTCTAGGAACATTCTAAATAATGTTTCCAGACCCTAAGTCTTCTTCCGGGACAGTTTGAGTCTGTCCCGGCAGTTTTCCGGTCCGATTGACCGTTTTGCCCCTAAAGGCTCGGTCAACCTTTTCGACACATCCAATCCTCACTTTTCAAGTCAAATACCTCCAGGACACTATTTTAAGTGTTCCTGCTCCTTTCCGGCCTTCCGGGTCACTCCCGGCTCCTTCAAATCATTCCCGGACTTTCTAGAGTCACTCCTAGTGAAGCCAGGCTAAAATTTACATGGTAGTCACTAGTACAGGCGCCCAAATCTAGTCAAAGATACGTTGCTTGCCGACCTTAATTGTTTCCTAAATGGCTGGCGCCACTAGCAGTGGCGCCAAGCCAAAAAATGCGCCAGTATAAATTTTGCCCTGGCGCCACTGCAACAGGCGCTAGGCTTGTCCAGCTTCTATAAATACAGAGTCTCGATCAACGTGAAAGGGGTCTGCAAACTTAACCTAAAAATCATACAATTCGATATACAGAGCTCGAGCACCTCAAAAACCCTAGCCTCCCTAGGTTTTCTAAACCCTAGCCACCCTACACAAACCCTAGCCTCCTATACACTCATACACACTCTTATACACTCCATACACTAGCCTTCAACCACTCTCTCAAGACTTGAAGAGCAGCCATTCAAAGCCTGAAGACAATCCTTGAAGACTGAGGGTCAAGATCAAGACCGAAGACCGAAGACCGAAGACTGCACAGCGCGCAAAATAAACAAGAAACAAGGTAGGCTCCCTATTTAATTTTCTGCACTTCCCCCCTCTCTTTTCTCTCTCCAACCCACTTGGGTTTTCTCTATTTTAATCCCCCATCTCTTTCCCCCCCTTTCTTTGCATGCTTGAAACAAGGGGATTCCCGGTCCATGTGTAGGATTGGACTATAGGAGAGTCAACGTGTCGGGGGCTTTCTTCTAGTCTAACCAAAGACCACGTGGGTCCGGCCCCCTTGATTATGTGGTGAAGCCTTAGCCTTGTATGTTCACGACCCCAAATTGCATTGTGCATATCATAGTCTTGCATCTTCCAAATTCGTTTTCAAAAAGTTGTTTTCAAAAATCGTTTTCAAACTTGTTTTCAAAATTGCATCAAAAGCTCTTTTTCAAAAACATGTTTTCAAAATCACAATCCTAGGGTGATTCTAGCCTTTCCATGGCTAGGGTTGCTTTAGGAAAGTGTTATATTAAAAGTGGCCTTTTGGTCTATATTTTCAAACCTTGTTTTCAAAACCACTTTCTTAAAGTGGTTCTAGCCTTCTTATGGTTAGAATTGCTTTAGGAAAGTGAGATGTTTTTACACCTTCTAAAAGCTCTCTTCAAAAATCTCTTCCTAAAAATCTCTTCTTCAACATACTTTCCTAAAACTCTCCTTTTTAAAATTGTTTCCAAAAACTCCCTTCTAAAATTTATTTTTCAAAATTCTCTTTTTCAACTCCTCTCCAAAATCTTTTCCTCAAAATTCACCCTCTAAAAACACTCCCTATATTCACCTTCCTAAAAATTCTCTCCAAAAATCTTTCTAAAAACTCTCTTCCCAAAATTTTTCTTCTAGAAACTCTCCTCTAGGATCTGCTTTCCAAAAATCTACGTTTCCGAAAACACACTTTCCAAAACTCCTTCTCTTTAAAATCTTTTTCCAAATTCACTTTCCAAAAACTCCTCCCTAGGATTTCCTTCCAAAAACTCGTTTCCAAAAGCGTATTTTCCAAAAATCTCTTTCCTTAGAGCCCAAATCAAGCCTTAGAGCCCACAATTAGGAAACCCTAATTTTCTTTCCAAAAACACGATTTTCGAACTTTGCCCTAAACCTAGGTTTCCAAAATCTTTTGTTTCCTACATCAAAACTATCTTTGTTTTCAAAAACCTATTTTCTACGTCAAAACTATGATTTTCCAAAACTAGGGTTTCTAGAATCTCCCTTTCCAAATCCTTGCCAAATCAAATCTTCCCTTTAGGAAACAAAATCAAACCTTTGCTTTAGGAAACCAAATCCAATCTCCCCGTTCAAGAAACTAGATGCTATCCTCCGGTTTTGGAAACAAAATCAAATCTTTTCTTCTAGAAACTAAATCCAATCCCCTCCTAATCTCAAACCTTTTTTAATTCAATTTCTTCCTAAACCATAAGTTTCCTAAACCTAAATTTTAAACCTTTCCTTAAATTTCAAAATCTAAATCTTTCCTAAACTTCCACTTTCCTAAACCTTAAGTTCCCAAAACTTGAACATAAAAATCTTTCCTAAATTTTAAAACTCAACTTTCAAATATTTCCTAATTCAACCCGTTCCTAACTTTATCCCTTTCCAAATTTCAACTTTCCAAATCTAAGTTTTCAAACCTTTCCTAAACTCAAACTTTTCCTAATCTCAAGATTTTCTAAAACTCTAAAATTTTCTAAAATCTTAAATCTTTCCTAAAACCCTAAAACTTTCTAAATCTTAAACTTTCTAAATTTCAAATCTTTCTAAATTCTAAACTTTCCAAAACTTCGAAATCTTTCTAAATCTAAGACTTTTCTAAACTCAAAACTTTCTTAATTTAAGACTTTCTTAAGTTGAAACTTTCTTAATTCAAACATTTCCTAAACTAAAAACTTTTCTTTTTCAAACCTTTCCCAAAACGAAATTTTCTTATTTTCAAAACTCCCTTGTTTTCAAAACTTTTCAAATTCAAAACTTCCTTTTTTTCAAACATTCCAAAACTCAAAACTTTCTTAATTCAAAACTTTCCTAATTCTAACCTTTCCTAATTCCAAAACTTTCCTAAACCTAAAATTTTCCTAATTCAAAACTTTCCAAGAATGAAACTTTCCTAAATCAAAATTTTCCTAATTCAAACATTTCCTAAATCCAATCTTTTCTAAATTCCCAAACCTTCCAAGTCAAGTCAAATCTTTCCTAAGTCTCCTCTTTTTCCTAAATTTAGGTTTCTTAAACCTTCTCTTTCCAAAACAAGTCCAAGTCTATCTTTTCAAATCAAAATTCAATCTTTTCACTTCTAAAATTCCAATGTCCAATTTTCAATCTTCTATTCAAAGTCCAATCTTCTTCTCAATTTCAATTTCCGATCTCCTCTTCTAATCTCAAATTGAATCCAATTTTCAATTCAATCTCTCAATCTTCCAATCCAATCTCTCTCTTCAAATCAATCCCTTTTCAATCGGACTCCGGTCAAAACTACGACTGACCTGATTCCCCCAAAGGGATACGTAGGCAACCTTCATTGGTGCGGTCACAATATTTTTCAAACTTTCAATTCCACCCTCATGGGTGTGGTTTCAAAATTCTTTCCAAATTTCAAATTCCAATTAATTTTCAAATTCCAATTTCAAAATTTCTATTTTCAAACTTCTGCTTTCAATTTTCAAACTTCCCAATTTCAATTTTCAAATCAAATCAATCTCTTTCTAAATCTATTTTTCAATTCTTTCTTATTTTGCATTTGCATATCATGCATCATGTTTTGAACATTGTTTTTCTAAAGTGAATAGGGTTGAACTATAGTTAGTCGAAGACTCTCATAGGCGAATCTAGGGTAGATTGACATGTAGGTACCGAAAGGGCGGGGTAGGGTGATAGCTTAGTGCGTCTTCCCTACACGTAACCAACCTCCGAACCTAGATCACTGTTTTCGAAAGACCAAAAGGAGTTATTTTTCTAAAAAGGGCTAAATATTTTCCAAAGGTTGCCAAACAACCTGTTTTCTTAAAAACCCTCTCTTGAGGAGATATTTTCAAAATCATTTTTCAAAAACCCTAAGTGTAGTCTTCGGATTATTCTTAGTTTTAGGTGACCTAACTCACCTTAATCAAGTTAGGTGGCGACTCCGAATCTTTTTCAAAAGCCCTTTATTCAAACCTATTTTTCAATTCAAACCTAGTCGCACTCATTCTTTTAGGAGGGTGAGTTCTAACGAGAGAGTACAACATTTTTCCCGCTTGGTTGAGTATTCCTCGAGTGCGAAAAATCTGGGCGCGACACCTAATTCTATCGTAAAATATTGATTACCTGAAATATTGTTAGGATAAGCTACAATTTTTAATATAGAACGAGTAGGGTAGGCTACTCATATTAATAAGCCTATGCTTTTAATGATTCTTATTACTTGGATTCCAAGTGGAATATGTATATTTGCTCACTCTATAAGAAATCACTTATATGAGTGAGAAGAGGCCACTTCTGTGAGAATTGCAAAGACTTCAATTGTCTAAAAACACTCATAAATATCAAGATCGTTTAGGGTTAAAATGAACACAACCGAAGAATCAAACTTGGAAAGGGAGGAAACCGTGTGAGTACTGTTGTCTTGGTTTATACAAACGGCAAAACAGTTCAAGACATCATGTTCACTGATCAGTCAATAAACCCAATAGTATTTCACTAAGGAAGGTTTAAAGCTAAAAATCACATTTCCTGATGCGGTGACTTTTCGACTCTACTCTCTCTTTTACATTTGTGCATCTGCATTTCTTTGTGTATTGGTTTTTGATAGCCAATCTCATTCATATGGGGGATTGTTAGAATATTTGGTGTGACTCACCAACTTTAAGTTATTGTTAAGGTGGGATTTACATGTCATTTTTAGTGGGTCCAAGATGTTTTGTGTTTTCCTTCATGAGGAGATGAAGAATAAGCATCTACTTACTCAAATCCATGAATGTTTGCATGAGATATGGTCTCCAAAGTTAGTACCATGAGTATGGTTATTGAGTGAAACTAAAGGCTTGTCCCACATTGATTTCTATAAAATAAAATAAAAAAGTGATGGGTATATAAAGCCTAGGTTTAAAAATGAATTTGGGCCCCAAGGGGCACCTCACTTTTGTGAAAGGGGGAGAACTTATGGAACCTATGGGTTGACCCAATAGCCCACACATGCGCGCGCGGTCGTTGCCCACCTGTCTGTCTGCCGGCTTGGCTCAGTTCGGTTCAGGTGCGATTAAAATAATATTAAAATGGCTTGGCTCGGTTTAATTTTTAGACGCGATTTGAACCAGATGCGTGTGAACCGGGCTGAAACCAAAGCGATTCAAGTTTAAATTTAATTCCAACGGTCGTGACCTTTTCTAAGGGCGTGTTTGGCTGGCACCGTTTTGAAGGGTGTGATTCTTTCTATATATAGAAAGATTCTCTCTCCGAAATGGAAAAAGTTTTTTAGATTTATATATCTTATATTTCATTCGTCTCTCTCTCTCTCTCTCCGACGACAACATTCTACCCAGATTTCAGCGACGTCCATTCGCATCTCCGGTGAAGTGCTATCTAAATTTTGGCGATTGTTCCAGGTGGATTATACCATTCAGTCAATTTTATTTCGTCACTTTCAGACTTAGAAATTCTGTATGAATTTTTATTCAGGTTTTTCTATCCGATTAATTATCTGTTTTACTAGTTTGTATTTTCAGATTATTATCTTTATCTATTGTGTGATGAATTTTAGTAGAGATTCAATTACTTTGGTTTGAGTTTCTATATTGAATTTCAGCGTTGAAATTCTACAGAATTACAGTAATTTTCTGTGTAGAAAATACTATCTTTTATTATTATATCATATTAATTTTGTCAGAAACGGTGTAGATTTCTATATAAAATTTACTGTTATAATTCTATGTTAAATTAGACAGAAATTTCTTATATTTTCCTTCATACATATTACATTCATACTGTACATGGAGAGAATAGAATCTGACGTTTGCATTTGTTGAACCTGAATATTGTAGTGCTACTTATTCAGTGTTGTGATCATTTTATCTTGGAGATAGAAACCTGTTAATTCTATGAGTACCTGTATTGGGGGCGAATCTGTCTTAATGAGAGAGTGTGCAACACTCAACTTGATCTACCTTTCATTGTATATTTTATTACATTATCGCCTTTGAATTGTTTAGTATGTCATGTTACATTATTACATACACATTATTCATTATTTCTAATTTCACTTTATTATGACTACAGTTTATATAAGAGACATTATACAATATTTTTTTATAAAAAATAACTAAAAAAGTGATTTTAAAATTAAAAAAGAACTTCCAATTTTAAAGTCAAAAGTTTCTTTTAATTTAAAATTACGAGTTTTTTTTTTTTTTAATCTTTTTCTATTTCAAGAGAACCAAATAACTTCTTTTTGAAATATGAGTTTGCAAGCTACCTTATCCTATTATGCTTGTTAGATGTTCCGTCTCCATTCTACGTTGAGAGAGAGCGAGCTTTTCTTATCCTTGCATAAGAAAATTGTTTAATTATCATTTTTTAGATCGTATCTGTATAAGTGATCAATATGAAAGAGAGTGTTGGTTCGCTTTTTGTGAGAGAAATAATAGATTGGGTTTTTTTTACATAAGCTAATTAGACCTGCTAACATCAACTGTGCATAGTTGCTGGCTGATGCTACTATTTCTATTTAATAATATGGATTAGTTGCCCCAGATCTCTGCGTGATTTCCAACTAGCACTCAATTGACGGTGGGCATTGTGGGTGTAATTAACTTTCTCCATGTCTTGGGACTAGGGGTGTCAATTGAAAGAGGAGCTAAAAGCCTTCTTGAGAGTTAGGTTGATAAGGAAATTGGCACAATGCAGGGCCATGAGGATATGTTTGGATACAGCTGGTAGATATAGCTTGGCCTCATCTAATTAGTTTACCTTAAGCTACAATACCAAAAAGCTTTGAAATCTCATAATAATTCGCAGAGTACGAAATTATTGGAATGAAGATAGATGCCAATGGAGTAGAGTCAGCCATTGGTCCACTGGCTCCATATACTGGCCATTGGCCATTAGTAGGGGTGTCCATGTGTTGTTAACCATGGTCCTTATTTGTCACGAGCTAGAAAATTTATAAGTTTGATTGTAAATTCTAGATTGTAATAGCTAGTCAAAAGGGACAACGAATTCTAAATGTAACAGCAAGTCATTGTGCATATACATTTATATGTATATGGCTTTGGAGATAAGGAGTGGAATTTATGCTGCGTTTCCAGTTTTAACCCAATAAACCTTCAGTTGTAAATAAGATAATTATGATTTTTTATGGCTAGGCTTGTAAAACCACCCAAGTTATTCGAGCTCAACTCGTATTTGATTCATTAAAAGCTCATTTAGATTTCTTCAAAAATTAAATTTGAACACATTTTGAAACTAGTAAAATTTTCAAAACAAATTTGAATGACACTCAGCTGTGCATAGCTTGGCTCATTAACAACCGACCAGACCCAATTGCATTAGGCCTACTGTTGTTGTTGAGAGTTGGCCAAATAGGTCGAATTCTAAGTGGTATTAGTCCTACGGTAGTTGGGCTCGCTAAGGTTGAAATTTAAGGTCTTCGTTCGTTTTGTAGGCCAGACCCAGATGCCTAATCTTCAGAACCAGCTCGGCATTGGCTAAATTAATGATCTTCTTGACGCTAATATGTGATCATTTCAACTTTCGTCAGTGCGATATAACCTTATAGATACTTGAGATCCTCGTCTAGGAGAGTACGTCGGACGCTGAAAATGTTCAGGCTTGGTATACTTTATGGGCCAGGCCCCCAGTACCAAAAGTTCCAAAACAAGAAGCCCATATAAGTCCATCTAATGCTTTGATTTGTCTTTCCCTATGAGAAATTATTCAGTAGGTGCAAAATATTACGTCGACATGATTATATGGTACTCTAGAGTTATTGAATAATTATCCTCCTCTCTCATCCACGGAGAGAGAAATTATCCAGTGCTCCTTACTTCACTTCTTACAAACGTCGTTAGTCTCTCTTGTTAGGTAAATCTTATGTTAATTTTTATTTTTTTTAACAAAATATTTAAAATTTTAACTAATTACTCATTTAAATTTATACAGAGTCATTATTTATATAAATTATATAAATTTCATATATTACATAAATATGAGCGATGAGGGCCACGGAGAAATGCAATTTGAGAACTACTGCTTCGTGCTGAATACACCTAATACAGCCACTAAGATAGGGAATTTATCATTTTTCAATAATAATTATTATGTTTTGAATTTTTGCAGCAATGACCAAGAGGCCAATGGCAGCACTAAGACATGGGATGGGCACGTGGAGGCAAGAGTATGGCACGTGTAGGGTAGAAGCTTCGCACACGCACGTGTCCCGACACAAAAGCCAGCAAAAAAATATCTTTCGCCAGTTGACCCGATGCCCCACGTGATGGGGCGGCATGATCAGAGCCCTCTATAGTTCCTCACGACCCACACAGATTTACGCATGCCCTGCTCGCTCGAGTCTCGCTGGTTTTTTATTCGTTTTTTTTCTTTCTTAACGATATATGGCCATGACAATTTATTTTGAGTATTTTTTTGTTTAAAATAAATATTTAGTGTTTGGTAGCAAATTTTTTTAGCTCATATTAAGGTAGTTTTTTTTTTAAGGCTAATAAGCCCAAAAACAAAAAACAAAAATTTTGAAACTTTTTTTTTTGCTTATTCTATTGTAGTGAAAATTTTAAAAAATAATTAATTTTGAAATTTTTAAAAATAAATTAGTATACTACCACAATAATTTTAAAATTTTGTGCAGTTTTACAGAATATCACGAATATGTAATTTAATTTATTTTGAGGGGCCCTTTGATCATTTTTCTATAAAAAAAAAGTAAAAAAAACTTTAAGCTAGTACCAAATACCCAACCAATATTTTTTTTTAAGTTAACTTATTTTTTATATTTTTTAAACAACTTATTTAATCAAAAAAAGATGTTCCCAAAAACTGACCCTAAGATAATATGTCTCAATAAATAATAATACGAGATATTGGATGAGTAAATCTACCATGAGGTCATTCACGATGCCTCTTACAAGCTCAAATTTGTATATTTAGAAAAAAAAAAACAAAATACTCTATGCGCATGCCACATCACTACTTTTTTCAATTGAATTTGTTATGCCAATAAAAAATACGAGAAAACACTAAGAAATTGGTCCACATGCATGGATCTTGTTGCATATCAAATAAAAACTTATTGAATCACTAGGAAATAGAATATTGATCTTTGATCATGTCATTTGATTTAGTTTGACCAAGTGTTAAGGTGAAAATAAGATATTTAAATAGTGCCAAATTCAACTGTAAGTAGCTTAATTATCTCAATTTATGTACAAAGTCAAGCAATAAGGGAATAATAAATGACTAACTAGGGGACCTCATGAATTTTTTTTTATTGGATTTGTGCATCAACTGGCCGCAGGGGCAAGTACACTTGGTTTCTCCTACAAGAAAAATAGTAACGAGCTTTGATATTACTTAAATATGATTAGTAGTTTAATCTCAACGCGGGAATACTAAAATAATTTAGTTACGCACTCTCATTCACGCTGTTCATTTTGGACGTTATATTCACTAGTCGGTGTCATGAAAGCAAAGCATGCTCACTCCTTTACTCCATGCCAAAGACATTTGTTTAGGTTCTCAAACTCGCAATTTGCGAAGTCCATCAATACAAGCTGTCTTTTTCAAAACAAATTTTCAATTTTTAAACGTCTATTTGAAACTAGATGAAAGAAAGCGAAAAGGAGAGGAAAATAATTTATTTTTTTGTTTCTCTGTTTGTTTTGTAGCTTAAGAGAGAGAAAATTTTCAAGAAATCAAAATATTTTTCCCCCACTTTCTCTCCAATCTTACCCCTCTTCCTCCCTATTCCTCAAGTTCCATACTTGGTTTCAGTGTTTCAAACCCTAAGCTGAACTTGGTCCTACTAAATAATTTCTCACCAGCTGAAGTGTTTTACACGCATTCGAAAGCGGTTGTGAAACTATTTCTCATAGTAAGCATCATCAAGGGTAGAAATATGTTAAGTGTAAGAGCACTAGTAAGGAGCCGTGGTACTCGAAGAGCAATGATCTCTCACCGGTTGTGTTTTCTACGCGCTCCAAAACGATTGTCAAAACTATTTCTCAGAGTAAGCATCAGGTGTAGAAACCTTCACGGTACCTATACTTTGCTCAAAGTTTTTGCTTACGTGGCGAGCTGTCGTTGACGATTCAGAATCCATTTCCCAACAACAGAAACAAAACGGCTAGACTCCGTTTGGCACTTGGCCGTTAGGTATAACGTCCTAATCAGCCGACTTGGCAACGATACAGCGAATCAATTTAATTTTATCGAAACATAAATTAAAATATTTCGAATTTGAAGACGGAAGAACAGAGAGACGCACTCAGAACCAAAACAGAGTCGTCGTTATATTCATTGCCGTTTCCGTTCCAAAGCTCCTCCTCTGGTCATCTGCCATTGATGGTGGTGGGTGGTGATGGTGCGGCGTTGAATGGGCGGCCGCGAACCAAAATGCCCGCCGGAGAAGGAGGAGGAAGGGGAACCGGCGCGGCTGCTTTCGACGGAGGAGGATCCTCTTTCTGGAGTGAAACTTGTGGATGCCCCGATTCTATTACTCCTTTACTTCCACAAGGCGCTGAAGGCGGAGATGACCGAACTCCGCCGCAAGGCGGGGGAGTTGTCAGAGAGGGGCTCTGGCTGCCGCGACCTGATCCTCGACCTCCGTGGGAGGTTTGAGTTCTTGAAGTTTGTTTATAAGTATCACTGCTCTGCAGAGGATGAGGTGAGGTTGCTCATAATCGATATCGTTCTTTCTTTCTTCCTTTCTTTCTCAGATGTGTTGTGACTCGTGAATTGTCTCCATTGATTCTGTTTTTCCTTTTTGTTTGGTAAATATTGATTCGTTGTTCTCTTGGCCGTGGATTTATTTGACTTTGGTTCACAATAGATGATAATGCTCACAAGACGTACCATTAAGTCAATTTCAGAGTCTGCAGGTGTGTATAAGCCAAGAATTACCTAAGTTAGCTTACAATTGTTTTCTACAGTTATAGTTGAATTGTGCCTGTTCAGAGTAGCACTTCCATAACCAATAGGATATGTATTGGGCATTTTAGTGGGTAAAGGCAAGAGAAATGTATATTTAAGTGTCATTAAGAATGATTAGCATCCTTGTTAACAGATCCATATGTCCCTGGGGATATAATTTTTGGGGCATAGTGTAGGGCTAAGGTACCCATGACCATAGCACCAAGATTGAGGGAGTCTTTAGTCTTCTCTTTAGATCAAGGCTAGCGCAGTACAGTAAGGTGCCATGGAGAAAAGGGATTTAAGCAATGGAGACAGAGAAGGACGGTACATTCAGGTGGAGGACATGCTCAATCAAGCTAATGGTCTCAAGCGCGTTGATAGCGCCAGGTGCCTAGGTCTAAGGCTAGGGCTAAGGGATGGACCCACTGGCCTATACTTTGGACTGACATGGCTCAATCAATAGAAGAGAAAACAGCACCTGTGTCCTAGTATCAGTGCTCCACATGTCATCTCAGGAGGATGACACATGGAGACATGGAGGTGTCATGTGGCGTGGTTGGAGCATTTAGCTACACCTTCATTTCAAATTTTCCATTATGTGAATAACACCCATTTGTTTTAAATAATTCAGACCAGGTTTCACTAATTAAGTTTTAAATGAATAAAGCAAATATATGCAAGTTACGTTGAGAAAAGTTGTCAACTATTAAGATTTTGTGAGCGTAAATCATAAATGCCTTACTTACTTGTCATAGAAGAAAAATATAGAAAAATAAAAAAAGCTATCAATAGGGATAAAATCATAACAAAAAAGAAGGGGGAAAAGGAAAGTAGATACTCAACTAACATATATTCCACTACGACATAAATAAGCTTTAGCAACAAGAAACTTGATTTATCTTTGTAATTTGTCTCTCTAAACTCTCAATCTTCTGTAAGATGAAGGTTATTTGTACTTGTGCATATCTGTGGTTTCAGAAATTGATCTCATTATTTTGGCAGGTTATCTTTCTGGCACTCGATTTCCACATAAAAAATGTGGTCTGTACATATACACTTGAGCATAAAAGCATAGATGAGCTATTCGACTCTATTTCTAATTGCTTGAATGTTTTAATGGAGAAAGAAGAAAGTACTTTGAATCAATTTCAAGAACTTGTATTTTGTATTGGAACCATCCAGACTGCCATTTGCCAACATATGCTGAAAGAAGAAAAGCAGGTACCTATCTTCTTTTTCATTGTATGGTGTTGCTCAGTTGTATCTGGTAATTTTTGGAATTGATTACTTTTTGTGTATTTTTACCCTCTTAGTCACAATCATTCTTGTTTCCCACCAGACTGCATGGAGTAGGACATGCTGCAGTAGGTTGTTATTGAATGTTCAACTTATTTTTGTATTACTAATGGTATGTTGAAGGGGGAGTTGTTGGAGTAACCTAATGAACAATCATCCAAGTTCAATTTGAAAAACCTATCACGTCAAGGGGAATGTCATCATGAAGTTCTTGGAAATGTCAGGTAGATGATAAGCATGCTTTGCTATCTCTAAGTAAAGGAATCCTGATCTCCAAACTCATGCTATTGAAAACCAAAGTGAAAATACCATTTCCATTCCATCTAAATGTGCTCCACAACATTTCTACCTGTGGTAAGAGATACTCAACTCAACTCCTCCCAACTAGCCTGGATCCCAATTACTTGTGGCTGGCTAGATGGATCTATCTTCTCAATGATCTACTCTTAGCCTGTGTAAAACCAAATGTTCGTATAATGTAAGACAATCACGTCCTTTTCACAGCCTTAACTTCTGTTCTTGGTCTTCCTTCTGTCCTTTTGGCATGTTAAATTTGGATCAATCACCCATTCACCCTTACAAGTGCATTAATTTGCCTATATTGCATGGGCAAAAGCTCTTTGCTGATTTTCTTTCATTTCAATTGATGCCACTTCTAACTTATCTGCAATTGCAATCTTTTCATATTTGATCCGTTCTTGTATGTCCACTCATCCTTCTCACCACTCAGTCCCAGTACATGCTTCTGAACATTTGGTTTGTAGCTACTTCTGGAACTTCCACTTTAATTTAGTAGGTATTAACTCTACATTAACACAACACTCATGGAGAACTTTCCCATTTACTTGAGATCTACGGCAACCTCTTTTTTTTATAATAGAGAACCTTGTTCTTAGAAGATCCCTTTTTCTTTTTTCCCCCCCTAAATGAACCACATAGAGCAACCCAAAGTAGCACTCCACTGGTTGGCTTAGGAGGAGGAAAAGAAAAGAAAAGAAATGGGGAGGATTTTTTTTAAAAAAATGTCTTCTTTTTTCCATATTTTTGTTCTAAAATGAGGAGATATTTGGAAATAATTTAGAATGGATGTTGAGGTATGAGAAATTAGTACAACCGCCATATAGAGGACATTGAAATCTTCCTTTCCTAGATTTTGCTACACTTTCTTTGCTTAAACAAACACAAGAAAGAAAGAAAAATTAGTACCTCATTTCTCTTCATTTTCATTTTTTTTTTGGTCTTTTCTAGCAGTGGACCAAGAATATACACCTCATTATGAATTTTGACTCTGGTGTATTTGTAAACAGTACTCATTTTTGTGCAGGTTTTTCCTTTGCTGATGAGGGAATTCTCTTGCAAAGAGCAGGCTTCACTTATTTGGCAGTTTTTGTGTAGTGCCCCTATAGTGCTGTTGGAGGAATTTTTACCATGGTTGACTTCTTTCGTTTCCCCAGATGAACAAGAGGATATTATGCATTGTATCAAAGAAGTTGTACCTGAGGAAAAACTACTGCAACAGGTAGACCTTGACCTTGTTTTTGGCTCTACTTCAGATTAATATCTGATTGAAACAAGTTCAACTCTTATCTTGAAGGTGGTAATTTCTTGGCTTCATAACAATAATCCGTCTTCATCTGCGGCCTACACCAAAATTGGAAAAGGAGCTGAGGTTCCTGATTTGCTAGCAAGTCCAAAGGATATACGTAAAATGTATTCATCTAATAGTTTTCATGGAGAAAAATGGGGGTGGAAGAAAGCATCTTGCAAGACAACTGTTAAGCGCGCTCCTATTGATGGTCTTCATCTTTGGCATGGTGCCATCAGAAAAGATTTTCAAGACATTTTGAAGGACCTATACCAAATAAGAAGCTCAAAAAACTTTTCAACATTAGGTTCAGTAATTGTCCGGCTAAAATTTTTTGCAGATGTCCTTATCTCCTACAGGTACTTTCCATGTTGCAGAAAACAACTACTTTAGTCAAGGCCTTCCTTCTTGATTGAGGTGTCGAGCAGAAGATCTTACCTAATTTTTATTCTGTTCTGCGAGTCTTTTCAATTCTTTTTTTCTAAAGGAATGCTTCTAATTTGCAGCACTGCATTGGATAAAATTTTTAAACCCGTATTAAATGAACTTGCCAATGGCTGCCTATTTCATTTCCAAGAAAGATTCTACGATGAAAGTCAAATTGAAGGTTTACAGAGTTTGCTCTACCATAACGCTCAAAATGGGCTGCCTTTGTGCAACTTTGTGGAGAAGCTTTGTGGGGAACTGGAGTTATTTGTGATGGGAATCAGTGAACGCTTGGCTTTGCTAGAGATAGAGGTACGCTGTTCTTCATGATACGGTTCTGTCAAAAGAAAGAAGTTGAGAAAAACTATTTTGGAGGGGAAAATCAGCCTTCCAAACTTGCATCTTAAAAACACTTTTAAACAATCAATAGTAATTCAAATCCAGTGATAAGTAACTTCACTTCCAGTTGCAACTTATAAAAGTTCCTCACAACTTAGTAAGTCTTCTTCTTTGTCTACAAGAAGTCTACTTTTATTGTAGTGACCTGACATTTTTCAGTTTCTGTCAGGTTTTCCCTTTCATTACCAAGAACTGCACTCATGAATTTCAGCAGTGGCTACTATACATAAGCCTTCGTACTATGCCACTTGGGCTGCTGAAGAGCACAATTACTTGGTTCTCTGCTCATTTATCTGAGGATGAATGTAACTCCGTACTAAACAGTTTAAAGCAGGGAGGTCCTCTGTCTAACAAGCAAACTTTTGCACTTCTCTTGTGTGAGTGGGTACGCATGGGTTACTCAGGTAAAACCTCCGTCGACAAATTCAGAAAAGACTTGCAGGAGATGTTCAAGAGCAGAAGCTCTTTTCTGACCGAGTATTTCAAGGAGGATTACACATTTTGTTCCTTACTTTCAAATATACAACCTAGCAACAGCTCTGACCCTGGAGCATCACAGCCACACACAGCCATCAAGGCCAAGTTATGTGCTTCTAGTTCTTCACCTCCTGATGGTATGACTACTCAGAAGTACAGCACATCATATTCTAATAGGGTCCATTTACAAATATTCTCCCCTCGAACATTAAAGATTTTATCTCCTTTTCCAAAATTTCCTGCTAAGAATCGTGGTGCTAGTTCCATTTTCAATCTTGAACCAAGACCAGTGGACCACATCTTTTTATTCCACAAAGCTCTCAAGAAAGATTTGGAGTACCTTGTCAATGTTTCAGCTAAGTTGGGAGAAAATGTTGCAGTCCTCGTGGATTTCCATAGGCGCTTCCATCTGGTACGATTTCTATATCAAATTCATAGTGATTCGGAGGATGATATTGCTTTTCCGGCTCTGGAGGCAAAGGGAAATGCCTCAAACATTAGCGTATCCTATACCATTGACCACAAACTGGAAGTTGAACTTTTCAATAAGATATCCCTCGCCCTAGATGAGATTTCTGGGTTGCATGTTTCAGTTTGTAGCATTGACATGGATGTACACGATCAGAGAATGCTAAACTACCGTCAACTATGTTTAAAGCTCCATGATATGTGCAAATCTATGCATAAAGTACTGTGTGACCATGTCGACCGTGAAGAAATTGAACTTTGGCCCTTATTTAGAGAATGCTTCTCCATTGAAGAGCAAGAAAAGATCATAGGATGCATGCTTGGCAGAACAAGAGCTGAAATTCTACAAGAAATGATACCCTGGCTCATGGCATCTTTGACACCAGAAGAACAACAGGCCATGATGTCCTTATGGCACAAGACTACCAAGAATACAATGTTTGATGAATGGTTAGGAGAATGGTGGGAAGGTATGGAGAGGTATGATATAGTTAAGGTGGAAGAGGAGTCAAATATTTGTCCTCCTTGGATTGCAGACCCAATGAAAGTCCTCTCAACATATCTGTCGAACAAAGGCTTTGATGATCAAGATAAAACACTGGATGAAAAAGGCGCTAAATTTATACAGAACAATTCTGCTGGTTCTGATAATAATCTGTCTGCAAATCACAATATGGATGATAAAGGAAAGGTCTCTGGTGGAAACCTTAATAATCACCAATCTTCAGATGGTTCTGAATTTTCTAGTGAGGTTGAGAAGAAGAGATGCAAGGAATTAGCAGAGGTCATCAAGCAAGCTGATAAACCTAGCCAACATGTGCAAGTCAGTCAAGGCTTCAGATATCAGGAGCACCTTCCCATAATGAGTCAAGAAGAACTGGAGGCTGCAATAAGAAGAATATCCCGCGACTCGACTTTGGATCCTCAAAAGAAATCATACATTATGCAGAACCTGCTAATGAGGTGATTATAAATACTTTTATCTTCATTTCTGTTTTTCTTAAGAGGAAATTTCGAGTTCCCTGTAAATATTAATATCAGATGATCTGTTAGCATGACAGGCAGACATCATTTTAACATGTGCATAAGTGCTTTGGTACCTAGAGAATTTCCCTGGTAAAAATATAATAATTTACATGATCCTCAATAACTAACCAATTCACTCATTTCAAACTCAATCAAAACACAATACAAACTTAAATGCGTTATTACATATCTATGGTTGCATTAAATTAATGGCTCATACGCAAAAATAAAAATTAAAAACTAGTTAAGTGACTTGACCAAAAATTAAGGGTGCGGGTATATGTCTAACTGCCAGATTTATCTAATTATCTTGTCCAAGCATTCCATGACATGGTTAGATTTCATATTTTTAAAATATATATATATATATATATTTTAGGGTAAAATGGTGTTTACAAACTACTATAGAGTATTTTATGCATAGAATCGGAGTCTTATGCATAGTTATGATGTAAACTCATACTACTTAGGCATATTTAATGGGTGTATGTCCAACTAGACATGCTGGACACATCCTATATCCTTACTTTAGTGTCGAGCATCCGACATGGGTATTTTACAATTTTAGAAGAGTTCATGTACCATAGAGTGAATTTATATCCCTACTTTGGTCTATTCATCACAGGTGCCGCTGGGATGTTGTTTGACATTATTATGCATGGACCTTAATTTTCTTTTCTTCTTTTTGTGCAATGCTTGGATGTATGTGAAATGCATATATCAAATCTGACTGAA
Source organism: Euryodendron excelsum (assembly GCA_033060915.1). Taxonomy (NCBI): domain Eukaryota; kingdom Viridiplantae; phylum Streptophyta; class Magnoliopsida; order Ericales; family Pentaphylacaceae; genus Euryodendron; species Euryodendron excelsum. The sequence goes on along the minus strand of CM065384.1, from coordinate 34,035,147 downwards.
GCTTTTCTGGTGTGTCAGCCGCTGGATTATTACACAACAGAAATCTCATTCAGGAGTTCCCGTCTCAAATAACAATGAAGAAGTTCCAGGTCAGTGTCCATCTTATCAGGACCCACTCAAATTAACTTTTGGTTGCGAACACTACAAGAGGAACTGTAAGCTAGTTGCTGCTTGTTGCAACCGGCTTTATACATGCAGGCGTTGCCATGATGATGTGGCTGATCACTCTATGGATAGGTATCTATATCATGCTTTAAGTTTCTGCTTCTAAACTTCATCTGTTTGAAGTTTTCAACCCCTCTTCTTACCATTTTTCTGCTACTTAAAAAATGCAAGCAGGAAAGCTACTGCTAAGATGATGTGTATGAAATGCTTGATGATTCAGCCAATAGGTCCCACATGCTCAACTGTTTCTTGTAATAACTTATCCATGGCAAAATACTACTGCAGGATCTGCAAATTGTTTGATGATGAGAGGTGATGTCCCAGATTGACCTAGTTTAGTTTTTGCTCTTTTTATGGAAATTAACAGTTCAATGCTTTTAGATAGTTGAATTATTTTTCTCTGCTAATAGTTTTAATCGCCGTGCAAGAAATTATCTGTCTTCCTGGAGAGAAATTTGAACATACTTTTCCATGATTTTCTAAAAGCAATTATAGAGTGTATACTGCAACTACTTTTTGACTTCACGCTCCCTTATTCTAGAATGGACGAGTGTTCTATTAATCTTGTTAAGTCACCGTTGTCCCAAAAGCATAATCTTTGTTGGAAATGGGCCCAACAATGTGCATCAAGCTATCTAACACAATCCCTCATGTGCGACTCCATATCACGTGCGGAGAGAGAACCAGATGAACACACAAACTGAAGTAAACAGGGTGCAAAAACATAACGGGAGAATAAACACATACCACAAGACTTGAGTCTAGGACTTCATGGAACTAGAGCTCTGATACCATGTTAAGTCAACGATTGTCCCCAAAACTTAAGCTATTAGGACATGGGCCCATCAATCTGTACCAAGCTATCCAACAAACCTTGTCATGATTGATAATTGTTATCAATCTTATTACGATAAAGAAACAGTATCTGATATCCTCCATCGTGAGAACTTGTCAATTTAAGCTGAACTGTTTTCTTTGGCATTGTTCCGTCATAGGCTCAATATGCTCAGCATCAATATGTGCATTAGAGTGATACGTAAAGCTTAATTATGTGAAGTTTCTATATGTATTAAGCTGATTCCACTTGGCAGACCAGCCCTTCCATAGAACCCTACCTCTTGTAGAGCCACCGGCCCACCCCTAATTCATTAGCTCTTCTTAGTTAATGAGTTTGTCAAGAATACTCTAAAGGGAAAAAGAATCAACAGCTTACAAGAGTTGTATCGAGTTAATATGAATTTCATACTTCTTGTCTTGTATATGTATCTAAAGTTTACTTTATTCAAGGATGTGGATGGTGATAATAAGCTAATGGTGCATGAATATATTCTTATATATAATTTTAGACAAAGCAAAGGTGAAGATGAGGAAGGAATAGCAAATATGTATTATGTAGGACTATAAATGAAGTCAAAGGATGAAAATGCAAAGATTATAGAAGCCAAGGAGGCTTATGATTTTGATCACTATGTTGTAGCACTTGAATCGAGAGTGTTTGCATGCCCAGAGGAAGATGCTTGCTGACAGTTTAAGTGTTTGGGTCAATATTGAAAATATATTGCAGTATTTAACTATGTGTTTAGACTAGAGTTGAACTGTACTCTTTGTCCAAGTATGAGTGTATATCTAGCGCACATGGAAACATATTTGCATCTATGATAAGTAGGAAAAATGTACAGAATGATATATTGAAGACAAATAAGTGTAGGATGTTGAAGAATTGATACCTTAGACAGTTAACTGGCCATTATGAAAAGGAGACTTCTTTGAATCAAAGATACAGGGGAGCAAGGATTAAACACCAAACAGATTTGGGCGAGCCCTAACAAAGCACATCTCCCTTTTAACCATAAGTGAGGGTTCTGTTTATCGACATATCGTAGGAAGGGTATTCTTATTTTGGTTCTATTCGATATCATGGTGAAATCAATAAGATCAGTACCTTCCTTTCCCCCAGGAACTTGAGCAATGAATCTAGCCTGCATGTGTATGTGTGTTTAAACCTGTTCTTGTGACATTTCCTTACATTTATGTTGCATTATACTGCCTTAAATTTATTAATTCCTTTTATTATTCTAAGTTTGATGCAAAATTGTAAATTTATCGTTTGAGATTTATTGTGCGTAATGGCCAAATGTCGGGTGTCCAATAGCGGCAGTGTTCAAATTCTGAACATTCTTGTTATGGGACATGACTTTGGAAGTGATATGTTAAAAAAAACCCTAGTGAACTAGCTCTAAGGCAACCTTGATTCTGTTTGTATTCGTAACACAGTGGCAATGGTAGTATAATGCCTTAAATACTTCCAATGGTTGTTTGTATGTTTGATGTTTTTACTGCTATGGTCTCTCTCTCTCTCTGTGTCCAAAAGATGGCAAGGACCTAGGTTAACCTTTTGGTATCATGACACTGGATGTTTCATTTTATGGAGATTGCTGACATGGAGGGTGTTGGACAGGGATATCTACCACTGCCCTTATTGTAACCTGTGCCGAGTTGGGAAAGGACTGGGCATTGACTATTTCCACTGCATGAATTGCAATGCTTGCATGTCAAGGTCTCTTTCAGTGCATATATGCAGAGAGAAGTGTTTTGAGGATAACTGCCCAATATGTCATGAGTATATTTTCACATCTAGCTCTCCTGTTAAGGCCCTTCCGTGTGGACATTTGATGCACTCAGCATGCTTTCAGGTATTTGATTCACGCATAATTCTCCACCTATTCTTCGTAGCATTGTATATGTATTCAGACTAATTTACAAATGCTCTCTGATGCTATTTTTAGGACTACACTTGTATTCACTACACCTGCCCAATATGTAGCAAGTCACTTGGCGACATGCAGGTTAGCCACCATGTACTCTCTATAATATTTTATTTTTTGACTATTTTTTACTATTCTTGTTATCCATTGACATAACTTGGGGGTATGTGTTCACTTGATAGTAATAAACTGTTGCATATATAATTTATCATCTGTGATTGTACTCTGTATGTGCTTTTGAGATGGGTACTTATAGTTTCTCATGGTTGCCTAAATGGGTTGGAACATTTTTTGCGTGTTAAAACTCCAGCACTTCAAGTGAAGAGGGAATGGGGCCAATAGGTGTTTAACTGCTCTACTTAATTCTGGAACTTAAGAATAAGGGAAACAAGTTTCTTTGAGATGATGGACTTTTTAACACTCTTTTCTATTGGTGACTGTCTAGAGTAACCAAAATATGATAAAATTCTGCAAGACATACTACCTTTATGCATAGCTTGTTTGGATAGTTCCCCTACAGGCTGCAGATCCAATCTTTTAGGATTGCATTGGAGAGAAGTTTAGTTGTAACTTTTTTGTAGAGATATAGAAATCTAATCAGGCCTCAAGTAATTCATGAAAATATTCTGGGTTAGACCATACAGACCAATTTCATGTGGTAGCTATAATTCTTTTCATCAGAGATCAGTTATTTTAATTACTTTTCTGGCTCTTGAAGCTTGTGCCCATAGTGAGAACAAAATTGTTACGTAGAGTTACCTTGTACTCTAGTGTATTGAAATCTATCATATTCACTGGTAATATTTGAAAATATATGGTCTCTACTTTAGCTCTTCCACGCTCTCCATTGACCTTCTTTGAATTCGTGGTTATTTAATTGAGGGTTGAAACTTTCTCCAGGGACCATAGTTTGATAAATAACTTGCTTGTAAATCCACCACTAAATTTCTTCACTTAGTTTCTTCCTGCTGCCAAACGGCAACCAATAAATTGGGTTATTTGTCAAAACTTACCTTTTCCTTTCTATTGATCTCAACTCTGTTGTTCTCATTTCCCCCTGTACATCAGGAGAATCAATTTATCCACTGCTGACTTCTGTATTTTTCCCCTTTTTTTCCTCTCTCACTAATGGGTATCTTCAGAAGGCATATCTATTCAAATGTAAAAAAAAGCTGATCATGGACATGCTAAAGTCATTTCTGTTCCTTTTAATTGTATTGCTTGTTGGTTAACATTTGAAATTCCTTGTTCGCCAATTACTATTTTTTCTTGCAGGGAAGCTCACCCACAAAGATCTCTTTGCCTCTTCTCAATGATGTCATTCTAAAGTGTTTCGTAAAATAATTCATCGCATTATTGCTACCACCTTGATTCTGTATGTGTCAATTTAAAGAAAGAAAAACACGAGTGTTGTCAACTGTAATTAACTTGTGCTCGGGCCAGGTGCCCCAGCATTAATTTGCGTGTTAGTCTAATTCAGTTCTTTAAGCAAGCTGAATCATCTATATCGTACATTTTGGAAGGTTGCAATTCATAAATGCTAAAATGGTATCTTTCAGGTGTATTTTGGAATGTTAGATGCATTATTGGCAGAAGAGAAAATTCCAGATGAGTATTCTGGCCAGACTCAGGTTGATGACGTTCTTTTCTTACTTGGTCATTCTTAAATATCTTCCATCTTGTGAAATGTCACAAGACAGCATATTTATTTCATTACGGAACAATTTTCAGGTAATATTATGCAATGATTGTGAGAAGAGAGGAGCTGCTTCATTCCATTGGCTCTATCACAAATGCTCTCACTGTGGTTCATACAACACCAGGCTTCTATGACATGCATCGATAGTGAGTTTAAAAAGCTTGTTATCTTAAGCTACTTTTTATACAAAATAATGGTATATTGATATAGCTGTGAAAACTTGGGATTTTATGAAACCACTATCTATTCCTTACAATAAACATATTTTTGTTTGTAAAGATATATGAACTCTCTTTTTGCTTGCAAACAAAATTGTTTTTGGTTTCATAGTCGGGTGTAAATAACTAACAAATGTGAAAGTCCATACGAAGCTCAATGCTTCTTTTTAGATTATGCTTGCCTTTTGACTGGGTTCTGCCAAATGATAACATTGCCTGAAGGCAAAGAAGACACTATCACTTTCTTATGCTTAATACATTTCACATGCCCTCCAAAATACTACAGCACGCGAAACTTTACAGAATGAAAGATTGGAACCTTCCTATGGCTTGAAACCATTCTGCTGTAGCCACCCTTGTAGGCCCAGCTTGCTTTATTAAGACACTTAGAAACTTGTTTTCCCGAGGTTTCTCCTTCATGGTTTCTAAATCATCGGTTAAAAAATGATACTACTTCAAACCAGGTGACGTGCCTCCAAAAGCCCTGTAGTACTTAACCCAAACTCTCTGAAGTCTGAACAAAATCCTTGACAGACACAACACAGAACAAGTGATAAGCTCCATTGAACTTGGAAGAGGTAGTTTTCTTTCCACCACACTCTATTAAACTCAACATAACAGATGATGATTTAGTCAATGGACAGAGCACTATAGTATTTCCACACAAAACCTATCAAGTTAAGAACTGAACCATTGAATGAAAATGCGTTAGATAATTCATCATCAGTTACGTGATTTAAGGTTGTTTATTATGACCTAATCTCGTATTCTTTCTTTACAACAAAGATGCATTTATTTTTCTTAATCCACAAAGATAGTTTTACTTTTATCTGAATATCTATTGTCAAGTCTGGAATTTGGTGTTTATTGTTTTGTATATTGGCATGAACAGCTGTGCCCAAACTTCATTTGTAGTTGAGGGACATAATCTTCCAAACCTATTTTCCATGTGTGGTTGGAGCAGTGGAGCTTTCAAAAAATCACTTTCAGAATTGGAGGACAGGTATAGATATTCAAAATTTTGGGGACTGAGAATCCCCCATAGAGTACTATTCAGACTATCTTTGCTATGTACCCAAATAAGAAGTTTTCATGTTTCAGAGACATATATTTTGTGTTGACCTTTATGATAATTGTAAAAAAAAAACTCATAAATGATGAATGGGTATTGATTGTGAAAGTTCCAGAGGTGAACAATTTGGATAATATATAAGCCTGAGTCTTTGAATGTGTTGCTAGAGCCCATCCAGGTGGAGATCAGTAATTTTCTTTGAGTTAAATTCTCAAAATTGAGACTAGGCTATTCCCAACATCATCTATGTGGGACTTCTTGTATGTGAAACTAGATGAAGATGATTTTAAAAATGAAATATAATTAGGTGTTGGGTTATGTACAGTGATGGTTGTGAGGTCTAATTTTTTATAGGTAAAAATTTGCTAGGTTCTTTATTATCACTCAAACTTCTGAGTTCACGAAATAATTGTGCAACATATTTCACACATTAAACTTCAGAATTAGATTTCGTTTTAGACTAAAAACTTCTGCAATTTTCATTTGTAAATTGAAGGTGCTCAAAACAAGAAAATGATCTACAATGGAATCAACAGCAAAATGTCTAAAATTACCGAAGCAACAAAAGAATAGAATATAACAGAAGAGAAAAAGGCACTCAAAATTGCAAAATTTACTCTACCAAATCAATATAAAAAAGCAAAAAACAAAATGGAGTCACAATAAAAGTCAGGCCAGTCTGCTAATCTTCTCCTTAACTCTTTTCTAGCTCCTTGATCAGTTGACACTGGTAAGACTGAAGCATGCAGCGGCATTCTTTAACTCTTTGTCAGCGACGTGCTCAATGGACTGTGTCGTATCTTTCAACGATGAATCCGAGCTGTGCATGCATATTTATATCGCCATATCAGAAATCAATAAGAAACAAAAATACCAGAGGATATATATATATATATATATATATTGTTTTCTACAATCATCAGATACTGAACTGTCTCAATTCATAACCGTATCCGTACCCAGATAGGTATATTGTTTTTTTATTTTTTATCATCATTGCGCTTTCTTCTTGTAACTCTAAACTGCCGTTATAAACGTACCTTGAATTGTAAGCCTCCTTAGAATCGATGTAAGACTGTCTGTCATCAATCGTGTCAAAGAACTGATGCATCTCGTCATCATCTTGGGCAGGTTCCTGTTGGATAGTTAGTTGTTGTAAGGCTACCAACTGAGATTGCAATTGCATTGCCATAGGATAGTTATTGTTATTGTTGTTGTTGCTATTATTGCCATTACTGTATGGATGTTGAGCCCAGGTGGAATTGACTACATTGTCCTTGTCAAGGTGACAAGAATTGTAAGCAACATTGGTGCTAATAGGGTAGGAGGAGTGATGGGATGCAATGGGCAATGCAGAAGCAGAAGCAGAAGCATGGAAAGGTTGGGAAGCATCCTGGTGGTGGAAGAGAGAGAGGGAATTACTTGGCGGCCCCATGCCCAGTTGTAACTGTGATGTAGGATCATTGGGAGCGCAGGAGATTTCATGTTGTTGATGTTGTCGATAAAATGCCAGTTGTGAAAGAACAGCATAGAGTTCTTCCTCGTCCTGGCGTATCTGGTATTGGAGTTGAGCAATTTCAGCGCAGCATCCATGGACAGGGTATCTGTCGCGGATGTTGGCTTGGTAGATGATGGACTTCATGGCTTCCACCTTCTGACCTGGGTTGAGATGCTTCAGTATTTTCAAGATGTTGCTCACACCAAACAGCCTGTGTGCATTTTCGAACATCTTAGGATGTTCAGGAGGGAAGTATGGTGCAAGTGGACACCCCAAGGAGCACTTCCTCCTCTGGTATTTGCACGCGGCACAAGCTTGGCTTGTGCCACCCTTGAGGGTCATTTTTTTATATATAGCAGACAACTGGGGAGAGAAAGAGAACAATTAATTCCAATGGATTCAGGAATGCAAAAATGAGAATGAGGAAGTTGGTGATGCAGAAGATGAGAAAGAACTGTTCGAGAGAGAGAGAGGCAAAGGGCCATATGGGAAGCATTGAGCTGAACAGGTCTGATATGTGCGGATTTTGCTGGGGGGAAGTGATGGGAAAGACTGAGTAAAAGGAAGGGATTGGAGAGAGAGCCGAATTTAGTGGGGAAGGTTCTTTGAAGTCAGTATAGGACCGTTAAGGGACAAATGTTGGAACTTGAGGAGAGTCCTAACTTCTTGGGACACCTGTGGGGTCACAGCTAAGTCTCCACTGAAACCCGTATTAGTAGTAAGTTGTTTGTTCTTTTTTCAAGTTTAATTTTGAAAGCAGTTTATCCCGTTTACAGCTAGGCACATAGTGATAGTTATATTGCTAACTTTGGTCCATAATATTGGTATTCCAAGTGATGGTGTGCCAATCACTATTATTTTAGCGCTTCATGGTGAATTTTGCATAAAGTTTACAAATACTCATCTGCAATAGGTATCACGCGGGAGTGATAGTTACATATGATGATTTTTTTTATATGGCTTGCCTTTGACTGCAAGAACGTGGGTCCCACAAAAATACATGTACGCGGAATCTATTTATTTTTGCCTATAAGAGAGAAAATATGATAAGAAATAGGTTGTGTAGCATTTTCCAATGTAATGTGATGGTACATAGCACCTTAACAGCCTGTTTGGAACTTGGAGAAGGGAATGGGAAGGAAAGGAAAGAAAAAATGATAAAAAAAAGTAGTTTTACTTCTCTATTTAATTTTGCAAAGAAAATAAAAAGAAAGTAAAGGAAGAAGAGAGAGTTGATTTAAATATTTTTCTCCTTTTTTCCTTCTCTTTCTGTTCCTTTCTCTTTTAGGCGAAATTAAACAAGAGAAGGGCAAAGGAAGGGAAAATTTTAATTTCCTCCCCCAAGTTCCAAACAGGCTGTAAAGGTCTGAGTTAAGAGTTTCCTTTTGCCATTATACTACATCAGTTTATTGTACTCTTAATTTGTTAAATACCAGCAATCTCAAATACCTGCAAAACACAAGCTGAAGTGCACCAGGTGATACTTGAACCCAGACCATTAAGTTCGAAGTGCGCCCCATTCATCCCACCGTTCATTTCGATTCACTGAGCTACATGCCGCGGGGGTGGACCTACGCTAGGGCCCCAGCCCTCCCTAATTTTTTTCAAAAATCTATTTAGACCCCATGTATTTTTGTCTATTTGTAAAATGAAATACTATATTGGCCCCCCATTAAATTTTAAAATTTTTATCTTAACCCTGCAAATTTCAAAATTTTTTTTACCTTGCCCCCTATTCAACAAATTTTCCAGGTCCACCCCTGCCGTGCAGGTTAGAGATGCTATTTTTACTAAGAAGGATAAACCATAAAAAACAGTCATCAGTCAGGTCTCTCATGAGACTTGGTTTAGTGCACAAATATGTTCAAGGCAGGTTCGAAGCCCCAAGCTGCAGTTTTTTCATGAAATTTGTTGGGAACCATAATCATCGTGCCGAATGCCATAGAAGAGGAGGACGAAGGAGAAAGATAGGCATAGAATGGCAAGAGTTAACACTAGAGCGCTTATACATCACTGATGATTGACAAAATCGTTCACCCTGCCTGTATCAACGATTGATGTTCTTTCTGGTACCAATGGCTACACACACACACACATATAGCTATATATAAACAAACATATATATGGAACAGTATCAATACAACATCATTGTGCACAAGTGAACACAGGTTCTTGGTATGCTAATGTGTTTTCCCAAAACATAAAGATTACTAGCATCATAACAAACAAACCTTAGCTTGGGAAGTCTCCTTGTGCAGTGGACTTGAGATAGAGCCCCAGAGTTTCCAGCTGGGAAGGCTAAACCACCTTTTAGTGAGCAATGTTGCCTTCTTCAGTATCTATACAAAATCTCACTGTAATTGTTGAACAATATGATGAAAATTGCAATACATGCACAAAAAGAAATGTCAAATAAATATTACGCATCTGAAGTTTAGAACATGAATAACGAGCCATAAAAAAAAAAGTTTTTCTTTTCATTCCTTCGATTGGCATTATCATGGCAGATTACGAATTCTGACAAAACTTAACCTACCCAAAAGGGGAACCCAAAAAAAAAAAGAAAACATTAAGCTGCAGTACCACGACCCAAGGGACCATGATGCGATCTATACAATCCATCCCTCTTTTCGTATAGCTAAAACAATTTAGCAGAGTTTGGCAATCTAACTAGTATTCAATGTGTACAACTGTTGAGAAGTCAGCATCAAGTGCTCCAGTGATTTTATGGCCGGGTAATCTGGCGGTCACTGCTCTTCAACCAAACCACCTTATTTGAAAGACCCAAGAAATAGGAGAAAATTCCATGGACAGGAATCTCGTATCTCCTGAATACAGTATTTGGAGCTCAACAGTACCAAAAACCTACAATTTTGGCTCTTCAATCACCTGATTTCTTCATTCTAAAACACAACTCTTTTCAAACATTTTGCGTCCGAGAAAACCAGTTTGCTCCAACAAAACCTCCACAAGAACGCTCCTGGTTTATATATCAGGATTTTGATTTTATATCAAAACTTTATATAACTTCTTAATGAATATGGCCAGCTTCACTTGCAGGACTGTATGGAGCGCAGGCAGGAAGTTATCATTTGATTGTAAACGAATGCCAAGCTTAAACTCATATCTCCAAGTCCACCAAACATTGTAACGAATTCCCCATATAAACTAGTTTACAGCTTCAAAGAAAAGAACCTGAGGTTGCAAATGTCCTCTCTCGCACATGGTAAGAACATCATCCCAGCCACCAATCACCTGGATATCAAATATGGATTAATCAAACTAAAATAAATGGAATTATAATGCAATAAACTAATATATGAAGTGAATTTTACCTTTACAGTTTTGTCATCATACATCACCCACCGTTCATGATCATGACTATAGGCAAAGCAATGATAATGTTGCCCATAGTAGCAAACCTAAAAGTAAAAATTAAAAATGGGAAGCAGTATTGAGATTCGTGTGTGTCCAATATCAGAAATCAAAGATCCGAACATACGTAGAGAAAACAGAAGGACAGTTATACAATCAGAAAAATACATAGTCCTAATAGAAGGTGGAAATTTTGTTCCGTGGTTATTATACAACTGCAGCTTTTTATAGCCCTTCTTGAAGCAGTACAAGAATATGACAGAATGAAAACTGGCAGTATTTGTGAGAAATTAAAATCAGCCTCAACTAGAGTAAGAGGGGCAAAAACAACATAAATCAATCTGGAGTGGAGACCAGAAACGAGTTGAAGGCTCACAAAAAGACAAGAGAAAGGCCAAAAACAACTCAAGTGAAAAAAAGACATAATTGACTTGGATTCAATTGTCCACCAAACTATATCATTTACAAACGTAAGACCAATGGGGCAAGGGGCACACCACATTCTAAAATATGGTACACTGAGAAACTCTTGCATAGACCACATAATTGGAGTCTAATGGCACTATCTTTATTATGACCTGGTTTTCTTTTATATTGAAGAATGATAATGTTAGTATTCACTGAAATGGACAATCAGTCCATTTACTTTCAGTACCTTGGCATATTAGGTTAATCATGTGTACTGTGTTTGAATCTTGGATTTGTGGAAGTAAAGGAAAGGGAAAGGGAAAAGATATGGAAAGAAAATGAGGTGAAAGGAAGCTAAATTCCTTTTTTTGTTTTTAGGAAAATGAGAAGAAAGTGAATAGATATTCGCCATAAAAATCTTTTTTTTATTTTATTGGTTACCCATATACAAATGACTATTTATAAGTAATTTCATTTCCCATTCATTTTCTAATCACTCCACAAATCCAAGATCCAAAGATAGCCATAAAAGTACTTTATTAAAGGACTCAATTAAGTTTACTTTGGTATAAGTTCAGCTCTTGCTGTCTGCTACAGCTCTTTCCTTTTAAGCATCCCCTACAACGCAAGAAAAAAGAGCAAGCGAAAAAAAAGAAGAAACAAGGCAAACCAAGGTTAAAGCGTGGAGGTTAGTGTTGGGAGTCACAGCAACAAATAATATGGACATAAGAGAGGAACAACTCTCTCACTCTGCCACGTTGGTCTCATCTCTCGACTTGCACTTACACATCCTCTCAATAGAGCTATTTCTATTAGCTTTTCTCACTATGCCTTTAGCAGCTAAGTGGAAAACAGATAAAAAAAAAAAATCCATTGACAAATCTCACTTGGCATGTGCTCGCAAAATCTTCAAATTGGGATGCTGAAAAGTGCACCGAACCCATTTCACTCTGAAGAACATCAACATAAATGCCCATAATGCCCTAGCCTCTACCAATAAATCAAGACAGAATCCACCACTTTTTACACATGCAGTACCAGTTCAGAAGCACCTCTCCTCTATCAACTAACTTGTCTATTATGAAAAGTGCACCACGTTTTGTGTTCTTAGTTCGGAATGAAAGCTTTCTTACAATATTATATGATGTTCACATCATTTGAACACGTCCTTAATGAGTTTCCGTAAGAAAAAAATCTCCTCTTTGTTATAATGAATGATGATAGAACCACAATTTATCTCTTTAAAATAAATTCATGGGAAAAAATTGAATATCGAAAACACATTGAAAACTCATGTTTAATTTCCATTATCTATACATACCACTGAGACCAAGCAATGTATGTTCTTTGGATCAAGTCCACGATAAAGGACACCAATATCTATTTCTGTAGCTAGAGAAGCCAATGTTGCTTTTATGTCGTCGGCACTCTCACAAGTATTCTGCCAGCCCAGAACTGCAAGGCACATAACACATAATTTTAAATTTCTTACAACATGCACTACTTTATAAGTGACAGAGTGACAATTCATTCAACAACTTTGCAGTCACCTGTTGTGAAAACATGTGGTGAAGATGAGAGAATATGATGGATATAGTTAAGCTTCCCACAGCCACCAGCCTCCGGATCACAAGCTAACTGGTGATTCATCTCTACAAGGTTTAGAAGCTCATCAAAGGAACTTTCCGCACACATTACCTGAAAGGTAAACGAAGAACTCCATATCAATAAATATAGGTGAATTAAGTAATTAACTACGTTACCCAACACAGAAATTTAATGACTTCCTAAAATCACTTCACAATAGCAAAAATAAGCAATTGAACATATATTTTCTTCCTATGAGACATGCCTTCATTGTGCGGAGGGCACTGGCATTAATATTATGAAAGAAAGAAGTGTACTTCAGGTGTCTGGACTCCAAACCACAATTGTAGCAATTCATCCTTTCAAAAATGTCCATTCCAAAAAGAGAATGAGTGATACAAGCCTTGTTTGCACAATCCCAAGAGCCTGTGCAATTGCTTTCTACCGATTCAGTATCTGAAACACCCAAAGTAGATGTAAATGAACGATGAAGGCAGTCAAATATTACTCCCAACACTTCAGAAGCATCATTCATCTGAGCCTGTCAGTTGAAGCCATACTAGTTAGAACTTTTCGTAGCAAAAACCCTGCATCTAACTGCTTGGTCTTAGAGTATACGATGAGAATACAAATTGCACTATAAGTTACAACAAAAGCAAGGTCTAAGGAACAGATGTGTGACCTCCTGAAAGAAATTACTATCTGGGTACAAGTTGCTTAGAGCAATCCTCAGAGTAGTAGGGGCAACAGCTTCTCTTCGCATGTCTGTAGATGCCATGCTCAGGGCAGTAAAAATATCATATAGTGCACAGGTAACACAAGGATCTCCAACATGAACATGCTCTGATGTTGATCTCCCCAAGAATTCATCTCGAAATCGTCTTAAGTGCCATAAGGACTGAAATTTCACAAAGAGAAATATAAATCTCAGGCCAAAGAGAAGAGATCCAAACAAAATGATTTTATACATATTCTCTAAAACCAACCTGTATGATAACATTTAGAAAACAATTGTATTCACCAACTTCATTCTTCAAGCCGGTGCCATATACATCTGCTCCATTCACATTTTCAGCCATGACTTCATTAACTGAAACGCCCAGGTCATCCACTTCAGAAGACATCTTTTGTGACATCCTAGAACTTGAGATCAAGGGCAATTTCTGATGTGCATGAAATGTGTCTGTGGAACAAGACAAATACAAGGACAGAGTATGCCTTAGCAACTTTAAAAAACAAGGGCGACTCTGTGCTCAAGTTGCAGGTAAATGCACTGATACAAGGGCTGTTAGGGCAGGTTTGAATCCACACACACCCTACTTATTGGCCTCAACTGTCTCTCAGGTAGGATTGGACTCTAAAACAGTAAGATCAATGACAGTTGAAGCATAAGGCACTTAATGTCAAAAAGGTGAAGTAAAAGCGACATGACATAAGGATGACATTATAGGTCTGAGTGCAAAACTACATGAGTTCATATCTCAATCTCTAATTCATGGAGCTTGTCTATAATACACAGACAAGTGCAATAATAAGAATAGCAGCAAGTGCACAACAAGGGCACATAGAACATGGCACAATGTAAAACTTAATACACTACCACCTCCTTCCAACCTCCCAGTTTAAGACAAACCTACCCAAACCAAAATCACAGCTATTTGTTAATTAATAGATGTGCTCAAATAAGTCAATTAGTTTGATAGCTCCACCAGACAAGATTTTCTAAAGAATTCAGCCCTGATAATTCAGGCTCATGGATATAGCAAGTTGAAACATTACCAGGGACAAATAAAGATGTAAACATAATATTAAATTATCAATCATAAAGGGAATACCTGTATTGGCAAAAGTATTTAAGCCATTGTTGTAGGAAACACTAAAAATCAAATCATATATACATGCATGCATATATAAAGGGAATCACAGTGTTCGCCCCACCAAAGCAGGCTGCTCTAGGGAGGACAAGCTTCCAACATATATACATAATCTATATATATTTGTTGGAAGTAGGAACTATATATCTTAACCACCTAGCACTAGCAAAGTCATACAAGCTAAATTAACTTGAAAATTATTTCTCATACAATCATAGGCAAGCTCAGTTGGGTCCTTCAAGTCACTCACACAAATGGCCACTTTTTTTCTTGTTCAACTTTAAACACCTAGCTTGTAGTTGTCACAGGGTTATCCACTATCAAGAGTCATTTATTATGTTTTCGGGGAGAGCTGGAGAGGGGAAGGGAAAGATGCCACACTCGTCAAGTTCATCTTCAAAGATTTAAGCTTGTACTCTACCCATTCTGGTTGAGAAGTGTCCCTAGAGTATAAAAAACTGATTCTCTCCTGTAAACATGAGTCATCTGTTACTGCATTTTTTTTTTATAAGAAATAGAAATGTTTCAAGAAAGCCTATGTTACCTGGACTTTTCTAAATATGTAAAGTATCCGTGTCGGACACTCGACACCTGACACCCAACACTCAACACTCGACACTCGACACTAGTTGGACATGCATCTAACAAAGATGTATAATTAATTAAATTTACTACAAGACTAAGTATAGGACTTCCATTGTAGGTATGAAATGCTATGCTTTAGCTTGTAAATGTCATTTTACCTTAAATAACAAAAGAAGTATTTAAAAAATATGAAATCTAGCCGTGTCCCAGTGTCATTGGACAAGAGAATTAGATGAATCCGACACCTGGACGCGTACTCACACCCAACACTCGTATCCGAGTCCAAGTAACATAGAAGAAAGCAATGAAAAGTAGGGCAAGACGCCACCCCAAACCAGACAAAAGGCTGAAAGGAAGAAGAAAAAGTACCAGAAAACAATCACTAATAAAATGGTTACATAGTTCCAGCCATTTTTTATTTTATTTTTGGTACATTGGAGGGCTAAAGCCCTGGGGAAGGGGGAGGGTGAGTTGAACCCATGATTTCAATCATGGATGGGGGCACCACTACCACTTGGGCTAATCCCTCTCCTCATAGTTCCAGCCATTTTAAAAACTCCAAAAGAAAACCTTCAAAAGCTCAAGCGACAAAACCCTAATTTACCATCACCCAGATGACTTTGCTCCTAGGCAGTACTCAAGACATAGTCTCATGTGCTGAGGACGGGCCCTTAGCTCCACAGCTGTGAGTCAGGAGGTACATGCTGTTGTTTCTTACAATACCCACAACCAAAAAGATGGACAAGGGGGCTAGCACAAAATATATCTCTGGAAACAACACCAAAAGACCACTACCTACCCTCTATCAGTCCCAACAAAGTGGAATGCTTCTATGGGTGCACTGAGTACGGACTTAACCTTTGATTTTATTTGCACGAAGTGGCTGCCCACAGACACGATACTGTACTTCCACTGAAAATCATCCATCTAGCATAGATTGTCTCAGCTACAAAGCTCAAAATAAATCCCATGAAAGATCTTGGACATCATATGCAGACTGTTTCTTCAGATGTTGTGGATTGGTTTGATTCCAAATTATTAGCATCAAGAAAAGTCAATAGCAGGGAAAATGGCTGTCGGCACCCAAAAATGGCCATTGGTGTTTGGCAATATTCGCAGTTGAGACCATAGAGCAGATTTTGAATAGGTCAGTCAATTCCAGGCCATTTGAAGATGTGTTACTTGTAATAAAATTAATGCAATCTTATGTACAACCAAACATCGGGAAAAAGGGATTATATCTCTGGAATTCTCTGTTAACAGAGCTCTAGATTCATTGCTTTCACTGCAGTTAAAGTTTTCATATACTATATGCAACCTAACGGCAACTGAAGTCAGCAAAGAGAGAGTAAATACAAAAGCAATATAAGGAGTGTCTAGTTATGGTCCTACCACAATATCTGACACTGAAATGATCTCTTATGTTTCACTTCATGGAAATCCAAAAAATGAAGGAAAATAACTCCAATCTCGAGCAAAAACCAGCTTCTTAGTATTTGAAATGTCAATTTGATCCAGAACTCACCTTTCGAGCAGGCTACACTTAAACAATGCTGCCTTAAAAAAAATCCAAGGTACATCAACATGCATACAAGAGTATAACAAAGTAAAATGGCATCTAAGGAAAACTTAATGTAATGCAAAACCACCTCCAATATGTCACCGAAAATTATTGTACCAATTCTGGCCTCTACCGTTAACACAGAAATCCAGGGAAACCTTAACAGACAACTCCACAAAATAAAGCAGTAATTTGAGCTGATAATGGATAAAATGCCTCCATCTAATGCCAATGCAAATCAAAACACCCTGTTTATTGTTTAAGGATCACTCTACTACACCCAAAAAAACTGCCCAGGCCTGCCTGTCGACAGCCCCATAGACCAAAACAAAACCTCCTGTCCCTATTATGCTCTATGCAATTACTTGTGTGCAATTCTGCATTATTCAATGATATATAAGGAAGGCAAAAATCTTGATGAGAAACAAATCAGTGATAGGAGAACAACCCCATAATACGTCATTAAAGCTTTTCATATTGCCATCCTTTTCTTTTAGATGGGCAAGTGCTTTAGTGTGCATTAGTAAGACAAATATTACTCGTACACAAAATGTTAGCACAAAAGCTTGCACCAATACAGGCAACCTATCAAGTTGATAAACTTCTTCCAACAATTTTACCCACAGACCAACAGAATTAATGTTTGCAAAACAAGTAGAACGAATCAAAGATATGTGGGAAACTTAGGATTGTTGAACTAAAACAAGGCTTCCTCATGAAATTCCCAGAGAGAGATAGGAGGGACCGCGGGGCGGGGGGGGTGTGTTTGTTTTGTGTAGGAGAACCTTCAACAATTTGTTAGAAATATATGTCATGGAAACCTGCAGAATTATGGGTCAAACAAATTGACAATAGACAATGTTTTCTCCCATTCTTTTTTTTTCCCCCACATATGATGGAGGTATTGTAGCTAACTGAACTTTTATTAAAGAAATAACAAAATCATAATCCGTAACACAAAATTGCTAGATGCCATCACAGAAAGAAGCAAAGAAATATAGAGCCTTCACAAAGAAATTTATGTTAAATGAAAACTGCTAGCAAAAAGAAGGCCAAAAAAATTATGGATGGAAATCCAAGTACCATCCATAAGAAGTTATAAGCAACATAATCAGTGCTTGAATGGCTATATGATGCTACATACAAGTTACAACATTTACGTCAAAAAATGAGCTCCATAAAGGGAGTTAATTTAGCCGCAACAGCCACGAGCTCCTACTATGAACAAAGGAAAACATAGACAACCTGAGAAGAAAAAAAATAGTTAAGTGTCTTTATTTTCTATTCTCATCGATGGCACCCAGGTAATTTTTCTGAAAAGATTCATTTCTCACTCATCTCTAAATTGTCCCGAATTCTTTTCATATTCTTCTCTATCTGTCAACCATCTCCATTTGTACATTAGAATAACGATTTTGCAACCAGATTTGGGGATAAGAAGCCAGCGATCACCCAACAGAATCGGAAACACCATAAACCTCTTCATCTCACCTTTAGAGATTCTCAACTTATAATGGTTCCACCAATCATTACCTTGTTGAAGAAACGTTGCCTGCTACCAGGATGTTCCTTAAATGTTTATGGATATGAACTCATTTCATTTAGACAGTAAGTCTTCATTTGCATAAGGCCAAAATCTTGAAATCACTTAACCTCTTGGAAATGTCATACATACATTCCATTGCAACATTAACATGAATCCATCCTCCTCATTCCACAATTATTGGGATTGGGTGTACAAATTCTATTTCACATTCTGAAGCAAAAAAATGGTGTTTGCTTTCCAAGAATGACTAGATAAAGCTTCAGAGTTTTCATATAATTGGTTCTAATACTTTTGGATCTAGTCATATACCTTCTACAATTTGCGAATTATGCAGCACATGCATAAAGAAGCATTTAAATAAATTAAAGGGCAGATTATTTCACCTAGAACTGGATCCATCACCTAAAATTGAGCATTGAAGCTCGATCAGAATTTGATAGTATAAAGCATTTAAAGAAATTAAAGGGTAGATTATTTCACCTAGAACTGGATCCATCACCTAAAATTGAGCTTTGAAGCTCAATCAGAGTTTGATAGTATAAAGGCAGATGTTATGAAATATTAAGCTTGTCTTAATCAGAATTGTTTTCCTATCCAAGTAGAGGGCATTATGATTTCAAAAACAGAATAAGGATCCTAATTGTAGAGCTCGTTATATTATTGCTTAAAAAAGCCGTACAAAGATGGAAAAAATCATAAAAAATACTATACGAAAGTACTAAAAGCAAAAGAACATCCAATTGAAATTACTAATTTAGCAGTATTGCAGTCCTACAGAATTTTTTCAATGCAAATAAGAAAACACGCATGTCACAAGCCCCTTCACCTCCCCCCTGGAGTTGCTCGAAAATACCACTCTACGGTACAGCTGGTGGTCATATGGCAGATCTAGAGATCTTTGACACAGTTGAAATAAAAATTAAACTAAAGTGATATATATATATATGAATAGATGACAGAAGATTACCAAGGCTTTGGCGTACAGCTTTCTTAAGGTCAGCTTGGAACCTTTCTTCATCATCCTCCTCTGCTTGTAATTGTCTCAATGTCTTTGTTCCATTGTCTCCCACATAAGTATTATCTAATTAAGCAAAGAAACCCTTGATCATATTAGTTCCTTACTCCACAATTGAGGCACATCCTTTTTTTTTCCTTTTTTTGTGTGTGTGTTGGGAGGGATCAGGTTAAACTAAAGTATGCTAGTCCTGAAAAATGCTAATCGGAGTGATAAATGGAAAAGATGATATCATCAAGCAGCCATTTACAAATAACATTGCAGACAGGCCTATCTGAAAGAGAAAAAAAAAAAAAAATTGCAAACAGAGACAGTTGACTCTATGCATGAAAAGGTATTACATGCATTCAAATATATAAGACCATATCAGGCGAAACCAGTAGTGTATTCTGACTGCCTAAAAGTGCCAAGTGACCACTGACATATATTACATCATATATATCACCCTCCAAGACAAAAATTACTAATTTCACTAAAAGCAAATCATGATGATATTGATTTTGAGCTCCAGAAATAATACTAACCTAATGAACTTTTCCTTAGTTTAAAATAACATGAGACCTGTCCACATAATATTAAGCTTTGTTATACAGCTGATATTGTCTAACTAGCCACATGAATCCTCTTTTATCATTCTTCCCATCTAGAGTTGTATACTAAATTAGATCCTCTTTACATATCATAACCCTCCTCCTTTCTCCGGGCTTGGGACCGGCTGTGTGAAAGATAAGACTCTAAACATGCACACAGGCAGAGTTATCATCAAACTCTCCGAAATGATCATGCTCCAAAAGCTAAAGATTGGCAGAGCAATAAATGCTGTAATGGTATTCTGCTTATCCTATGCTGATTTCAAGGCTAAATACAAAATTTCAGGAGTGCACCCTACACTTTTTGGACAATCATGGACCCACATCAAGGATAGTTGGAAATAAAAAGTAAAATTCGCCCAATACCAATTGCCATCAGCAAGCTCTATTTGGTTGATTAGTAAACTGTAAAGAACAAGATTGGTTCTATAACAAAAATCTGAAAAACTTACTGCCGTCACCATGCAGACCGTCCTTTACTCTAACTTGTCCAACTTCAATATTTTCCTTCTCGGATGACACAGTTCGAGGCTTTGCGTCAAGCAACTTGGCAGAACTCTTATGACGTCTAACTTTCCTTCCTGTCCGCCTATCAGCAGACAAAACACCATCTTCTAGAATTCCACCATTAGGTAAGCCTGCACAAAAGAAAGGAATGATTAGAGCTCCAAACATTCTATTTGTCACAGTAAACTCTGAAGCCTTGCAAAATAATTGCTAACCTTGCTTAAAATTTGTATGATGGTGGTAGTGACTATTACCAATCCTTTGTGCCGCTCTATCAGTGCTGTACACAGGTGCACCTTCCAAACCGTTTGGGAATCCATTTTCCTGGGTCAAGGGTTCCTAGAAACTTGCAAGTATGTAAGTTCTCTTGATATCTAAATGGAATTATCATGACCAAAATTAAGCCACACACATTTTCTCAGGATATTTACCAGCTTATTTAATTCAAAATTCTAATTATGCACAGAAAATATAACTTGAGAACAGGAAAGATCGACTTCTCCGCCATTCCAACTAAAGAGGAAAACTTCAGCGCAAGAATGCTCACCTGCTTACAATTTTCCAGTTGCTCAGGTACATCTTGATCATTACCGCTGTGCTTCTCTGGAATTGTTCTTGTAGTTTTCTTATGTTGTTCACTAAGGTGCTTCTGTTTAGCCTCATCTTCAATTCGTCTCTGATACTCCAGAGTTTCTTCAAGCTTTCTTTCCTCTGCTTCAAGTTCAATTTTACGTCGAAATTCATCTTCCTCTTGTTTTAAGGCATCACCACTTACAGATACAACAATTTCAGAATCTGGATGATCGGTGTTGGATGCATTTGGAAAAGAGCTGCTGCATGAAAGACGTTTTTAGAACATTAAAAATGAACTATGACAAGTATCCACATTCGTAATAAAAGGAATTCTTTGGAAAATAGCATGTCATCTGCATTATGGGAGTAACAGAGACGTACACCCCTTCTGCAGTCTCATGGTGAAACATAAGTTCATTAGTACCAGTGGCCTGCAAAAGTAAGAAATTATTAGCCCTAGAGCCAGTATTCAGTACATAAACTACTGACCCATGGAAGCAAACAACATCAGCAAAAGAAGAAGAAGAAGAAGATAAAGAAAGAGAAAAGCCTGACCACACAGGCTAACCTTTGAATCCTTTGTTTTTCTGTGCTCCTTGTTCTTTTTTTTATCCCTTGTCTTCTCATGTACATGTTTCGAATTATCACTTCCTCCGCCAGTGTCTTTATTGGAGTCAACTGCAAGTTCTGCTAAAAATGCTTCTCTTGCAGCATCAGATTTCTCAGTGGCATCTTTTCCAGCCAGATCCTCCAAGTGTGCCTGGAACGAGAGATTAACACCAGAAAAGGCTTTATCCATAAAAATAAATGACAAAACAAATAAAGCATCGAGAAATGGTCAGGAATATCATAAAAAAGGCAACAAGTTCAACACTAACCCGCATAAATGACTTCACAAGAGGCACTAATATTGAGCGATAATCACGGGACGACACAAACTCAAGCTTAGCTTCCATCTGCTGCATTTCAGTAAGATTTCGCATCATTCTCGCATCAAGTTTGCTGAGCTGCATGACTGAACAAGTGAGATAGTGCAGCAAGGATGCATCCTATGTGTATATATATTCACATATTTTTTGCGACGGAAAAAACATCCAGAACTAAGCATAACCAACCTCTGTGGCTAACTGTTCTTTCTGCCTCTGGATTGCAACTTCTATGCAAGAGTCCACTTGATGCAGATAGTCCTTCATTCTCCAATCATCTTCTTCAGCAGATTCCAAGTCACATAGATGAGAAGTCACACCATTATAAGTTTCCTCAAATCCATACTGATTGACATTCAGAGTCTCTACTTCTTTCAGAATATTTGATATGGCATCCAACTCAAACCTATTGCCAACAAACATAGCATCATTGTCACTCTCAATAAGCTCGTCTCGCCGCTTTCTTAAGACAGTCTCATAGCTTTGACGGACAAATTCTGTGACGCCCCTTTTCTTTCCTTCTTCAAGACAAAGATCCTCCACTGTCTGCAAGGCTTCCTCATAGCTCAAATGGTCACATTTTCTCTCATACATGCTCTGTAGGTGGTAAAAATCCTTCTCAAGCGTTTGGAGAATTTCCACCCCTTGTTGTGCTTTCTCTTCGCTCATGCGTGTCCATAATGCCAATTGTTCCCCAGTAGTTGCACCAGTGAATATCCACGACAACAAAGCATCAGCATCAAGTAGAACCTGATTTTCGTAGCCAACATTAGAGGAAGTTGGTCCAGCTGCATCATCTGAGGAAGCAGTGGTGGAAGTAAGTTTGCAAGGCAGGAAATGCTCATCCAAAATGAGACAGGATGCATCTTCATTGAGAAATATCTTCTCCTTGATTTCATCTACTTGAGTGACAGTGTTGGAATCATCAGTGGCATTATTCTTCTCAGAATACCTACCTATGCCACAAGAATGAGATAGCTCCTGCAAGTATTTTAGGACTTTCTTCAGCTCAGAAGCTCCCAAAAAGCAGATGCATATGGGGGTTTGATCAACACCATAGTTGAGAAGCAGTGAACCAGAGGCAAGACCCTGTAGTTCATCCACAGTATATTGTACTACCTTGTTAACATGACTAGCAGCAAGGTATTTATGTCTAATAAGCACCTGGAATATGGCATGGATTTTCTCAAGGAGCCTTGCACGCTCGGTGTCATCTGACAATGGCCAGCTATCAGGTAGGAAATATGCCTTGCCACCAGGATTCCCATCACCTTCCCGCCAGCTAATGTCAGAAACCTTATCATAGCTTTTGCACTCAGTATCCCCATTACAACTATTGCCTATTTTGCCCCTTTTAGGGGACAAATCCCATGCATCTTCAGAACAATAATTCTCAGTCAGGCTGTCTTTACACTTCTCTGTATTATTCTTTGGGTATGATTCACCAATAAGCTCAGGATCTCGGGATTTCAATTGGCTTTTAAGCATTGTAACTGCAGCATTGACATCTAATGGTTTCCAAGAAAAGTTAAGAAGCATCTCAATCCATTCATTGTCTACATTTTGAGGCAAAATGGACTGCATTTTGGGTAAGAGATTCCCCATGTGCTCCTGCAAAACATGCTGCATGTGGGATTCCGAGTCGGAAAATCTCTCACTGCAGCGGCAGCACATCCATAACTTCCATGTTCTATTGTCTTCGGCAAATGAAATGGCTTCTGATAGGACTTCATTTGCCAAACTATCCTTTGACGAACTGAAATGGGCTGTAAGTTCTGTAACACTAATTCTGAGCAAGTCTTTCTTCATATCCAAACTCATGGAATTCCAATATGACTTTACCGCGTTCCTTCTTTCTGCGGAGGATGCACTCTTCCTTGTATTTCCAGACTTCCGACGCTCACCTGCTCTCTGAGCAGAACCGGATGATGAGTCTAAAGCCTTATTATCATCATTTAGCAACTGTGGCGACTCCGACTTCTGCTGCAGCAGCCTCGCAGCAGCCACCCGAACTTCAATCTCCTTCCTTCTTTCTTCTGGTGTCTTAGTTGCCTTCTTGATCTCATTTGGTCGCCTCGTTTGCACTAACCTGACCTCCATTGGGTCCTCGGAAACCCTCCTTATGGGAATCAACCTAAACTTCTCTTCCCCATTCCCAAGATTCTTCATCCAAGTTGAAATTGAAGCAATATTTGATTTTTGAATTAACGACCGAAGCTCATTCTGAACGTGCCCAATCCGCGCATCAGCCGTCGATATCTTCTGTTGACTCTCATCCTGCAAGCTTTCCTTTGCTGGATCAACTGGATTTTCAATTGCCAACGCCCTTTCACACTCCTGCACGACCTCTTCATACTCCTTCCCGTCATTCGCCGCCTCGTACAACAAATTTGCGTAAAAATGGGCAAACTCAATAGAGTTGGGCGACAACGAGACTGCTTTCCTGGCAGACTCGATTCCATTTTTCAAATGCCGCTGTTTCGCATTGGGATCATCAATAATCGAAGCAACCTTGACACAAACAGTTCCTTGAACTCGGTGAAACAAAGCCGAGTGAGCCGAGTTTTCGTGTTTGAGACACATCTCCTTCATAAGTCGTAGGGCTTTCGTATGGTTCCCCCGGCGAAGTGCCGTTAGAGCTCGCTCGCATTCGAGCTTGATTGCAGAATAAGACGAAGCGTCCGATTCAACAACCGACCCTTCGATCTTACTCTGTTGTTGTTTCTGTTGCTCGGTTGAGGAATTAGAATTTAGGTTTTCCTTGGTCTCGACTGAGCTCGAAACACCATCGGATGCCGGGCCTCCGCCCCCTCCACCGGAGACCATCGGCGACGAAGGCCCACCCGACGGCGATGCTTTGGAGCGAGGAGCGACGTTTCGCTTCTTATGCCCCATCAGTGTATCTATTCTACGGCGATACAATTGGCATGCGTATATAGATAGATAACGACACAGTAGAGAGAGACTTACTTTGAACGGTCAAATGAAGGACAAATTGATTCTAGAGAGATTAAATGTGAGGGTTGAGTTTGAATCTCGAGGAGAGAGAAGGACACGCCGATTATGGAGTCGGAGACGATCGATCGGCGGTGAAATATATAACTTTATATATACGAATGTAGGTATACACAGACAGACTGTCTGGCTCTCTGTTTCTGTGTATATATATATTGATACATAACACACCTAACCACAGGCGAGAGAGGGTGAGGTCTGGGATGTAATTTCTCTGTGACTTTGAAGAGCGAGGAGAGAGAAACTATATGCTTGATGAGAAAAGGGAATTCAAAGAGAGAATAATTCAATTAAAAGTCAGTAATGTGTTTGATTTTCTTATCTCGTTTTATTATTATTATTATTATTATTATGAATAATTTTGATTTGGGTATCTTTTGAAATAAAAAAAAATTATTCAGTATTTTAGTACCACGTTATCTTTACTCCACCTATTATAACATGGTAAATTTCTTATTATGTAGAGTCAAATATCTCAACTAATAAGTGGACGACCACCTCAATGTATGAGAAAGAGAAATGACACGTAGTACTCCAAAAACAATGAATAATTTCTCTTCAAACAAGGCGGTTGAAGCCAACATTAGCGTAATTTTTGGGATTATTACCATTAACAGCCTGTTTTGGAACTTGAGAAGAGGTAGTGAAATAATTTTCCCTTCTTGCCATGTTTGGTTTTTGGTAGTAAGAGAAGAGAAGAAAAAAAATTAAGAAAAAATTATTTTCCTTTTATTTCTTTTCTATTTTTAAATAGTTATTTTATTTTTTTCTTTTTGTCCGAATTTCGAATAAAAAAGTTATTTTTTTCACTTTTCTTTTTATTTTCCTTTCAAAACTCACTTTCCCTATAATTTCTTTTCCATGAGCTCCAAAGTAATGTGTGTAACAAAATTGAATTTTTGGG
This sequence comes from Euryodendron excelsum, assembly GCA_033060915.1. Lineage (NCBI taxonomy): Eukaryota > Viridiplantae > Streptophyta > Magnoliopsida > Ericales > Pentaphylacaceae > Euryodendron > Euryodendron excelsum. The sequence continues at coordinate 34,009,264 of CM065384.1, read as the reverse complement.
TCTACTTAGTTGATGACCATGGTGATTTTAACATTAACAGATTGTATATGACCTACTATAATAGAATATCTATGCCAGGAAATATTTTTTTAACAAAAAATGTTTGGACATTTATATTTTTTTTAAAATTAAGATTTTAACTATTACAAGAAGCAAGGCTTAATGGATTTTTAAAGCTAGTTTTACAATCATGCAATCACTTGGTTTTACTACCCATATGGCAAGAGAACTACTTAACATGAAGGTGATATTTATGTGATTATCACTGTGAGATACCTTTTTCTTGGTGTTTGTGTGGGACCCACTATAAACGGTTTAATCGCAATAATCATTTGTCATATGCTATGATAGTCATATGGTATAATTTCATTACACAGGGCTTATAATTTTTTAAAAATGGTTAATTCAAAAAATTATATATGATTTTTATTTTCTAAAACTATTGTTAGTGTTTGAAAATTTGAAACTTCAATCATGTTAAATGTATTACAAGTGAGGATATAAATGTTGTCATAGAAAATAAAGAAATCAAAGAAAGGTAAAAAAAAGATACTTTCAGAAGTTATTTACTGAAAATCATTTATGGGGTATTGTTTTGAAAAAATTAAAAATATTATTCTTTCAAAAAAATTATACAGAAAATTCCACTAAAATGATATGGTAGTGGCATTATTGTAATTAAGTATTCTACTTTTATAAATTTTTCTGTATGACAGTTTTGGGATCAGATGATATGCTTATTTAGGCGTTAAATGTTTAAGAGATGTAAATGGGTTTTGGTTAATAGAACTATTCAATAAAGTTACAAAAGTAAAAAATATTGAAAGAAGGGAAAATATTTTGTTTATCTGTATAAAAGTTAAGATTATACAAATAGTAAAAGTATTATACTTAGGAATTGTACTATGAAACTTTGGAAACAGCGATTGACCACAAATCAATACTTGAAAGTTGAAAGTTTGAAACAGTAATAGTAGAATTTAAGTTGAACAATGAAACAAATTATTATTAAGAAAATTATTTAAAATTTTGGGGAAAAGTATGTATCTACATATAACCTTGTGTATAATTTAAAAAAAAAAAGACTTATGATAAGATTTGTTAAAGAAATTATACATTATACTTTAAAAAAATGAGTTGCGAATACATGTATCAAAATAAATAAAGACAGTATATGGCGAACTTCTAACTATAGTTAGAAGAGAGTAAGAAACTCAGTAAGCTCATGATTTATGAGTTACCATGGATTTGCATTATGTGTTAATTAAACCTTCATTTTTTATACATATTTTTAAACACATTGAAAATGAAGCACCATAGAATATGCTATTTACTGATTATATTATTTTAGTTGAGTAGGTGAAAATAAGGATTGTGTTAAATTAGAAATTTAGAGGTGGAAAATGAATATTTGGGTTGTAACTTTAGGACTAAACTAAAAAAGGAATATATGGGTCATAATTAACTTTATAAAAACCTAAAATACAAATAAATTGGTAATTAAAATCAAAAGTAAAAAAAAAAAAAACAAAGATTGATTAATTTGGGTATCTAGGCTTGATTATGTATATAGAAAGAAAGGCTAGTGATGATATTACATATAAAACTAAATAAGAATGAGCTAAGTGAAAAAATGATTCTAACGTATTGATTGATTTGCATATACCTACGAACTAAAAGATAGGTGGCTACAAAGTAGTCAAACAGGGCAGTTAAGGATATTGTGTAATTAAGAAACGTATTCATGAAATAAATATGGCCAAAATACAAATATTGAGATTAATGTGTGGAAAACAAGAAAAGGAACTTTCATCTTTTTTATTTTTCACAAGAAGGAACTCCAATCAGCCCAACCCCTCATCACTGAATATATCTAATACCAACAGTAAAGCATAGCAGAGAAATTTGTGAAAGAAAAAAAAAGAAAAGAAAAGAAAAGATAAGACTAAAACAGTCTCCCCTTGTACCCTGAGCATCAAAAGCATTTCATGGAGTTTTTTGTACCAAATCTAGCCCAAAAAATATTGTATTTCTAAAATTCAACTGAATTTATTTATCAAACTCAACTTCTTTATGAAGTCGTGGTTTCAAATCACAACTTTAATGAAGTTATGTTTTTAAGGGTCCATTTTGTACATTTTTTTTAGTTTTTTTATTTAGCTTTTTTTACTTATAAGAAAAAATCTAATTTTTTTTTTTAGCTTTTTTGTTTTTATAAGCTAAGATAAACAAAAAAGCAAAAAATTTTTTTAGCCTTTTCACTTATAAGCAAAAAAATTCAACTCAAAAAAATTAAAAAAAAAACTGTACCAAACGGACTTATACCATAACTTCAATTAGACCTTGTTTTAGTCATGAGACCAATTCACAGTTTTAATGAATTTGTAGATTAAACCACAATTTCATGTGGACATTAATTTGTAAATTTTATAAAGAACTCGCACAACTTTAATTAAAATTATGGTCTGAAAACAATTACAAAAAAAATTAAATTTGAGTAAATAAATTCAAAACAGACTGCGTTGAGTAAAAATATTCGCACGAGTTGAACCTCTATAAGTCATCGAAGGGACAATCTTTCAGTGTTAACAACTTAACTAGTCTTTTATGAGAGAGAGAGACAGAGAGAGAGAGAGAGAGAGAGAGAGCTGGATGATTTTAAAGGGTACTAACAATATTCTATAGTTATGTCAAACTCCCACCTTGAAAATACTTACAAGAGAGAGGTGGATGATTTTAAAGGGTGCTAACAATATTCTATAGTTATGTCAAACTCCCACCCCTTGAAAATACTTACAAATGTCCAATAAAGTATACATTAGTCCATTGAGAATCCGTCAATTCTTATTAGTCATCCTATCTTTCCTTTACTTTTAAGGTTATCCAATTGTATGTAATATACAATGTTCATGCTCACGCACCCATGCTCCTAAGGTTTTTAGGAACTAATATTATAAAGAACCATCTAGTGGTTTATTCTCCATATTCCAATTAGATCTCATTAGTTTTCATTTGTGCAATTAAAAACTTTTTTTTTAATTTTTTTTAATGAAACTTATGAACAAGGGTAATATAGTCTTTAGATCCCTTTTTTTTTTTAAATTTAAAAGTGACTTCTCCCTAAACAGGAATGAATTGCTTTTTAGGAAACCCTTCAGTATGAACCACCAAACAATTTAGCCCACCATCATATAGTATCCCATTTATAAGCTACTTTTGTAGTGGCCAATATCCGCGTGGCGCATCTAGTTGTTCGGTTCAGATATCATAATTATTGAGGACTTAGAGTTCAATTACCTTAAAGATCTACCTCAATTGAGGACTTGAGTTCGAGTACCCTTATTGTGATTTGCACATGTTGTTGCCATATATGTTTTGTCTATGGATTTAGAACGATAAATAATATAAAAAAAAAAGTAATTTTTTGATAATATAATGAGATACTCATATTCTTTTTGTAGCTATTGGGTGTCTAGACTTTCAAATCTCGAGCTCGTGTAAAGTCATAGTTCACGCAAACTATGTATTTAATGCATTATATAAATAATGACTAGTCATAAAGAGGCATGGAGAGATATCGAATTTAAAATCTCATATTTAGCATGAGAACCACCTAACCACCGGTTGTGATTACCGCCGTTAAGAAGTAGTTACAATCTGAACATAATCACTGTCACTAACCAAACATTAAATATATCACAATGATCCTATATTCATGATAAAAAAAAATATATACACATTTACAACCTCTTTTTCAACATACATGGCCATGTAATATAAGTATTTCAGGCAGTGATGGGTATCATGGCCTTGTAATTTAATGGTAAATCAAATTGAACACTATGACTCAACTTAATAGTGATGCATTTCTTATTGTGTATCCGCAAACCTTCATGCACTTCATAGAAACTCAATCTCTATCTACTCTGACCCATGATTGAGTTAAATGCATTGTAATATCAAAGTTAAGGAATCCAAAAAACAAGATAACATAAATGACCTAGTTTATGTATTATCAGAAAAAGATGTTACATGTAGTTTAGGAGTCCACACACATGATAGAGTTTAATGCATTGTAATGTCAGAACAAGAACCTCAAAGCCACATGAACAAATCTGTGTAAGTTACACATCAAGTGCCCAAATCTATTGATATATCACATCCTACATGTTATCCTAACCAGGGGATGACTCAGAAAATTTTTTGAGGGGCTACGATATTTTTTTTTTAAATTTAGAGAGTTAAAGTAAAAAAAAATTGAATTTTTGGAAACTAATACTCAATTATTATCCTAAATAATCAAAAATTTGAAAGATATAAATAAAATTTCAAAAACTTAAAAGCACTAATTTTGTAATAAATATACAAAACCTATGATGCCTAAGAATAATTTTAAAAATTCAGGGGAGGCCCTGCCCCTATCCTAACCCAAAGTCACTATATTGAATAGCCATTCTTCAAAAAATTTACTTAAAAATCAAAACCCTAGACCATAGTTAGTAAAATAGGGGACATTAAAAAAACAATACGTAATACGTACAGGTTTAATACGATTTTTTTTAAAAAAAATACAGTAATAAAATTTAGCATGAAAATACGAGATTATAAAAAATACAAATATATAATTATTTGGGTATCATACGAATATTAGTTAAAAAGTCGGGATAAAAAATACGGTAATATTTATAAGCAATCTATTATGATATATGTTAGCAAGTAGTATTTTTGTCTCATATATATCAAATTAACAAACAGCTAAATTAAAATGATAGATAAATAAAATTTATCTTTTTATTTTATTATTTCAATAATTGCTTCAATTTCTCGATACATAACCAAGAATTCCAATAATTTTTCCGAACTCAACCCAAACACGCATTTAGAGGCGTTAAGTCTCATCTTGTACTTCTTTAGAATGTCGAACACTCCTCTTAAGTTGCCAAGGTGGAGCCTGCTGACCTTGCTTTTGACCACCATATCATTAATGTATACTTTAATTGTATTGTCAATGTACTCTTTGAACATTTTTGTGACCAATCTTTGGTAGGTAGTGTCGTGCTTAAATTTTTCACACTCGAGGAATACACACATAAGCGGAAAAAATACTGTGTTACTCATCCTCCTAGAAGAATGAGTGCGACTAGGTTTGAATTGACGATTGATTTGATTAAGGGTTTTTGAAAAACAATTTGGAGTCTCCACCTAACTTGATTAAGGTGAGTTAGGTCACCTAAAAATTAAGCACAATCGGAAGATTACACTTAGGGTTTTTAAAAACGATTTTGAAAATACCTCCTCAAGAGAGAGTTTTTAAGAAAATAGGTTGTTTGGCAACCTTTGAAAAATATTTAAGCCCTTTTTTTTTTTTAAAAATAACTCCTTTTGGTCTTTGAAAATAGTGATCCTAAGTTCGAAGGTTGGTTACGTGTAGGAAAGACGCACTAAGTCATCACCCTACCCCGTCCTTGCGATATCTATATGTCTATTCACCCTAGATTCACCCATTGAAGTCTTCAATTAATATATGTCCAAAACTATCCACTTTAAAAAAAGAATATTTAGAAAGAAATTTAACATGATGCATGATATGCAAATGCAATAGAAAGATTTTGATTTGAAAAGAAGAATTGAAGTTTGAAATTGGAAAGAAAGTTTTAGAAATTAAAATTGAGGATTGAAAATAGATTTTTAGAATTGGAAGTTTGAAAAGAGTTATGGAATTGGAGATTTGAAAAAGGTTGTGACCGCACCTATGAGGGTTGTCTACGTATCCCTTTTGAGGAATCAGGTCAGTCGTAGTTCGGACAAAAGTCCGATAGAAAATAGAAGGTTTGATTTGAAAAAGACTTTGATTCGAAAAAAGAGTTTTATTTGAACTTAGAATAGAAGATTGGAAATTGAAATTTGGATTTAAAAAAATTGGACTTTGATTTGGAAATATAGGACTTGGAAGAAGGATTTGGACTTGTTTAGAAAGATTTGAGATTTAGGAAACCTAGACTTAAGAAAGATAGGATGTAGGAAAGACTTGAGGTTCAAGAAAGATTTGATTCGAATGTTGAACTTGGAGGATTAGGGAAAACTTGGATTTAAGAAAGGTTCGAATTAAGAAAGTTCCGTTTAGAAAGTTTCATTTTAGGAAAGTTTCGAAATTGGAAAGTTTTGAATTAGGAAAGTTTCGAAATTGGAAAGTTTTGAAATAGGAAAAGTTTGATTTTAGAAAGTTTTTGAAATAGGAAAGTTTTGAAATAAGAAAAGTTTGAAATAGGAAAGATTTGGAATTCAGAAAGTTTAGAATTTTGAAAGTTTAGGATTTAGAAAGATTTGAAGTTTGAGTTTTGAAAACTTAAGGTTTAGGAGAATATGAGATTAAGAAGGAGTGGATTAGGAAAGGTTTAAATTAGGAAGGATTGGGATTCCTAAAACAAAAGATTGGATTTTGTTTCTAAAAGAGGTGTTTTGGTTTTGTTTCCAAAAAAGGAGGATTGTATCTAGTTTCCTAAATGGGGAGATTGGATTTGGTTTCCTAAAGGGAATATTGGATTTGGTATGGATTTGGAAGGTGAAGTTTTGGAAATCCTAGATTTGGAAGACTATAGTTTTGATATAGAAAATAGGTTTTGAAAACTTACGATTTAGATGTAAAAAGGAGATTTTGGAAACCTAGGTTTTGAGGCAAGATTGAAAATCACGTTTTAAGAAAGGAAATTAGGATTTCTTAATCGTTGGCTCTGGGGCTTGGCTTAGGCTCTAAGGAAAGAAATTTTTGAAAAGTAGAATTTTTGGAAATAAAAGGTTTTTGGAAGGAGATCTTAAAAAAGAGTTTTTGCAAAGTGAATTTTGAAAAGAGAGTTTTTGGAAAGGAATTTTTGGAAAGAGTTATTAGGAAGAAGATTTTAAAAAGGAGTTTTTGGAAAGAGTTTTTGGGAAGGAAACTCATGGAGCGTTTTTAGAAAGTAAATTTTGAAGAGAGCGTTTTGGAAAGAAGTTTTTAGGAAAGTGAGTTTTGTGAAGGGAAGTTTTAGAAAAATAACTTTTGGAAAGGAGATTGGAAAGAGTTTTTAGAAAGTATGTTGGAAAAAATATTTTGAAGAAGATTTTAAAAAGAGGTTTTGGAGAAGATTTAAAAAAAAAAGATTTTGAAAAGTAAGTTTAGAAGGAAATTTTCAAAAATGATTTGAATATAGACTTTTGCAAGCCTCTAAAAATATCAAACTTTCTTAAAACGATTCTAACCATAAGAAGTTTAGAACCATTCTAGGATTATGGTTTTGAAAACAATAAGGATTTGAAAACATGGATCATATTAGTCACTTTAAATATAACACTTTCCTAAAGCAACCCTAACCATGGAAATCCTAGAATCACCTTAGGATTGTAATTTTGAAAATAGTTTTAAGGAAGAAAATTTTAATGCAAGTTTTAAAAACGGTTTAAAAATGAATTTTAGAGAGATACAAGATCATGATATACACAATGCAAATTGGGGTCGTGAACATACAAGGTTAAAGACTTCACCACATAAATCAAAGGGGCCGAACCCACGTGGTCTCCGGTTAGACTAAGAGAAAGCCCCCAACACGGTGACTTCCAATAGCCTAATCCTATACATGGACCGGGAAGTCCCTTGTTTCAAGCATGCAAGAAAGCGAGGGAAGAAGATGGGAGATTAAAATAGAAGAAAACCCAAGTGGGTTAAGAGAGAGAAGAGAGAGGGGGGAATTGCGTAAATGTAAAGAGAAAGCCTATCTTGCGTCTTCTTTTATTTGCTTGCTCGGTTTGTTTTCTTTACTTTAATCTTTGCTTTGCTTTGCTTTGCATCAGTCTTCAAGGGCTTGTCTTGATCTTCAAGAGCTTCGGGTTGTAGTACTTCAAGTCTTCAATGGAGGCTTTGGAGGTTAGTGTATGAGTGTATATGAGTGTATAGGAGTATATGGGAGCTAGGGTTTGTGTATGGAGGCTAGGGTTTTGGAAAACCTACAGAAAACTACGGTTTGGGGAGACTAGAAGCTCTGTGTATCGAAGAAGGGAGTTTTTAGATTGAGTTTGTGGACCCTTTTCGTGCTGGAAGAGACTCTGTATTTATAGTCAGAGGAATGACCTAGCGCCTGTTGCAGTGGCACCAGGCAAAAAATCCTAGTGGCACCAGCCACTTAGAAAAGTTTTAAGGTCGGCAAGCAACGTATCTTTAAAAGATTTGGGTGCATGTGCTAGTGACTAACATGCAATTTTTAGTCTGGCTTCACTAAGAATGATTCCGGAAGGTCCGGAAATTATTTGAAGGGACTGAGAATGTTCCAAAAAGCCAAGAAGGGACAAAAACCCTTAGAACAGTGTCTCGGGAATAGTAAACTTGAAAAATGATGTCGAGATGTGACGAAGGGGTTGACCGGGCCATCAGGGGCAAAACGGTCAATCAGGCCGAAAAACTACCGGGATGGACTCGAAATATCCCAGAAGAAGACTCGAGACCTGGAAACATTAACTAGAATGTTCTAGGAGGTTACTGGTTTGATACCCAGAGCTAGTGTGGTCGAAAGAGGCGACCAGCCTACTAGGGGCAAATAGTCATTTTGCACCAAGTTTACCGGAACTGACTCAGAATGATCCAGAAAGACAATGGAAGGTTGAGAATACTATAAGAAGCATTCTCGAGAGACTATTGGTTTGATACCCAAAGCCGGTGTGGTTCTTGGGGCACTCGGATGCTTAGGGGCAAAATGGTCATCTTGACCGAAATGTCTCGGAATTGGCCCGAAACTGACTGGAAGACACCTAATCATGCCGGATTGTCTTTAAGACAATTTTGGAAGGGTAGACTTACCGTTTTGAGGACTTAGGTACTTTCTCGAGAAACGTGTCAGAAATGGCCCTAAGGGCAGTTTGGTAATTTTTCACCAGAGTGGGCTAGCAGGCACGGGTGTTGATCTGGGTTTTGAGTGTTTCCGTCACTCTGACGGCGGTCCCGTGATATAACGGTTTGCTGGCAATTTCTTATATTGACCTGTTTGCGAGTGTTTCTGCTACTCTGGCAGTTGCGATATTTACGAGTATTTCTGTTACTCTAACGGGTCGTGATTATTCTAGAGATTGCCTAATCTATGGAAGCTACTAGGTGGACTTAGCACCTGAGGAATCAAATTTCTTGGAAGGCGTGTCGAAATGGACATTTCTACATTGGCGGGCTAGCAGGCGCCAAAGGTGGACTGTTCTACCATCTCGGGGACTTGGGGTCTCGTCCTGGTCGAGGGGTTTGAAGGGACTTACCATTCCGAAGAGTTCACTCGAAAACGTGCCGGACAGGATGGACTTACTGCCTTGAGGAATTAACTTTTTCGAAGGACGTGCTAGAGTGGATTTGAATTGGAATTAGACTAGAATTGGATCGGAAAAGGGGACTTACCGTCTTCAAGAAAACGTGCCCATTGGAATTGGACCAAACAATACCCTTAAGGGCATTTTGGTCATTTTGCCTCTATTTGGGCCCACGAAAAGATTGATTGATGGGATTTTAGACTTGGAAAATTGATTTAGATTGGAATATGTCCATATTGACTTGAACTCAAGTCTGGACGGACTGGAAACTACTGAACAGGCAAAAATGAGGTGCTTACAGGTAGCGTTGGCATTCTTTAGCCCAAAAGGCATTACTTTATAGCAAAAAATACCGCTCGGGGTGATAAAGGCGGTCTTCTATTGGTCATCATCATGGAGTGATATTTGATGATACCCACGATAAGCATCAAAGAAACTCATTCTTTCATACCCAGCTATTGCATCCATGAGCTAGTCAATTTTTAATAGAGGGAAAAGGTCCTTAGGGCATGCTTTGTTTAGATCGGTGAAGTCCACAAATACCCTCCATTTATCGTTCTTCTTTTTCACCACAACTGTGTTGGATAGCCAGCGTGGGTAGAAGACTTTTCTAATTGCCTTTGCTTCAAAGAGCCTTTCAACCTCATCAATTACTGCATCTACATGCTTTGTAGCTGCCCTCCTTCTCTTCTGAACCATAGATTGGCACTGTGGATTAACGTTAAGTCTATGGTAGGCTACCAATGGGTTAATTCTCGACATATCATAAAGGGTCCAACCGAAGATTTCGATGTAGCGTGCCAGCAGTTCAATCAGTAATTTTTTTTTGTTTTTGGATAGGGATGTGCCAATCATAAAGTACTTCTCCTTGTCATGTCGATCTATCTCTACACTCTTTAGGTCTTTTACTGCATTCTTCTTAGGTGTTTATCCGACGTTATCAATAGTAGGTGTGTCTTCATGGAGCTTCATCATCTGGACCTTACCCACTTTTTCTTTGGTGGCACAACTACCAAAAACTTCGCTACCACCTAATCTCACTAACTCCTTCAGGGGTTAGGAAGCAAATGAGTTGGTGGTAGGTGGATGGTATAGCCTTCATAAGGTGCAACCACATCTGACTTATGATTGCATTGTAGGGGAAGGCACTGTGAAACCCTAACTTGCTTAGCATCATATTTAGCTTAACAGCATGCTTATGGTGCATGATTATCATTAATCAAGGAGCTTGATCGGCATGGTTTAATGAGGACTTGCATTTGGGGGATTATTATATTTTTAAGCATGATTAGTGAGCTTAATCCATGATTAATTAGCTTAATTAATCTTCATGCTTAGCTTATGTTAATCATGATTAATTATCATAAGTGTAATTAATTATGTTTATTATGTGGATTAGAGGTGGATTAAGAAAATAAGGAGGTGCTAGGTGGGGGTTCAACCCTAAGACACCTAGGTGTGTGCTTCATGTGTGAGAGGTGTGTGTTTCATTAATTTTGCTAGCAAGTGTGTGTGTGACATGTGTGGATAATAGATATACATTGTATCTATTTTGTGTCTTGCAAGACAAGAGAGAAAGGAGCTTGATTCTACGATTGTTGGGAGAGAAAAAAAAAAAAAGAGAGAAAAAGAAAAGAAAGAAAAGAAGAGGAGGAAGAAGAATTCAAGAGAGAAAGTTTGTGTTTATTTCTTGAGGTGAGAACTATATATTGATGCTTGTTCTATTGTATTTTTATCTATTGTTATATGATAGCATGTCATTTCATGCCATGGAAGTTAAATGGAAGTGGAGAGGAGAAGGGTGATTAAGGTTCCAAAGAGGAAGCCTTGAATTTGTCATATCGTGTATGTTTTTGGATGTTTGAGAACTTGTTTATAGTCTTAGAGTTTCATTTTGAACCTTTAGGATACTTGTTGTGGTGTTGGAATGGTGATGAGTGCTTAAAAACTATATTTGAAAAGTCCATTTTCGAGCCAAAATGTGTGGGGGGTCGACCTCGGACCTTAGGAGTCGACGCATGAAGCATTTTGTTGCAAAATTTTGGTCTCTGTTCCAAGGTGTCGACACAGGTGTCGACACATTGAACAAAAATTTGACTCACTGGCTCAAGGAGTCGACACATGAGATTGAGGTGTCGACACCTGTGATAGGCAGACTTAGCACACTTTAGTAAAATAGTCATAACTTTCTCTAGAGAACTCAAAATGGTGCACCGTTTAAAGCGTTGAAAACTAGACTCATGGGGATTTCTATTGATATAAAGTGGGTACTCTAAATCTTTGTAGCTTGAGAGATATAGCAGTTTAAAGATGACCTAAAATTTCTATCAACAACCTAGTTTTTCAGAATTTTAGTCCAACTTTCATTGGACATAACTCCTTCATCTAACATGTATTTTTGACCCATAAAATATCAATCTAAAGGTCTCTAAATCTATTTTCAAATGAGATTGACATATTGCATTGTTTTGGGTTTTGGTAAAAGTGGTTTCTTATCTTTGGTTGCATTAGAAAAGGGTTTAACATCCTATTGAGTTCTAATGCATCATGGATGTTTTCAATCATATGTTTAAAGAGTATAAGCTATAATTATGCATTAGTTATGAATTATAGTATTTATTTCATCATGTTTGATGTGGTGGTGTTTGGTAAGTTCAGAAGTGAATCATACTATTCCGGTTCAACCGAAAAAGTAGCTCAATTTGAGAGTAAGCGGTATCAGGTGGGGATATTGATGATCTTATTCATATTGAATTGAATGCTTTGTTGTGAATGATGGTGATTGATTGTGGGAATATAAAATGATCTTATTCATAATGCATTGAATGTTTTATTGTCTATAATGGTGGTGATTGTTGGATTATGTGATGGCATTTGCATACAATACATTTTGTATGCATATCTTGCATTGCACGGAGGAGGTTTAGTCGATGTGGGACTAGCCTAAGGTTTAGCCGATGTGGGGCTAACCTAAAGAGTATTGATATGGGACATCCTTGATAACAAGTCATCGATATATTGGGCCAATGTTATCAAAATAGCGCACAAATATTGGTGTATCATACATTGCATCAGAAGAGGCATTTTATTTATTGTTGATGGTGTATTATCTATTGATAATTAATTCAATGAATGTTTATCATTCATTCTTTATGAGTTTGATTATCTTGTGAGCACGTTGATATATAGCTCACACCCACACAGGTTGTTTTGCAGGAAATGCGAGATGTCCAGTCCACTGTTAGTGTTGAGTTGGAGAGCTTCGAGAAGCTCTTTAGTTAAATTATTAGTCATGTACATTATTGTATATCATATTTAAAGTCTTGTTGGAGATTCATTTATTTTGTGGTTTTGTAAATATTCAAAAGTGTGGATTAAGAGTTCTCTTAATGATGTATGTTGAAGGATTATGAGATAGTTTGTATTTATTTCATATGATGTTATATATTCCTATAAGATTTCTATCTTTGTGATACAGTTGAGGTTTTGCTTATAGGTAGGTGACCTGTGCGATCACGTTTGCCCTAAAACGGCGTTAATGACGCTTAATTAGGAGCAGGCGTGACAGGCACGTTAACAACTAGAAATTCTGTCTGAAGTGTAATTCCTCTTGCAGCCACAAGTATTGTGACTTTTCCCAACGGCCATACTGGTTTTTAACTAAAGCCGATTAGGGTGTTAAGAGATGGTTGTAAGACAAAATCTTTTAACTTCAATTTCTTAAATAGGTCGTAATATATGACCTCAAATAAGCTTCATTAATCGATTAGAATTCTCTTAACGTCACAATCCCCTAATCGCAATGTCAGCACTAGTGCATCATTGTGTGGCATTTGAACTACTAAATCTTCATCAGTGAAAGTTATAGCCTCAGTATCACTATTGACCTTGACCTTTTTGGTCAGAGGCACAATTTGCATCACTTGTCTTAAGTGTGCTACTTTCTGGATCTTTGCACGATACTTGTGTGGATCTACTTGTGCTGACCCTGCCGATCCATACAATACTGTAATTACCCGGGGTGGCTCTACCTGTGCTTCCTTCCATGGGGCACTATCTTGCTTGCTCTGCTCTGCCTCCTGTTTAGTCTTTACTCGATCAATGTATTGGTCGAGGTGCCCAGCTTTCACCAGTTCTTCCAAGTGACTTTTGAGGTGCCTGCAATGCTCTTTCCAATGTCCCTTTTCTCTATGGTAGGAGCAAAACTTTCTTTGGTCTCGAGTTACAGGGTCTCCTGCCAACTTCGGTGACCACTTGAAAAAGCGCTTATGTAACGCCGCGAAAATTCTGGTGCCTTTAAAAATTTTTTCTTTACTACACCCATGATAATTTTACTATAATAAATATTTGAGGTAATAAAAATATTTAGGAACACATGTAAATTATTACATTTATGCCTTTGCAAATAAAAACAAACCCGGTTCAGAACCCACCGGTTCAAGGTACCATTGGTTTAAACTAAACCAAAAATCCACTAAAAATATGATTTTTGACCAAAACCTTACAATAAAGGTGGCACCACCTATTCATCACCAACTATATCAGGTTATCACATTTACGTTAAATGTAACCCAAACCAAATTACAATGTAATCAACGTAGAATCGCCGAACCGACTTAAGCTTCGCCGAAACCGACCTAAGCTTCTTGTATCTATACACACCATGCACACCAACACCTGGTTGCACACCTGTCACAAGATGCTTATGCATGTAATATGCATGTAATATTGAATGTACAAATAACTATTGGAGTTGGCGGAGAAAACCGAAACGAAAATACAAAGTAAAACCGAGAGAAAAAAAAAAAAAAGAGAGAAGAAACCGAGGCTCACAACGACACACCCAGGTGATGAACCTCTCCCTACCACCTCCCCCATGACTAACCCAGTAGGTAGAACACTACCATGGCCAAAAAATTTTGGAAACCCGAAGATAGAGAGAAAAAGGAAAAGAGAGAGAGGGTGCACGGTTTTGGTGGTGACAATGGGAATAGGGGTTGGAGGGTTGTCACAGCAGATAGGGAGTTTCTCAAGGACACCCATGGGTGTCCCAGAGAGACCCGTGGCCTCTGTGCATGCCTCTCCTAGCTCCTAGGAGCAAATTCTGGCCGGAAAATCTGTCCAGGGGCACAACTCCGGCCACTGGCCACCATTGCCGGTCGCACCACTCGGGGTCGACTCCTTTTAGGGTCTGGAACAAATGTCAAGAAGGGACCAAGGGCTGAAAATGAAGGGAAGGCAGCCAAAATGGCAGTTGCAGGTCTGAACCGCTAGGGTTCCACCATGCAGCCGCCATTTTGGCCTCCGTCCGGCCACCTCCGGCCACCATGGGTCAAGCCCAAACCATGAGCATGAATCCCAGGACCTTGCCAACCCCTGGGGCTCTTATGCATGGCTTGAAAACACAGAAATTGGCCGAAAAAAGGACCTGTATCGCGACCAATCGCTGTGGGAGGAAGAAGAAGGCCATGCCTTCCTCCCCTACGAGCGACTGGTGGCGCGTGAGGGCGCATCCCACATGGGTAGACTCTGAAATTTTGAGGGCGACACTATGAATATCTTATTATAATACCCACAAAATTTCAGGCCCTAAATAATTTTCTATGAATTTTCATGAATTTATTATGCTTTTTGACATGAAAATTCACAGAAAATACAAGAGATAAGGGAATATTCTGGAATTTTGTCAGAAAATCCCTAAAAATATAAGGGATCTATATATAGGAGAGTAGCCTTCCTAGCTACCCCGGAAAAAAATTCCAGAATAACTTCCAGTCCAAGTTACCGGGAAATTTTGTTCCGACCTAAAAACGTGTACCACCTAAGATTCTAACACACTTCTAACAACCTAACTTGATAATAATATATGTAAATTATATGAAAAATAGATATCTAACTTATGGTAATATTAACAGAAAATACGTGAAGAACTGATAGGAATCTTCTGCACCAAGAAACCGACAGGGTAGGAAACTGGGCATTCTTTATGATACATGTTTATTTTAAAGCATATGACATATTCTTTAATACTAATATTAGGCTTAACGTATATCTTGTATTAATTATTGCACGCTGTGTATATACATCTCTTGTATGATTGCATCACTGGGGAGGAATAAGGGAAGCATAACCCGACAAATGAAAGAACCCCGAGTTAAGATCATGGGTGACTACTGATCAACTGGTATCGGGGCTACCACAAATCAGTACTCACTAACTTGGTCTAGGCTAGATGATCATGGGTGGACCCCCACTAAACTTGAAGAGAAAGGAGTGTCAAGGATGGGCCCACTGGGCTTGATGATGCCCCAAGCAGGATATACCTGCGGGATCCTAATGATGATAAAAAGAAACGGGTACATATGCACGGCATAGATTTACTGCATTTTACACTTGTGTTTTATAGAAATGCAGTATTTTTACTAGGTTTCACCGCTCATACCTATTTTATGGGAACATTTTCAGGATAATGGAACTCAGCTGGATCCCAAGGAAACGATTATGAATGAACCCATAGTTCAGTTGACTTTTTCCTAACATTTAACGAGGGTTGTACAAAAAAAAAAACTAAAGTTATGAACCTTTACTACGACATATAATGTTTTCAGGATGTAATAATCTTTTTAATAGAATATTAATGATGTGGCCTTATCTTATAAACCCCCTTGTCCTGATCTAGAGAATAAAATGGGTCGTGACAGCTTATCTCGAATCTAGGGGAAAATTTTATAATTTGGTTTTTGAAGACTGTGTTAATTCCTCCAATCATTTTTCTGCCTCGATTATTATTTTTTTCTCGTCGTGGCTTCTTGTTCTCCCTCTTATCCTTCTTTTTTGACTTCTCGTTGACCTTCTCCTGGATCAACTGTAAGACATCTTTTTCTACTTAGGTGTACTGTTCAATCCTTAACATCAAGTTTTGTACCCCAGTAACTAGTTTCTTCATCAGGAATTACCTCAGTCAGTACTCCTTGGGAAGGCTGAATCTTGAATTGTGCAACAGCTAATTGCTCTCTGCACTCCTCAATTTCATTATAGGCCTCCCAGTAGCGTCTTGCATAGGCTCTTAACCCTTCCTCGTCCTTCTTCTATAAGGTTAGCAAGTACTCTACCTCCTTATGTTATTTGCTATTTGCGATAAAACAAGATATGAATAGTTTGGTGAGTTATCTCTAACCTGCTACTAAACTGGACGGCAACTTGTCAAACCATCATAAAGCTACTTCGCCAAGGCTTGATGGAAAAACTCGACACATCAGAAACTCATCACTATTCCATAGTGCCATCATCTGTTTGTAGTGTCGGACATGATTGGCTGGATCTGACTTCCCATACTAAGGTGTGAACTTTCTTGGAGGTCTGCTTGCCTCAATCTTCTTTGTAAAGGGTGTGGACGCGATCTAATCAAGTGCTCTTCTGGTTATGTCATGGGTCGTTCTTCCCTTACTCTACTTGTCCCTGTTATCTAGCCTTCCGTTCAGCCATCAGTCCTAGTCTTATTGTTCTGGATCAACTCTTGCTGGATCTCTTATGGGTGTCCGGTTCTTTCTATGATGCCAATCTTCCTCTCTATCTTTATAGTGTCCAATACTTGAGGTATGGCTCACAGTCAAATGTGCGCACAGGGGCTTCTGTTTCTTGAATTCTTCATCCTTCTTCTATGTCGATATGGAGATCTGCCGGAGTCTCGGCCATCTCTTCTAGTAATCACCTCTATCATAACTTCAACTGTTGATTTAAGGTGGGTAATTTGTTCATCCATTTGCCGGAATTCCCGCTCGGCTGCTCGGAGTGATAAGTTACTAGCCAAAAGTCCACTGGAGGGCGAAGGGTTCAAGTTCTTGCGATAACTCCTTCAGCGATTCAGATTTCTGACATATTATGGAGCCCGTTGTAGTTCCTCTTGTCTTCCCTGACGATTGCCACCAAGGACTCGTATATCCGATCTAATCAAACAACCTCCTGGAGTTCGTGTTGAATCATCGTGACAACTTGACAGGTAAGTATCATCATGACTACAAACATTATGACTATCTTCAATCTCCCTACTGGTGGGCTCAACTCCTCCTTTGAGAAATCTGGTATTCATCGTTGTGTAGACCTTCTCACAGATGGCACCAATTGTGAGTGAAATTTTTAGGAAAGCCTGATTCAATATGCGAACCAAATTGACAAGTACAAACTATCAGCAAGAGAATAAGACAATGTGAATGCGTCGATCCCTTTTGGGCCGAAGGCACTCTGATGATTAAGTTAGCAAGCTTAATCACAGTGAATTGAATAAAGTATTGAGAGCTAGAACTCAAGTGAACGTACCTTACCTTTTTAGTGCATGAGGTATTTATAAGTTTCAGAATGTCATGTTCCCTTTGGGAATTGGAGTCACTTTCCTCCTAAGAATCTCCTTTTTTTGAGTTGGTTTAATGCATTGGACTTATTCTTTATTTGCTCTAGTTCAGTTATGAATAGGATTTGTATTTTGGATCTATTAGTCCTTACAACTTTTGGATTAAAATCCTTAGGCCAGCCCCTTTGGGTCCTAACCTCTGATCGGCAAGGGCCCGGCCTACTAGGTCAACAACTTTGGGCTGATCTCCTTGGGCTGGTCTTTTCTCTGTCTTGGGCTTGACTTCCACTTGGCCCACATATAATATTAGAAAAATATCACAAATATATATGATTTAATAGTAGTAAAGATACACAAACATAAACTATGTAAGCTTTTTCTATAATTGATAAAAACGAATGAGTTTAATGGTCAACAATAGTACTAATATAATTATATATATTAATTATAAAATTAATAATATGCTAAAATTATATTAGATTATATCTAATTTTGAATCGAGTTTTTTCAAAAGTATAATACATAAAACGTTTAATACGTGTATAGTATGCTCTTACTAAAAAAAATGAATATTTTTTATCAAGTTTCAGATTTGGACGAAGAACGAAAGTTTTTTTCATTTATTCTTACGTATGAATGTTATACGTGAATAGTATGAATATTTACTAACTAAGCCCTAGATTGCTTAAATTCGTATTGCAAACCACCAAATTTAGTAACTAAAAGGCAACAATGAAAGTTAGCATAATTGTTGGAGGTATGCACACACACAAAGAGAGAGAGAGAGAGAGAGAGAGAGAGAGAGAGAGCCGTAGGGTTAAATTAGTTTCTTACTTTCTATCTTTATTATGGTTACTTTGATGAAAAGGAAACTTGGGCCTTGGCGTTGAGACTTTAAAATCTCTTCAATTTGTGTAATTCTTTAGAGTTAAATTAGTTTCTTACTTTCTATCTTTATTATGGTTACTATGACAAAAAGGAAATTTGGGCCTTGGCATTGAGCCTTTAAAATCTCTTCAATTGTGAAATTTGATTCAAAACTTGGCACTACACCCCCTCTCATTATAAAACACATACTGTGTTTACATGTAAGTACTTTGATATGTAGTTAAAGTAGGCTAAATTAAAGTTTGTGAGAAACATAATTATTGAAAAAAGGGGAGTATCTTGCTCAGCATTATAGATTAATTAAATATTTCGGTTTTCGATAACAAATAAGCATTTGATTACAAAGTTGTAGGTGTTGTGAGGTTATGACTCACCTCAGGGTGGATGAGCCGCCTCAAATCTTTTACGCCATCTGCCTATATATATAGCAGTGGCATATTGTGAGAAACAAAGAGAAACAAAGAAAATGAAAAAAAAAGAAGGAGAGGGAGAGAGAGAGAGAGAGAGAGAGAGAGAGAGAGAGAGAGAGAGAGAAGAGAAAGAAGAAAGAGAGAAAAGCGAGAGAGAGACAAAAGAGAGAGAGAAAGAAAAGAAGAGAAGAAGAAGAAGAGGAAAAGAGAAGGAAGGAAAATGCAAAGAGTATAGGTAAATTATTTACATTTCTATTGTCTTTATATTTTGCCTTATGAAAGCAATATATGTTTGGGTGATCAAGAAGATTTATCCCCTTAGTTCCAGAAGAACTATTTAATTATTATATTTTTTCTTATGAAAGTAATACATGATTGGGTGATCAAGAAGATCTATCCCCATAATTCTAAAAGAACTATTTAATTATTATTTGACAGCTCCAGAAGAACTCATTTTATTATATACTGTGTTTTGTTTGCTTCAAATTCATTTAGTTTATAACACATTATCAGCACGAAACTCTAAATACTTATATATCGGGAAGGTACTTAATTATATTAGTGAATGTACTTCATTAATATTTCAATTCATGTGTCTTTATTTTAGGTTCTTTACTGTTCACTCTTCACTTCATGACAAAATTTATATTTATTATATAGTTGATGAATAGCGATGTATAGTTGATGAATAGTGATAAATAGTAATTTTTGAAACTTTGTTTGTTTATTTCTCCCAAATTGTAAATATTTGACCTATGATATTTATAGATCTGGAATCCTTATTGTAATAACTTTCCATAGACATGTGACTTGACTATATTTTGATGTCTGAATTGAAAGTTACAATGAAGACAAAAATAATGATATAATATATATATATATATCGATCTTATGAAGTCTACTATTCATTCTACTATTCATAAACAGTAATGAATAGTAATTGCATAGTAATATATAATAAACAAAATCTAATCAATAGTATGGTAATACTTTTCACTGTTCTGTTGGTTACCATTTGTTATAATACTCACCTAATATTACTGTGTTCGGTAGAGGTTTTAACATGATCATTAATTGATGATTGTCAGATTTTGTTGCTTTAAATATTTTATATTTAGATCATTCCAGAAGTAATAATTTTAGAAATACAATGAAAGAAATCAAGCGCTCTTATGGAATATTTATTAAGGCTTGCACGCAATTTATTTAATTATTGTTACTTTAGAAGGTCGGCTTGCCGCCTGCTAATGCTTTTATTTATATTGCTGCTATTATTTAATTATGCTTATTATGACCGCTGCTTATGTTAGTTTACCATTGTATCATCATTGAATTTTTCACAAGGCTTATTATGATTTAATGCACCTGGAGTTGCCAGATAATCAATAAATGCATTTGGAGTTGCAAGATTATGGTTGAATACACCTGAAGTTGCAAGACAATGATTTAGTACACCTGAAGTTGTAATAATAAGGATGTAGTATAGTGTTGCCAATTATGATTCAAATAAATGCACAATGAAAATGATGTGAAGGAAATGTTCCTGATGAAGATTGATGGAAAAATAGATCACTTAATTGGTGATGGAAATGTCCACACCAATTAGTTTATATTCTTGTCCTTTTAAGTTTATTGTCATCTTGTGTAATATTTTTCTAAGCATGTTTCTGTTATATGAATGTTTTCATTTTCTTATCAAATAAGCAATTTCATAGTTTGTATAGAAATATAGAATCTACCAAAGCATTAATAGCTTCCAAGATGACCGATGGAGATATATGTTTAGTAGACAGTGCAACTACTCATACAATTCTTCGAGAGAAAAAATATTTTGTTAGCTTAACATTAGCTGAAAATATCGTTAAGACAATATCTGCCAATACACAATTAATTGAAGGTTTCGGAAGAGCCAATATATTGTTGCCAAAAGAAACAAAACTCTATATTGATGATGCTATGTATTCAACTAGAGCTATAAGGAATTTGCTTAGTTTTAAAGATATACGTAGTAATGGATATCATATAGAGACAACAAATGAAGATAATAAAGAATATTTTTATATTACTTCTATTGTTTCATGCCAGAAGCATATATTAGAAAACTTGCTACCTTATATTCTGGATTATATTATACAATTATAAGAATTTTGGGATCACCTAAAGTGATACACCAGGAGTGTTTTGACCCAAAGAATTTTATACTTTGGCATGATCGTCTTGGTCATCCGGGATCAACGATGATGCATCGAATAATTGAGAACTCTCATGTGCATCCGCTAAAGAACCAGAAGATTCTTTTGTCAAGTGATTATACATGTCCCGGTTGTTCACAAGGAAAATTAATTGTGAGACCATCCCCGTCAAAAGTAATAGTTGAATCCCCAACCTTTTTACAAAGAATTCAGGAGGATATATGTGGGCCGATACACCCACCATGTGGACCATTTCGTTATTTTATGGTTTTAATAGATGCATCCACTTGATGGTCACATATTTGTTTGCTTTCTACTAGTAATGTTGCATTTGCTAGGCTTCTTGCTCAAATTATCAAATTACGAGCACAGCTTCCAGATTATTAGATTAAGTCGATATGACTGGATAATGCTGGTGAGTTTACATCTCAAACTTTTGATGATTATTGCATGTCCATAGGAATTGATGTTGAACATCCCATTGCACATATACACACATAAAATGGTCTAACTGAATCTTTTATCAAATGCCTTCAGCTTATAACTCGACCTTTACTTATGAGAACAAAATTACATGTTTCTGCGTAAGGACATGCCATATTGTATACTGCATCATTAGTCCGTATCCGACCCACTGCTTACCACGAATATTCACCATTACAACTTATTTTTGGTCAACAACCAAATATTTCACATTTAAGGATTTTTGGTTGTGCTATCTATGTACCAATTGCGCTACCACAACATACTAAGATGGGTCCCCAACGTCGACTTGGGATTTATATTGGTTTGATTCTTCATCTATTATTAGATATCTTGAACTTTTAACAGGGGATGTATTCACTGCACGTTTTGTGGATTATCATTTTGATGAAACACTTTTCCCACCATTAGGGGGAGATAAAACACAACTAGAAAAACAGCATAAGATTTCTTGAAATGCTTCCACGGTATCTTATCTTGATCCTCGAACAGATTAATGTGAATCAGAAGTTCACATGATTATTTATTTACAGACGATTGCAAATCAATTACCTGATATGTTTACCGACATCAAGAAGATAACAAAATCATATATACTAGCTGCTAATACCCCAGCACGTATTGATGTCCTTGTAGGACAATCTGCTAATATTGCATCAAATGGATCTCAAGTACACATGAAGCGTGGGAGAACTATTGGTGCAAAAGACACAATTTCTGGAAAGAGGAAGGTACAAATGCATAAGTAAATTAGTATTCCTAAAGAAACCACAGTATCTAAACCTCCAGAAGAAGTAAAACTTGAAAACGAATTCCCAGAAGAGAAACTTCTTAAATAGATATCCCTTGCAGAGGAAAGTAATGAGATCTCAATAAGTTATGTGAATACAGGAGAAAAATGGAATAGAAATAAACTTGTTGTCGACAACATATTTTCATTTAAAGTGGCTCTTGCTATTACAAGAAATAATGCAAAGAATGAACCACAAACAATTGACGAATGTCAACATAAAAGTGATTGGCCAAAATGGAAATAAGCTATTGAGACAAAATAAAACTCATTAGCACAACGTAAAGTATTTGGACCCGTAGTCCAAACACCAGAAGATGTAAAACCGGTTGGATACAAATGGGTATTCGTGCGAAAACGAAATGAGAAAAATGATATCGTGAGATATAAAGCGCAACTAGTAGCACAAGGTTTCTCGTAGAGACCTGGTATTGATTATGATGAGACATACTCTCCTGTAATGGATGCCATTATGTTCAGATTCTTAATTAGTTTGTTAGTCTCAGAAGGACTGGATATGCGTCTAATGGACGTCGTAACAGCCTACTTGTATAGTGAATTAGATAATGATATATATATATATATATATGAAAATTCTTGAAGGATTTAAAATGCCTGAAGCACATATTTCATCTAGAAACTTATATTCTATCAAGTTTCAATGATCGTTGTATGGGTTAAAATAATCTGGACGCACGTGGTACAATCGTCTTAGTGAATATCTATTGAAAAATAAATATGTGAATAATACAATTTGCCCATGCGTTTTCATTAAGAAATAAGAATCTGGATTTGTTATTATTGCAGTCTATATCGATGATCTGAATCTTGTTAGAACTTCTGAAGAACTGACAACATCTGCTCGTTATTTAAAGGAGTTTGAAATGAAAGATCTTGGAAAAACTAAATTTTGTCTTTGATTACAAATTGAGCATTTATCAAATGGAATTCTCATTTATCAATCTACATATACAGAAAATGTTCTGAATCAATTTTATATGAATAAAGCTCATCCATTGAGTTCTCCCATGATTGTTCGATCACTAGATGTACAAAAGGATCCTTTTCGCCCTCAAGAAGACGGTGAAGAACTCTTTGGTCCTGAAATACCATATCTCAGTGCTATTAGAGCTCTTATGTATCTTGTAAATTGCACAAGACCCGATATTGTATTTTTTGTAAATTTATTAGCAAGATATAGTTTTGCACTAACTCAAAGGCATTGGAAAGGGGTGAAGCACATATTCCGTTACTTTCGAGGTACAATATATCTGGGTTTGTTCTATTCAAAGGGACCAGAATCAAAGTTAGTTGGCTATGCAGATGCTGGTTATCTCTCTGATCCACATAAAGAACGATCACAAACCGGGTATGTATTCACTTATGGTAACACTGCTATATCTTGGCGATCTGTGAAGCAGACACTAACTGCAACTTCTTCAAATCATTCTGAGATCATCACAATTCATGAAGCAAGTCGAGAATGCATTTGGTTAAAAGCAATGATCTAATATATTCAAGATAGTTGCGGACTATCCTCGATCAAAGATACCTCAACAATATTATATGAAAATAATGCAACATGTATTGCATAAATCAAGGGAAGTTACATCAAATGTGACAAAACCAAACATATATCGCCAAAATTCTTTTATCTACATGAACTCCAAAAAAACGGTGATATTGATGTCCAAAAAATATATTCAAGTGACAACTTGGCAGACTTATTTACTAATACACTCCTAACTGCAACATTTAAGAAATTGGTACAGAACATTGGCATGCGTCGTCTTAAAGCTGTAAACAATTAAAGCTATCAACTTCAACTTCATACCAGATGTATGAATGAAGGGCAGTCGCGTACTGTACTCTTTTCACTTCACTAATGATTTTTTCTACAGGATTTTTCTTGGCAAGGTTTTAACGAGATAGTGTTAACGTACCCATACTAAGTTATATTACATAATATCACTATACTCTTTTTCCTTCACTAAGGGTTTTTTCCATTGGGTTTTCCTAGCAAGGTTTTAATGAGGCAGTTGTAACATATTTTACTGTATTGCGATTATCCAAAGGGAAGTGTTGTGAGATTATGACTCACCTCAGGATGGATGAGCTGCCTCAAATCTTTTACGCCATCTGCCTATATATATAACAGTGGTATGTTGTGAGAAACAAAGAAAAATAAAGAAATAGAAGGAGAGAGAGAGAGAGAGAGAGAGAGAGACAAAAGAAAGAGAGAAAAGTGAGAGAGAGAGATAGAAGAGAGAGAAAGAGAGAGAGAGAGAAAGAAGAGAGAGAAATAAAAGAAGAGAAAGAAGAAGAGGAAAAGAGAAGGAAGGAAAAAATAAAAAGTACAGGTAAATTATTTACATTTCTATTGTCTTTATATTTTGTCTTATGAAAGCAATATATGCTTGGGTGATCAAGAAGATCTATCCCTATAATTCCATAAGAACTATTTAATTATTATTTGACAGATCCAGAAAAACTCGTTTTATTATATACTGTGTTTTACTTGTTTCAAATTTATTTAGTTTACAACTGAAGGTGATTTTTTTTAATTTTTATTTACACCTCGTGCCAATGTCCGCAATAATACACAGTAACTGTCATGACACATTTGCCTTTAACAAATAAGCAAGTCCAAATCTACAATCTTCTCTTTCACACGGTAGGTTCAACAATTTGAGAAAATTTATACACAACAATACATACACACACCTACAGCCAAACATGTAGATATACTCCTGCAAGGTGTAAATTCATGGACTTGTGAAGTGAATTAGGACAATGCCAAAATTAACCTTTCCTATACAATTTACCAAGAGTTACAAAGCTTCGTCTCTCTTTTTTTATTATTATTATATTTTATAATATTAAAATCAACACAACTAGTTAAAGCAAGAAGTGGTATAAGAGATTTTAAACAATACTCCCACACCCAAATGTCATATGAGACAGCAGCCTTAAACAAAACTTTGTCGTTGAATCCAAAAATAAAAACTATGCAATAATGACACCTTCAATTTTTTTATATTCCGTTCAACACCCTCAAAAGTGAATTAATTCCTTTCCCACCATAGGCACCACATTAAGCACAGTGGTGCCATCCCTCAACCTCCCTACATCCATCTCTCCATCCCATAAAGCCATTGAAAAAATTCATCCACTGCTTCCAACTCACAATCCCATACTACCCTTATAAACCGAGGCGCTCACACAATCTTGGACTCGGTAGTGCTTAAACAATATGAAAAAAACATTTTCTTCAGCTGCGATGCTATACAATTATGGAAAAGCTGTTGACACGAGTTTTTGCAGATCATGATACTATTTTTCCACAACAAAAAAGTGAAAATACGATTCAAACTCCCTAGCTCCAGGAAATTCCCTGCTAATCTGTAAATGTACCACAAGTTCAGGAGCTTCAGACAACAATTACTTCAATATCATGCTTAGATATTTTGGTCATAGACCTTTATTCCTTCATCCACAAGCAGCGTTTAAGTTTCTGGTTCTCTCAAACTTGGATCATTTCCACAACATAATCTACCACAACCATGCTACTAAGCACAAAGTTATAGCAAAAACCCCAAAAAAAAAAATAAAAATGTGAGGCAATTTTTCATCATCCAACAATGTTGCATCTCCATCATCATCACAATTCAGTGTAGAAGCTCGAAAACTGGGTTTAAAACGGATTGGCATAATTTAACATTGCTGCACAAAATGAGTTACATACTAATGCACGAGGCAAGTTTCTTTCCCACATCAAAACTGTGTTTATGTTGCAAAGGTGGACCAAAAACATCATGAACTACAGTAGATGCATCCGCTCCACATGAGATTGGAGTAACCATCTACCAAGAGGCTCCCCATAACCAACAAAACAACCTGTATTATTGTTCTCAGTGAAAAATGGAAAGCTAAACATACCTAGCAGATTCTCCACAGCCTCCCTCACCAAAGATGATCCGGTCACCCTGCTCCGCCGGCCCCATCCTGTCACAATATCAATGCGACTGGGACAAATCCCTGACACAAGCATTTGTCTACGAAACCAGGCAAGTGTCCTTGAAAGTGCGGTCACAGCAGTTCCATCTGACATGACATGCAGGTTAATAAGCCAATAACATGAACTTTTCTGTTTGACTGCATCCGGGTATACATTTTTCTCTGCAGCCACCTCCCAAACAGATCCAGCCTCCTCCTTGAGTCCTGACTTGTGAAGAAAATCTACCACTGCATCCACAATTCCCCTCTTGCTCTCTCTATCTTCACTGTGCATCAGGTCCAAGAAGTTGCTCATATGATCACGCACATTCTGGCCATCAGGACCAGCTGCCGGCATTGATACCAGAAATGCATGTGCTGGATGGCCCGTGACAGCCATAAGCTCACAGCAAAACCCCATGTCAAAAGAGGTGTGGGCCTCTGTGCAACAACTGAGAAGTAAAGTATAAGTCTGAAGGGAAGGGTTTAGCCCCAAACTAAGCATGCTCTGCAGCAAATTGTATGCCTCAGACAATCTGTGTACCCGAAGAAAAGCACTGAGCAGGGAATTGCATGTAGGAACATTAGGGCACAAACCTGCATTGAGCATGGCTTGATACCAACACCAAGCCTTCTCTGCATTCCCAGCCTTGCCCCACAGGTCCACTAGGAGACCATAAATAGGCTCATCAGGAATCCAGTTCTTCCGCTTCATCTCTGCAAAAACTGCTTCTGCTTCTTCAAGGTACCCACAATGGCCAAGAACCTCCATTCGTATGCTGTAAGTCACATTGTCTGGTTCAAATCCCGCATTCTGCATCTGCTGATAAAGCCCTAACGCACTTGAATACTTCCTTTCTTTGGCATGCAAAGCAATCATGATATTATATGTCACTAAGTTAGGTTCACAGCCCTGATTAACCATTTCAGAAAATAGATTCTGGGCAGCATTCAAATGGCCAGCTTTGCCAAGGCAATTGATCATGACGCTGTAAGTAAAAGTGTCAGCAGAGAGGCCAGCCTCTTGCATCCTCTGATACATGTACATGGCAAAATCAAGATAGCCAGCTTTTGCATGGATGTCAATGAGTGTACAGTATGTGACACGGTCAGGTTCACACCCTGCTTCCTGCATTTGTTTGAAAACATTGACTGCTTCATTCAAATAGTTTGCACGGCCATAACTGTGAATGAGACGGTTATATGTCACAACATTGGGATGACATCGATCCCTGATCATCTCATCAAGCAACTTGTTTATTGCACCAAATTGCCTGACACGACCAAGGATGCCAATCATGGTGGTGTAAGTATGCCCATCGTGCTTGAACCCCGCTTGTTGCTTCAACCAATTAAAAAAGCCAAGAGCAACTGAATGGTCTTTAAGCTGCTTAAGGATTTGGTTCGCCTGATATGCATCCATTGAAAAACTAAGCTTTCCCAGAGCCTCTTCTGTTGCAGGACCCCATTTCAGTTGTCGTAATATGTGAGAAACTGTTTCCACCGTATGCCCAGTGCTTGCAAACTGCCTAGCCACTGGAGCAGCTCTGGTAGGTATTTTTGTCTCCCTGGGGGGCATATTAAAACCTTCTGCAGTGTCCCCCCTAAACTTTCCTTCAGAACTTTGTACAGTGGACATGGAGCGGTTTGAATGGCCTTTAGATCTATGAGGCAATAACCTTTTCCTATCATGAGAATCTGAGGATATACCATTAGTATTGACTGAATTACCTATTCCATTATTGGGAACATTGTTGAAACCTCTAATCAAACCAGACTTTTCACCTCTACCTTTTGCACCATGAGAGTTACCTGTGGAGTTTGAACCAGCTGCAGTCTCAGCAGATGGTTTTCCGTGGACTTTGTCCTTTCTGTATGTTTTCACATTGGAGTATTTGATGTTGGAAAGGGGCCTCGTACGATCAACCATACAATCCTGGGGTGAGCTAAGCATTCCACTCCCATCTGACAGAGGAATCTTATAATTAACTAAATCAGACAAAAAACTTACAGCCACAGTGCCTGCCTTAACAAAATGGTCGGCAATCGGCAGTGATGAGTGAGCAATGTCTTTTTGAACAGCATCAATGCCACTAGCATAACTGATACAATCTGTTCTTCCCAAAGAACTGGTAGCAGATATAACTTGCGGTACAGAAGCTGCGTATTCAACACTCTTGGGTTTGTGAGAAGTCACCACTTTAACTGTATCCCCAGACATCAAAGAGCCTACTCTCGCTGAAGTTTTGGATTCTAAGGTGGGTGGTGTTTGTGCATGTCGCACTTCATTTCTTGTATGCTGCTTTCTTGAAACACAAGTTTCATCTTCAGTAGAAGTACATGAACTTCCATCTGCTGGACTACTTCGTGACCCGCTAAGGAAAAATGACCTAGCAGATTGGGAAAGGGTACCGAGCTGCTTTGTCCGTAGCATAATCTGCAAATACAATTCAAGAAATAGAAAAAGAAAAAAGCTAAAAGAAATCAGTCCCCCCCTTCCATGAGCAGGTTTCAACGGTCATCAAACAGTTAACGTCATCATAATTTTATTGTCTCATTCAAGCGAGAAACAATTTACTATTCACATGCTCATATGCTAGCTTATTCATACAAGATCTACTATTTTAAGCTATATCACAGCTCACAAGAAAAAAAAAATTGAGAGACACCAGACAACCCAATATATAACAGCAACAGTTATGAGAAACAAGAAAATCTGTTCGAAAGTTTTATGGCCAGAAAACCATAATGTTTGGAGTTGAGCCAAAATCTGCTAGGAACCTTATGGAGCTAAAATAATCAAAGTCAACATGCATGAATGGAAGACATATCTACCATTAAACAAGGAAACAGGATGTGCAATTGGGAAACAAGCTACCCAAGATAACAATACGCAATATTTCACAGGAATGGAGTTGACCAAAGTCGTCATGTTTTTTGTAATGCAATTACTCATCAATAGACAGCTACAAGAACTACCTTGAACATATGATTGGGAAACTAAATTTTATTAATTTTCTGGTAATGCTTGTATAAGAAGTCCTGATCATACACTGTTCCTATTATGTCACAATTTACTCAACATGCCAAATATTAACTTCAGCAGAAATGTGAGACTTCTAATACCAGAGCCACTGAAATACTGAGGTTAAAAGGGAAAGTACAGCAATTTGTTGACAATATGTTGCACATGATTTTTTCTTCTCCTTTTTTTTTTTCCCTGATAAGGAGGAAATAGTTTACGATTTAGCCATGATATAAGAGATAGCGAAAGTAAATGTTAACTTGAACCAAAACTTGCAATCTTGCAGGGCGTTATACAACAATATGAAATTCTGGACAAAAATATTCGATACCTGCAAAATGATTGGCATACAAAATAACATTCAAATCTCTTATGTGTTTTTCCTGCACAATTGACGCTGCTAAAGGGAGTAGTGAGGCCATACAAAAAGGAAGAGGCTTAAAGAATGGCAGAGGCAACTAAAGATTTTGCACCTCACTAAAACAAATAATACCTGTAATTATGGCTCAATAAGACTTGCCAAAAAAAAAAAAATATGGCTCAATAACTTGTCAGAAAGAGAGGTGTAAAAAACAAAAAAGGAGTTGCAAACTTCCAAGGTATATGCTACTCATAGCTGCTCTAAGGGTTATATATCTAACACAGCTACAATGATGCCACTGTTTTAGTAATACTGTTGACAAGATGTGGAAGTTAAATTGTGAGCTAAAGTGAAGTTACAATTCTTATTAATTCAGAAGCTGGATAATATATTCCAAAAAAATACGATATTTAAGAAAAAATCAAAGAAAATATAGAAATAAAAGGTCTAAAGTTAAGCATAATTTTGACAGTTGGACTTTAAATATAGAAATAAAAGGTTGTTCAAAGTTGAGCATAAATTTGACAGTTTGAATCAAGTTAGTACTGACTACTGAATAGAAATTCATTTAGGGAAAATTTTGAAACGCCTCAAAATTGCATGATTCAGGTACAAGTTATGAAGCATTTGAGAAACAAATCCTTCACATAGAAGGCAGCTATAAAAGACTATGTTACCTGAACTCTTCTAAATTTGTGAAGTACTCGTGTCGAACACTCGACACTCATATAAGAGTATGAGATATGTGTTCAATATGGCTAGTTAGATATGTATCCAACAAGTATGCATAAATAGTTGAGTTTACTATAAAACTATACATAATACTTTTATTTTATGCATAAAATACTATGTTTTAGTATGTAAACACCATTTTACTTTAAAAAAGTAAAAGTAATATTTAAAAAATATGAAATTTGACAGTGTACGAGTGTCCATGGACATGAGAATTGGATAGGCAAGATGGGGCCAGAAGAAGCATCGAAATTGCTCGTTCAGACAGAGATGTATGTGTCAAAGTATACCTGCAAGGGTCGGGCACCAGAGTTCCATTACTAGTATGAATAACCGGCGGAATCCGACATTTAGACACGTACCTGCACCTGACACCCGTACCCGAGTCCAGGAACCATAGATGAACATAGGAACCATGGCTACACATGGTGACATCAGGATATGCTATGAAACCATGAAATCAAGCCAATTTAATTACTTTACTATCATTAGTGCAAATGCCACCAATTCTAGGAATCTCCACCTAAAACAAAAATGGATTGTACCTTAAACGCTCTTAATCAGTTGGCTCAATGCAGATGATAAGGATTCGACTCCCCTTAACATGAACTTAAATTCCAACAACCATTTTCAAATTAGATAGTGCAATACTGCAATGCAATTTTAAATGAACCCAAGTTTGTTGGCAGTGCGAACGGGTTTATATGTTAGACTCGTCTAATTCCATGGTCCAAATGAAGAAGAATAGATAGAAGTTATTCTTCCGATTTACAATTGATTGAATATATATCGGGATTTGTATGAAGGAAAGTGCATTATGGTTGTCGTAGTTAAGTGCATATCCAATTACAATTTGAAATCACATGTTGTACGTGTTTTGTATCCCCTCCTTGCATCACTGTTGTCAAATCTATCCACTACAGAAGCCCCTCCCACCAAAACCATCCATGTGCTGTTCTCTGTAGTTAGGAAACCGTTTTCTTCCTTCATAAAGCAAAAATTCAAAGCAGTTTGTTGCTTTCGAAAGCAAGAAAAAAACAAAAAAAACTACTTCCAAAATATGATAACACCATCCTAACACGAACACACAAACATAAAAATAAAAATAAAAATAATTAAAAAAAAAAAGAACACTTGATCCATTCAGACCCATTTCAGTCAATAAAAAGAGCCCCTTTTCCCCAATAAAAATCACCAACAAGATAAAAAAAACTTTGATCTGCGAAATTGTTTTTCCATTTTGAGTAAGCATATAAAAGCATCAATCTTTAAGATTATATAAGAACAGTCAAGGAAACCCACATTTTAAAACACTAAGTTAAAGCCAGAGAACACAATCATTCACTAGTCTACAGCTCAAAAAGCAGAATGACAAAGAAGCTAAACCCAACAGACAGAACAACCGATACACAGCACAAAATGAGTATTGGGAAGAGAAGTACCTCAAATGGTTTATGGGTCTCTGACAATGCACGAGAGAGAGAGAGAGAAAGAGAGAGAAAAGGTTGGTTAGGGGGAGGCGGCTTTTCACCTGGCCGTCAACCCGCGTGAGTTTCCGAGGAACTTGGCTAGAAGGCTCTGAAACAGAGAGAGGGGAGCGAACTTTTTTTTTTTCTCCCCCGTCAAAACCACACGCTTTATTTACCCTACTTTTCTCTCTCTCTCTCTCTCTCTATCTCTGTCTCTCTGTGTACAGCATTTGATATGCTTTTTTGTGAACCACGTGTTCTTGCCTTCACGGTTTAAATTTGACAGGTGAAAGGTTTTAATCAGATCTCTCTATTATATTTTATTTTATTTTTAATTATTTGACTTTTTTTTTGGCATATTGATAATATTCTTCATATTTTTAGGGGATAGACTGATCTTTGACCAGACTGGACTTAAACTTTATGTATACTTTAGTCTTAGCGTAAATAATTTATTTTTTATTAAACTGAGAAAGAGATTAATTGCAATGTTCGTAAATTATTCTAAATACCCTTAATCACTGAATAATTAAAGAAAAAAGAGAACTATAGTGCCACGGTAGAGTTTTCACCCTCACGTGATAGCTGGAATAAGACTTTTGTAATACTCCACGAGTATTGAATAATGAACAGGGGATTAAATGCACAAACAACTTATTAGCTCTAAGAGGGTGTGTGGACTTGACTAACTTTATTAACTTATGATTTGTGTTTATAGCATATAACTTATTTTTAAAATGTTGTTTAGCTTATTTTTAAATATGTTACTTAAAAAATGACTTTATCAAATAGCCTATAACGTATAACTTATAAGTTGCTGGTCCAAGCACTCTCAAATTATAATGGTTTTGAGTAATACATACTTCTCTTTCAATGCTTTTTCTTATGTCTTTTTGTGACAAACAAATGTCAAGCTTAGCCATTATGCAAATAGTAATTTTATGCAAGATAGCATTTTTTGTTTATTTGATGAAAACAAAACAGCAATTTTAAAGTTATAATCATTCTTTAAAAATCATGCTTATATTTTTTGTACGCATCAATAACTCTGATAATTTTGGCCTATAGTTATTAAGTTGACTTTTAAAATTTTTATTGTTAATTTTGCTAAAAAAAAAAAAAAGCTAATACTCCAATTGACCAGAATGAAGTTTGCCCTTGATGGCTTTTAATTTCTTGTTCTTGTTCTTTTTCTTCGTTGAGGACAAGGTATTTTAGCAGTCCTAATATTAATCTCGTAAACCCAACGTTGTAGAAGTCCACGGCATCTTGTAACTTATAAAAAGAAATGGCCAAAAAAATAATAATAATAATAAGTAAATCACAACCAAGCATCTTCAACCAAATCAAGTAATCACCCGTTGATTGTGCCATCATCACCCTTTTAAAATATCATTTTTTTTTTCCAATTTCTGACTCTATATGAAATAAGTTGAGATCATAAATCATTTATGCTAAAAAATAATTCAGTGATATCATGGTATTAGACTTTTCAAGTACGACTGCCTATATAATTTCGAGTAACATTGAAGATTAGAGAATGCTTCCTACTGTGGGTCACCCATCATCTAGAGAGTGACCCGTGGTAGAGGATTTACTTCCATCTAATCTAATGTTCAGAACGGTGCAAGTGCAACCAACCACTGCTAGAGGAGCATCCAGTCTGGCATTACACCTCTATAACACACTGTCAATTGTCAACGTGGCCCGAAGCAAAATCTCATACGACATATGAATGTGAAATCTGCCTTGACACTCAAGAAAACCTATCAAAGACCATAATAGTAAATTGACAAAGTCGGTCTTTTTTTTTTTTTTTTTTTTGAGTATATTGAAGGGTCATAGCTTTATAGAGTTGGAGAGTCGAACCTACGACTGTATTTATGATTAGAGCGCCGTTACCACTCTAACTTCTATGCTTTCTATATTGTATTTTCATACTGTACTAAAAGCTAGTTTAGATGTAGTTTTTTAACCATATTTTTTAACTAGTTATTTTTAATTTTTAAATGAAATTTAATTTTTTTATTTTTTTGAACTTTTAATTTATGTATAAGTGTAAAAAAATAAATCTTCCAAGCATAATTACAATATTAAGTACAAATAAATGAAGAGGGTGGGCCCTAGCACATCAGTAAATGAGTGTCAGAAGTTTAAACACGAAATAGCATTTTGGCCACATAATTTTTTTTTTTTTGTTGCATCGGAAATAAAAACAGCATTGACAGAAAGACAAAAACCGAAACCTAAAACGACTAGTTCCTCTCATAGGTTATTCCAACCATCTCTCCTACCAACAGTCATCCTATTGCATCAAGTGGGCCTTCAAGAATCAC
Organism: Euryodendron excelsum; assembly: GCA_033060915.1. Lineage (NCBI taxonomy): Eukaryota > Viridiplantae > Streptophyta > Magnoliopsida > Ericales > Pentaphylacaceae > Euryodendron > Euryodendron excelsum. Next base: position 33,974,920 of record CM065384.1, on the reverse strand, counting down.
GAGTATTACACTTTGATCAGTCCCCATGTTAGCAAGATTATCGGCGCAAAAGTTTCTTTCCCTCAGAGTGTGCTGGAGTGTGCTTCTACACCTTCGAAGAAGAAATCTGAAATATTCAATTAAAGCTCTTTGAGGGTAGGACTAAATATCTCTCTCCTGAATGAGTTTCATAGCTTCTTCTGAATCAACTTATATTCTGCCTCACAATGGTCAAACCCTCATAGATTCTCCAAAATTCTGCTTCAATGCTAATGCAATCGTCTAGTTTTTCAAAATAGCCATAGAGCCATTTGCCTTCTTCATCTCTAAACAACCTTCCGAAGCCAGCTTGGCCCGGGTTTCCTCGAGAGCATCCATTTGAGTCCAATTTGATCTTACCTGCATCAGGAGGTATCCATCTGATTAGTCTAGTGTTACTCTTGCCATTAGACTCAGAAATTCCAAAAGCTTCTAAAATATCTGATAAATAATTTCTAGCTTGGGATATGCTGCCATTGGTCTCACATAATTTATTTTCAAAAAATTTCAGGTTTCTGTCTTTCCAAATTTGCCAAATAATGGTTATAAAAAAAGTGTTCCAAGGCAAGGATTCAAACTTGTTGTTCTTATCTTTAACATTATGGTCAATCCAATTTAAAAAAAGCTGCCCAGCTCCTCTGGAATACCAGTGATTGCCTTTCATAGCAATCCATATGGCCTTAGCCTTATAACAATCCCTAAGCAGATGGCTTAAGGGTTCAGAAAAAGAGTTGCATCTAGGGCCAAGGTCAACAGAAATAAGGCCTCTAGTCATTCTCATATGGTTAGTAGGCAGTTTTCCATGCTTCACTTTCCAAATGAAAATTTTTAGTTTCTGGGGAATGTTTAGTTTCCATAGAGAATTTAAGCATGATTGGTTAAAAGATTGGTTAACAATTAGATCACAAGCAATAGATGTAGAGAACTTACCATCAATGGCTCTAGTCCATCGAAGAGTATCAGCGTAAGAAACAAACCTAGAAAGTTAGAATCTGCAAGAGATTTCTATCCACATCACCAATCAAACCATAAGGATATATTCTTCCCATTTCCCACAATTCATTTGGTGCCTTTTTTTTTAATGATGTTTCTGCTTTTGATAATACTTTTTAAAGTATGGGATGCCCTCCTTTTAGTAAGCCATTAAAAAAAAAAAGTATGCTTTCTAAGATACTTCTTTTTTAAAACTTGGGTCCATAAGGAATCATTTTCATTAACAATTTTTCAACATAATTTAGCAAGAATGGCAGTATTCTGCTCCTTAGCTTTCCTAATGCCTAGACTTCCTCTTTTTTTTTTTTTTTTTTCTTACAAACAGTATCCCAATTTAGAAGATGAATATGTTTTTTTTCCTTCAATGTCCCCCCAAAGAAAGTTTCTATTGAGCCTATCAACCTCCATACAAATACTGCTAGGGATTTCAGCAGTTTGCATGGAGTAAGTGGGGATAGCAGAGATAACAGTTTGTACTAGAGTAGCCCTACCAGCAAGGGAAAGAGTAGAAGCTTTCCACCTAGATAGTCTTTTCTAGATCCTTTCAATGATGTAGTTATAGTGGTCTTTGTTCACTCTCTTGTGGTGTAAGGGCACCCTAAGGTACCTACCAAGGTCTTGGGTCAAAGGAATGCCACTTTGAAAGTTAAGGGCTAAAGCTTGGCTTTTATGAATATTAGGGGAGACAAACAATTTAGATTTTTGAAAGTTAATTTTTTGACCAGAAAGATCACAAAATTTAGATAAAACCTCCTTAATAGCATTATATTTAATAGGGTCAGCTTTAGCAAACAGAAGTAGATCATAAGCAAAAAACAAATGAGATAATAAAGAACCATTTCTGGAGGCTTTAAGCTCTTCCCACTCACCCTCACCAACACTTCGGTTAATTAGCATGGATAATCTTTTCATGCAGAAAACAAAAAGATAATGGGACAATGGATCTCCTTGTCTCAGCATTCTCTTAGTGGAGAATTTAGGCAAACATTCTCCATTCCATATAATAAAAATTTTAACAGAAGTAAAACAATACATAATCAGGTCTATCTAGTTCTAGTTCAAATTGGACATTTCAAGGGTACTCCTTAGGAAACTCCTAGAGACTCTATCATAGACTTTTTCAAGGGCTATTTTCAGGATCATACCATCAGTGGCTTCTTTTTTATGTCTCCGGGTATGCAAAAATTCTTGGGCAATGATTATGTTTTCAAAAGTCATTCTTCATGGGATAAAACTGTTGTGAGCACTGTGTATTATAGGAAACATTACATAGATTGATGGGTCTAAATTGCCTAATGTTCTCAGAATTATCAATATTGGGGATTAAACAATAAGAGTTCTATTAATTTCATCAGGAAAACATTTGTATTTAAAACAATTTTGGATGAAATCACAAATAGCTGGCCCAATGACATTCCAAAATTTATGATAGAAGATGGCTTGAAAACCATCTCTAGCAGGGGCTTTAAAAGCCTTAATATTCTTAACAACATTCCAAATGTCCATGTCAGTAATGGATAAATTAAGGTCAAGGTTGTCCTGCCTAGAAAATTTGGGTCTAGAATAGCAATTCTCATTATCGAAGTTACTAGACACATCATCTTTAAATATATGTTGAAAATAATTTGGACATAAAGTTTTAGCTCCTCAGGTTCACTAAGCCAGTTTCCACCATCATATTTCAAAGTTTCAATTTCATTATGCTTTTTGCGAATAATAGTAGACAGATATAAAAACTTAGTATTTCTCTCTCCCTGAGTAATCTATTTAGATTGAGATTTTTGAAACTAAATCATTTCTTTCTGATAAAGAGTGGTAATTTCATTATGCTTTTCACGAATAATAGTAGACAGATGTAAAAACTTAGTATTTCTCTCTCACTGAGTAATCTATTTAGATTGAGATTTTTGAAACCAAATCATTTCTTCCTGATAAAGAGTGGTATTATACTGCTTAACAAGATCTCTTTCTAAAAGTTGAAGATTATGGAAAAATTTCTTAACCTGAGAACTCTGAATACCTTCGATACGTCCTAACAATCACCTTTTCATCATGAAAATGTTACTAAAACTTCTTTATTTTCCCCATATAATTGTAAGTTGACTGTGTATACATATGACCCTCTTTAGAGTCTGAAGTGACATAATCAATGAGCATTGGAATGCTTTAATTACAAATAGATGGACCGACATAAAACATAAAAAAAATACAAGAAAAGAAAAAATAATAGACCGACCCAATTCCAAAACGGAATTTGGGCTCTTTGGAATTAAAACCCAATCTCAGTTTTGGTGCCTCTAATGGTCAAGGACGGAGCCACATAGGGTCCAAATAGGGCAATTTCCCCCTCAATTTTAAAAAAATATAATTTTACCTATAATTTTTGGAATTTCTTTTAGTTTGTTCCTTTTGAAAATTTGCAAATATTTTTACATTTTTAAAAACTCTACTTTGACCTACAATTTTGAAAATGTCTTTCAATTTATCCCTTCTAAAAATTGATTAATATTTTTCTTAAATACTTAATTTACTTCAAAGACCCATATTTATACATTATGTATTTTTGTAGTCCTCTTATGGAGTTTTCTATAACAAAAAATTTTAAGAATGGATTGACTACAAACAATAATATCAAGCGATGAGGATACATTTGAGCCAAGGGGGCCATGCCCCCCCCTAATATTTAGAAAATCCCACCTTCCGTGTTGTAACCCTTAACTTCGGCCCGGACATAAGTGTGGTAGGAGAAGATGCAGATGTGGAGATGGTATGAAGCGCAATCCTCCCTGACGGGAGTGTTGGGATACCATACTTGCACCTCCATTTTCTGTACCAAAAAAAAAAAAAATCCCACTATATTTAGTACAAATTTAGGCCTAAAAAATTTTAAACAAGAATTTGCCCCCCCCCCCCCCCCCCCCCCCCCCCCCCCCCCCCCCCCCCCCCCCCCCCCCCCCCCCCCCCCCCCCCCCCCCCCCCCCCCCCCCCCCCCCCCCCCCCCCCCCCCCCCCCCCCCCCACCCCCCCCCCCCCCCCCCCCCCCCCCCCCCCCCCCCCCCCCCCCCCCCCCCCCCCCCCCCCCCCCCACCCCCCCCCCCCCCCCCCCCCCCCCCCCCCCCCCCCCCCTAATATTTATAAAACCCACTATATTCGGTACCAATTTAGGCCTACAAAATTTTAACAATAAAGTGGCCCCCTAATGTTAAAAAAAACTTATTATATTTAGGGGCCGTTTGGCAGGGCTTATTTTAATTTTTTGACTTAGAAGCAAAAAAAAAAAAAAACTACTTTTTTCAGATTTTCAGCTTTTTTTTTTTTTGTTTGGTTTTCTACTAGTCTTAGCTTATAAAATTAAAAAAACTAAAAAAATTTAAGTTTTTTGCTTATAAGTAAAAAAAATAAATAAATAAGCTATATTAAACAGGCTATTAGTATAGTATCAAGGCTCCAAAAATTAAATACAATAAAATGGCCCTTTTCATGTACAATTTATATTGTAGTCTATTTTTGTTTGCTATGTAGCATGAATTTTGATTTGTTTGTGGTTTGAGGCCTATGTTTATTCATGTCCAATTAATTTAGATCTATGACAAAATATGGTGAAATACTGTCAGTTTTTATTTTTTTGTTGTATGTTATAGGTGTGTGTTTTTGTTTTTTGTTTTTTATAGTCTGATAATGGCATTTATAGGTTACCGTTTTACTAACAGTACCAGACCAATATTTTGGAATCAGAAAACATATCTATTTTAGTGTTTTTTTTTTATGTTTTTTAGTTTTAAAAATAAAAAATAAAAAACAGAATTCAAACGGACCCATAGCTTTTTCTCTTGTCTGGAGTTTCTAGACTAACGTTATTGGTGTTCTTCATTTCATCTTGGCCCCCCAAAAATGAAATTCTGGCTTCGTCTCTGATCATATCATTCTATAAAAATTTTGTATAAAAATTCTAGTTGTATACCATTACTTTAAAAAAAATTTTTGAGTTGTGAATAATTGTTGCACAAAGAATTTTTTGGCTCCACGACGGCTGGTGGTAGACCTGTCACACAAGTTGGTTTTGGTTGGTGGAACCAACATCTTTGCTTCTTTCCATATTTTTCTGTCTTCTTCTTTGTTTCTGTTTTCTTTTTGTTTTTGATAGGGCATTGATCTGAAATTGAGTCTGTGGGCCGCTAATGGGTTGTGATCAGTGCTCATGTGTGGGCCTTCCAACGAGCCAATTACTTTTGGCCCTCTCCACAAAAAAAAGAAAAAAAAAAAAAAAAAAAACACGCATGCACACATCTTTGAATAATTTATTCAGTCTTCGTAGAACATCACATAATCTTATTTTGCCCTATACAAAGATTTGTGAGTACTGAGTTGTTTGGTCTCACTAACTATTTGACTTGGTAGAGTAAGGTGACATGATGCTCAAACAATATTGATTAATTTTTCACATGTAGTATTCATACATTGGTTTTGAATTCCTGTTACTTAGAAACTTTTTTTTGTTTTTTAAACTTTACAGGGTTGAATCTAACCCATTGTCGTGCCAAGTGAATTAGGCATGGTTGTCATTTCAGCAACTTATTATGAAGTGGTATTTTAATAATAGATGAAGCAAAGTTTGGCTTTACGGGCTCTTTCCATAAAAGGAGGTCAACTACAACGGGGCACTAACTTTTGAAGAGGTCATAGGTGCCTTTCTATTTATTATTTTTGATACAGCTTATTGTCCACGTGATCAAATTGGTTAACAAACACAACTCACTCAATAAGTCTTTTTTCGGCTACATAAATTCTATTTTGCAATTTTGCTCGCAAGGAACGGGCTGACGATTTGAATCTTCCATCCTATGTTGAGCCATGAGCATGGGCTTGTCTGCTCCCTCTTCTCCCTTTTTTCCCTTAGCCCGAAGAAATTTTGAACAATGTTTTTAACTCAATTACTGAAAATTCAACTTTTTTATTTTTATTTTTATCACCACCATTATCATGATTTTTTTTTTTTTAACAACACCCAAAATCATCTCTCAGTTATTTGACAAGTATTTGTGAGATATTTGCTATTTCACAAAAAGTGCCTAATTGCTTGAGGCCGTTTGCATGAATAAAATTCTTCCAATATTCGAGTAATGTCTTTGACGTTGATTAAATTACTCATCACCTTCTTTTTTGTTTTTTTTAGGCCAATAATAATGTATTGTATGAATGATAATTGGCTACAAGAACACAGAGGGAGATCAAACTTGAGATCTCATGCTTATTCGGTAGCATTTTAGTGCTAATATCTAATTATTTTTTGTTTTCTTTTTTGACTAACTGGGTATCTGGACCAACTAGTGCGCACCTTGACTAATCTTACAGTTTGTGTAATCCTCCCGTCCCACATAAACCGGGTAATTATCAAGCTAAAAGATTTAAAATAACTCTTGCGCTCGATAAGAGTTGAACTTCTAACAACTCTTTAAAGGCCATGAGTTCTTGCTAACCAGGCTAGCAGGTGATTTAATTATTTCTGGTTTTGACTTTGAATGCGTATTCCTAATAAATTTCCATCTGGGTTGGGGGGTGACGTTAAAACTATAAGTCGATAATGACTCGTTAGCTGCTTTAAGACTTTGCTTCTACCCCAGCTTGACCACTTCTCCAAACCTAATTTCATGTCCCTGTTTCAAACTATGGCACCTTCCTCAACTGTTAACAATTACTCATTTTTTTTGTAATCCCAAATCCCTTCACTTGTCTTTGTATATTCTATACACCTGATCTATATACATACATATATATATATATATATGCATATATAGATGCACAACAGTATATAGGAAGAACACTGAGATACTTTTGATCTGTAATGTGCTGTGGTGACATTTTCGTCAAAGTACCTTTAAGTATCAAAAACCAATAAATAAACAGACAAATGAAGAACATTAGCACATAATATACAAGAATTTGAGTTAGGTGGTGAAAGAATTTCAAACCCAATACAACTTGTTGATGTCAGGATTTTTGAATTTTCCAAGTCATTTGGATCTAGCCTGCTAAGCCAAATATATGTATAATTACATAAAGAAGGATAATTGAAATCCTTATACAATTATCTTGAACTCTTTATGAATATCTCTTGATTGAAATCTTTTTGCATCACTTGCACAAAACATGTTTTGGGCAATTATGTAAATTCCCAAGAGCGAAAAAAACAGCAAATCACATTTTAGTGAACAAGCAATGCATGTATATGTTATGGCTATTCAAGGAAAGAGTGATTGTTTTGGCTTCACCTTAATCCCTTTTATTCTCTCTAAGATTACTTTTTTGAATGTGAAATCAGTTGTAGGCTTGCAGTTGCTGTTTAGAGAAAAAAAAACTTAGGAATGTTCAAAACTCTCTTAAATTGAGCGTCACACCCTTCTAAGTATTAGCAACAAAAGAAAAACAAGAATGGAAAAAATTAATTAAAAGTAATTGTAAAATTTGAGAAAATATAATTGTGAGCTAATGAAACAAATTCACATGAGTATGTTGAAATTTTTGTCACTAAATATGTCACATCAATTATAAAGTAATATGAAAAAAATATCTTAATTGGAGTGATTTTTATTAGTTCGTGATATCACATAGCAAAATAATGTGATATCACATTTATGTTGAATATTTTCAGTAAGCATTTGCATCGCTTTTGAGCCCATTATGATATTGACTAGAATGACAAATCCCATTTTAGTTTTCCTAACGAACACCTGTGATTCTAGGACTAATTGATGCCAAATGTTGTAATTGGTGAACTACTTCAACCACTAATGTCCAAAGATCCCAGCCCTTCATTTCACCACCTAAACTATGACATAAGTAAAATCAAAGTCTTTAGGTTCATGCAACTAAGAATAAAGTAATCTATGGTTTGTTGGTGTCACCAATTTTTCTTCATATATGTAAAGATTTCCTTGTATATCTCCTTCTAGAAATATACATAAAATATATGTATATTTGTAATATTCTCTGAACTAACCATGTAAGTGTTCGGTAGCTATCTTTAACAAGTCAGACCTTGTAAACCAAAGCAATAAGATATCAATATTCACATTATACATATTTAGATGTATTTCTAGGACTAACTTAACGATCTCTAAAATTGTGTTTATGCTTGATTTATTTAATTTTTAAAGTGATATTAAACAAGCTTTAGGGGTATTTGAAAATAACTTTTTTAGTAACTTATGGCTTTTATAAATTATATTTGGCTCTTAGTTTAAAAAGTCACTTTAGAACTAAATTAAGTTTTAAAAAATCATTTAAAAAAGTAACTTTTTAGAGCTAGCTTAAATTTTTGGCTTGACTTATGATTTTTTTAAACTGCAATTCAAACACTCTATTAATTGAGTTGATTGCGAGTCGAGTTTTAGCATATTAGTTTTTTTTAATCTGTTTTAAAATATAAATTATCTTATTGATTTACACCTTTATAAACAATTTCAAAAAGCTTTTAACGAGTTGAACATAAGTTAAGTTTAAGTTTGATTTACATTTCCAAATTTTTTAAAAATATTACATTATGTGTTAAGTAATGAATTAAAATAATAGTATTTTAAGGTAAGTCATGGATCGACATGCAACTATTGACAGGCTGAGTTGAAGGGTAATGCATTGACAGATACGGCTCATTCTAGCATTCGTCAAAATTGATAACTGTAAGCTCTCACCTCCCTCCTGAAAAGACAAGAAACAGTGTCTTTGACGAGAATAGCCAAATTCCAGAAGAAGGCAAAGACCAGAATTTCCCAGTCTTCGTCAACATATGCCTGAGATTTTCTCCCAACTCAGAGCCTCAGGCCAAACCCCAATTGACCATCTCCTGAAAATAGGCTCAAAGCGCAAGGGTATTTATGTAATTTCATCTGAGCCATAACATTAATTTGAACCCAAAATTCATCTTTATTACCCTATAAATCATCATTATCCAACCGACAAAGGACTGCTTATACCCAAAAAATAGAAGCATATATATATATATAGTTTAATATTGATAATGAAAATATTAATGACTTTTTTAAAAAACCACTTTTCTCTCAACTGACCCCGCGTTTTCTCAGTCTGTCGTGCCATGCCCGCCAGCTCCTCCTCCTCCTCCTCCACTAGCAGCAGCACCGTCGACTCAACCACCGGTAGCCAGCGGAGCGGAGTTTGTAAATCATGGGGAACTGCAACGCATGCGTGAGACCGGAGACCACAGACGACCACGACCAGAAGAACAGTGGAAAGAAGAAGACCGGAGACCGGAGACCCAACCCCTACTCTGAGTCTCAGGCGCCGTTTCGGGTTCTGAAAGACTTCTTCCCGTTGGGTCACCGGACCCGTATTGACGACGAGTACATACTGGGTCGCGAGCTCGGGCGGGGCGAGTTTGGGGTCACCTACCTCTGCACGGACAGAGAGACCAGAGAGGACTTGGCTTGCAAATCCATATCGAAGAAGAAGCTGAGGACCGCCGTGGACGTCGAGGACGTCCGGCGAGAGGTCCAGATAATGTCGAGTTTACCCGATCACCCCAACATCGTGAGGCTGAAGGCGACCTACGAGGACAACGAGGCCGTGCATTTGGTGATGGAGCTCTGCGAGGGTGGGGAGCTCTTCGATCGGATTGTCGCGAGGGGACACTACAGCGAGCGGGCTGCGGCTGGGGTGGTGAGGACGATTGCGGAGGTTGTGAGGATGTGCCATGAAAACGGGGTCATCCATAGAGACTTGAAGCCTGAGAACTTCTTGTTTGCGAACAAAAAGGAGCATTCGCCTCTTAAGGCGATTGATTTTGGTCTTTCTGTGTTCTTTAAGCCTGGTATGATGGCGAATTTTGATTCTTGCGTTGGGTTGTTGATGGGTCTGTTTGAATTTTGAATTTTTTGAAATGGATTGTCTTTTTTACTTTCGGAAAAAATTGGTTAATTATTTAGTTTAAATTGTTCAAATTTTGAATTCTTTCCATACGGGTCAGAAGACTGTTCATGAGTCTTGGTTGATTGTTCGATTGGGTTCTCCAATTTAGTGTCTTAGACTTTTTCTAATGGGTTTTGAGGGTTTTAGATTTGATCATTAATTGAATTTTCTAATTTTGGATTGTTGTGGGAGATTTTTAATGGGTTTTACTTTATCTTTGATTAAACTGTTAAATTTGAATTATTGATTGAGAAAGTTATGGGGTTCGAGTGGTCTGTGACTGTGTTTTTTTTGGTAACTTCCTTCGCTTTTTATTCAGGGGAGAGGTTTTCAGAGATTGTGGGGAGTCCGTACTATATGGCGCCGGAGGTTTTGAAGCGGAATTATGGGCCGGAGGTTGATATATGGAGTGCCGGTGTGATTCTTTACATTTTGTTATGTGGGGTTCCTCCATTTTGGGCAGGTATTGCTGTTCTTCATGTGAAGGATTGCAGAATTCATGTAAACATGGTTATGGTGTCAATTGTTTGTTGAGTTGTTTTATTCTCATTGTACCTTGTAGAAACTGAACAGGGTGTTGCTCTGGCAATTCTGCGTGGGGTGATTGATTTCCAGAGGGAACCATGGCCTCAGATGTCTGATAATGCCAAGAGCCTTGTTCGGCAGATGTTAGAGCCAGATCCCAGGAAACGATTGACCGCCCAGCAGGTGCTTGGTAAGTCTTTATCCAAAGTGTGCCGACTTTTGACTTTGTCAATGCATACTCAGTCTTCTACTTAGCTTAATTTTCTATTTTTGATAGCATTGTTTTCCTTCTTTAATTTTTATTTCTTTTAATGGATACTATATTGGGGAAGGAGATGATGCTCTCTTCTTCTTCTTCTTCTTCTTCTTCTTCTTCTTCTGCTTTCATTTTATTTTATTTTACTTTTTATGGATTAATATGTTGAGGAACTTCAAATTTTGATTAATCTTATTGATTTAAGATATTTAATTTTGGACAATTTTATGGGGATGCATTTGAGAGATGAAAGTGAGTAAACATTAACTAAAAGAGAACTTTTTTTTGCTATGTGTAAACTTTTAACTGCAAAAATAATTAAATTCGTGTACAAAGTCTTTTTCGGAGCTATATTTGAATCAAGGGGCGGAATTCAATGACTGAAAGATTCATGGTAGATAGCATTGAAATGGTGCAAGAGGGTTTCTACAATCATCTTTGGCGGCAGCTCCTCTGTAAAACTAGATGCTACTTAAAAAAGAAACAATAGAACTTTATCTTCCTCTGTCTGAATATGACAAGTCATTGTGGCATAGCATGTGAATTTAGATGATTATTAATCAGACAATACAAGAAAATGATGCCTCCCATTTGGTCCTAGAATTCTGGTAAAGATATACTGTTGGGTGTCTAATGACACTGAAACATGAGAAACCTGACAATATGAATGTTGGAATACACTGGCCTGTCACGAGGAAATGCTGCTTGAAGTATTTGAGCAGCATTCTAGTTGTCATTTAAGAAATGGTTGACAGAAATTAAGATTTGCTGCATTTCTGGAAAGATGTGTATGTTTGAGCTGATATTTTGTTAATGTTGGGCAATATAGAGGCCAAACTCATTTGGTATATCCTGGAAAGTTATAGCTAACTTGTTATAATCATGGAAACAGCTTATTATCCAGATTCGAGTATTGTTTCCAAGAAATTTCATCCATAAGGATTTAGCATCTGCTGTCTGCTTTAAAGAGTTCAAACTCATCATCTGTTCGATTATTAGAATGCTTGAGTATGTTGGAAGGCTGCTCCTGATGGATGCTCTTTGCGAGAGGAAAACTGATTATGGGTCTTCTTACAAGCATTTGATGAGATTTTAAGATTCTTGCTGAGCTGGGGCAAGAATCTGATTGGTTCCATTGGTTGATAATGTGTCTTATTTATGATTGGTTCTGCTTTATCACAAGTTCTCTTTTGCATGTCTGCAGACCATGATGGGCATTATTGGTTATTTCTTTGATCAGGTTAACTATATTAGCATTTTGATTGATCAATGATGGACCATTAACATGATGATGGTGAGCCAATACGATGCAGTTGTTATGAAATTTGAAGATCTACTCCTTTGGTTGATGGTTAGACAAGACCACATGAAATGGTTTTCCAAAGTCAGAAAATGAAAAAAAAAAATGGGAATGGAAATCTGTTTGAAGTCAACTATTTTGGTTTTCAAAGGATTGAGACAAAATAATTAATGGCATGCAGCAGTGTTGAACAAACTAAATAATGGTGGAAGGAGGTTGATTCCACGTTTGGCGGTGAAAATGAGGGTAGGGAAGAGAAAGGGGTGAGGATTTGCTGTCCTCTTTAGCGCAAAACGAGAGAGAGAGTGAGAGAGAGAGAGAGAGTTTTGACCTAGGTTTTCAAATGCACACAATTCCTTTTTTGCCCTACATTTTACACAGTTCCTTCCCACCCAATCAAACAAAATCAGGAAAACCCCAATCCCTTCCCCAGGTATCCACTTCTCCTCTCCTTCCTTCCCTTCCCTCCTCCTTTCAATCCTTTCTACCAAACATCCTTTTAATGCTTTTGATTAAGCTTCTAAGTTCACCTGTGAAACATTAAATATTCAGAAAAGCTCCTTAATTTGGTTTTATTATTGAGACTGACTTATCTTTGGTAAACTAAGTTGTCATCTTTTTCTCCATCATTCTTTATTTTGTTGAATTTCTTTTAATTTTCTATATGGGTGTATGTCAAAACAACTTGTGTAGCTTATCATTGCCTTCAAAAGCTTTTTGAAACATTTATTAGCCCAAATATACTGGCAGAGCCCACCAAGTTGTTGTTACTTGCATTGTTTGCATAGTTTCTTATCTATTTCTTCTATTTGACTTACTCATTTTAGCCATTCATTTTTCCTAAATTGTTTTCATTGCAAACATATTGCTGATATATTGAGTGAAACGTTTCAGTAGTCTATTTGTTAATTGCCCTTGTAACAAAAAATTTTAATCAATTTCTTCATCTAGCTATTTATTTGACTTTTTTAGTGGATAAGCAATTTCTTAGGATTGGTACAGCAGAGAAACCCATAGGACTAAATAACGATGGTGGGGTGAATAAGGGTTTCCCTTTATCTGTGGTCAAATGGGAATTGGTGCATGGAGTGGATCAAATGGATTTGGTTTCCAAACGGTGAGATCAACTTTCAACATCAAAGGAGAAAGTCTATCTTACCTGCTTGATTAGAATAAGGAAATTATTTTTGTGTGGAGGAGTCTCAGATTTTCTAGGTGCATGAATTAGAGGGCAAAGTGGACCTTGTGGTCCAATGTCAACAGCGTTGGTCTTCCTTTTGTCAGGTGTTATCTACAAGTTGTGTTTCATGTACCAAGCTGAGGTTGCTACCCCTTTCTTTTTGGTGAGTGGCTGATAGTTTTGAGCCTTATGGTGGTCCGGTGCCTGGGGCTGCCGAACTTGTAGTTTCTAAGGAACTCTTGACTGTAAAAAAAGGGGAATGGGAAGAGCAGACTGGTAGAGTTACCATGGTAGTGGGTGAAAGCAAGTAAGTGTCATGCCTGTTTTTTTTTTTTTTTTAAATTTTTTTCTAGGCAAGATGATGAGGAGACTTGAGCCACATGTCACCCATGTTGAGAGACCAACCTGGGGATGCATTTGCAGGTATTCCTTGATAATAAGGCAAATCCTCATAAGTATCAAGGTGGTTATGTTGTATATTGCTAGGAAATTGAATTTTTCTGCAACATGATTTTTTTCTTGTAAAGTAGTTGAATCAATGTTTACTTTTCTCCTTGGCAGAACACCCCTGGATTCAAAATGCAAAGAAAGCTCCAAATGTTCCATTAGGAGATATTGTCAGGACAAGGCTAAAGCAGTTCTCTGTAATGAACAGATTCAAAAAGAAAGCTTTGCGAGTAAGCTTCTATCATAAGTTAATTGTATTACTCCATTTATGTTTGTTTCTTGATCAGCATCCTGTTCATAATTTCATATAGATTTATCTGAACAGAAATCCCATATTGACTGATTTGTATGGGCCACTTAATGCAATTAATTAATTAATGGTTGTCATCCTGCTTTGGACCAAAGTTCATATGGATTTTCTGTAAAGTTTTTTTACAGCGTTCATATCCAGGATCTGCAACACATGAATATTTGTGGATAAGGTTTGGGTTTGCTTGATCAAATGCTGTAGGTAATCGCAGAACACTTATCTGTCGAAGAGGTAGAAGTAATCAGAGATATGTTTGCATTGATGGACACTGACAATGATGGGAAAGTAACTTACGAGGAACTGAGGGATGGGCTTCGGAAGGTTGGTTCGCAATTGGCTGAACCTGAGATAAAGTTACTGATGGATGTGGTAAATTTCTCTGGATTCTTTAAATTTTACTGTTCAAATTGCTAATTGTTATATTTTATACTCAGTGCCTGGGCTTTTGCAAGTTCTGGCTTATCATATAAGAGTCTGTTCCTGTCTTGATTCAGTTTTTAAAATCTTGAAATCGCTCCACTGCTGCATGCTTCCTTGGCCTTGTGCATTGCATTGAAACTTCAGACCTGCAATGATTAAATACTCAAGATGCCTTGATCTGTATTATTTTATTTTTTCTTGTCTTCCTGAGTGCAACAGATCTTCTGTTTGTCGAATAGATCATGTGAACTCGTGTAGTTAGCAAGAGCCAAGAAATTTGTTATATTTTCTTGTCATATACTATAATGATTAAAAGCTGTCAGTCTTTTTATTTCAAAAAAAAAATTGTTTCTTTTTCCTTTCTCCTTTTTGGTCTTTGTCTCATTCAACAAATTATTATGCACTGATAGTATTGTTCTTTAATTTTCTTAATTCAATTAATTAATAACTCACACCAACCTCGTTGTGGTTACAATTTATATTCTATATTTCCTTTATTGACTTCTATACATTAGAATTATAGACACACTGGTTTTTCTCACTGCCTGAGTTGATAATTTTTTTGGCCTTGCCCTTAAACTTGCAGTAACTTCCTCTTGAATTATGTTCTTCCAAGTTCCGACAAAATCTTTGTCCTGTTTTTCAGTCGTATGGCTAGTGAAATGTTGCCATCTTCACACGTGTACATTCTACTTGGGACAAATTTTATTGTAACATTACATTAGGGGTAGCATTTTGAATGCGTGGTAGTAATTTAGGGCTTTCTAAAACAAACAGAATATTTAGTTGTGGGTGGCAGGTTTTGATTACTATTGTATCTTGGTTGAAGCGAAGTCTTGCTTGAAGAGTTATGGGTATGTTGTTAGGTTTGAAACAGGGTGCTTTGAATTAATTGATGGCTATGTTGAACTGTTGAAGAATAGTGTTTCTGTATTTTCTCTATTTGTGTGCATTGTCTAAGCTTGAACTTATTCCTATTCCATTTTGAGAGAGAGAGAGAGTCAGAACATTCATGTTGTTTCTATTGAGAAAAGATGTTGATTACATGGTGTGTTAGTCAAGGTCTTGGCTGTCCTGTAGCGGAACATTTTATCTATTGAGATGCCATGTTGACTACCTGGTGCGTTAGTCAAGGTCTTGGCTGTCCTCTGGAAGAATTTTATCTCTTGGGATGAGAGGCTGACTATATAGTGTGTTAGCCAAGGTCTTGGCCGCCTGTAGCAGGACATTTCATCCTCGTTTTACAATCTCAGCTACTTTTGTGTTGCATGGCATCCACATTATATCCTTAGAGATGTCTTTACGACGAGATGTTGGCTATAGAAAGTGTTAATTGATTTGGCTATCATTCAACTGGAGCTCTTAATCCTATTTTCGCTGTTTGAGGTGCTTTTGTGCTGCATTTTGTCTTTTGTTGAGCTTTCAAACTTGTGAAAATGTTTTAAGCTCTCGTCCCATAGAATGGTGTCTCCTTATCTTTGTTTCCAAATAAAATCATCCAGCATGAAATATAAGGTCTGCATAGTTGTTAATAATTTCAATCAATTTGAATCAGGTGTTCATACATACTGAAAATTATTTCAGTGTTGTTTTTTGTAGCCCAAAGTGATATATGGGGTTTTTATTCTATCAAAAGCAATACAAGGACTAAAAAATGCTTGATACATAGTTTCTCTTCATGCTTGATACTTTTGGCTTTTTGATATGGTTTTACATTCATGATAGGATCCCCATGTACTTTAGGTTATGAAATTTTCTTATGGAATTGAGTAGAGGTGTTAACTAATCATACTCATACTGAATGGAGTGGGTTGAATTAGAAAAAAATGTAGGGAAAAAGTTATTACTGAATACTCCCAATAGCGTACATAGCTCAGGATGTGTCTTGGAGGTCTGATGCTATGCATGGCAATGACTTTAAAAACTGGTCAAATTTTGCTTTCCAATAAATGCATTCATTAACATCTGTACTAGTAAGAGGTGATATGGCTCAAGTCAAAGAGTTGAGGACAAGGGGACGTTAAGAACATTTGTGAGAAAGGATATGTTTATCATTGAGTTAAGGTAGCTGCCATGGCCACAGTGGAAGCGAAATGAGGGAATGAATTACTTTTTGCCTAGCAGTTGGATTAAGTTTTGTCGAATATAATGCCCATAGTGTACATACAAGGATACTTGCAAATATAATCACAAATTTGTTTAAGGCAAATATATATAAAATGAACCAAAAAAAAAAAAAGAAAGGGAGGCCAGTTTTGTTCATTTTTGAATGACTCAAAACTGATTTTTATTGGTCTTCGTATTCTGCTGATATGATAATCACAGCGATTTCTGGGAAATACTTCCTAGATCTAGTTTCAGCCAGAACCAACACAGCCTGCATGTTATTTTGATTCCCTAACTCTACTACATGCCTGTAAGTTCAAGGTTTAGTGGAGGAAAAATATAGACTATAAATAGGGTTTAGCATGTCTTTTTGCTAGAAGTCTGACTTCAAAGTTGATGGTACTCAATTAAAATTTTAGGATTTGAAAGTCAAGATTTCATGGATTCTTCTTCCACTATAACTGTTTTTGCTATTATCATAACTCTCTTCAATTTTCAGGAACTTGATCCTCAGCTTCTACTTCACCTAGACCTTTCCTGCATCAGATTTCTTTAAGTAATATTGATCTAGCGCTTGCTATGTGGCTCTAACATTGTAAAGTTTGAGGGATCCTTGTGCTAACTCTTGTAGTTGTTTCGGTCGCATATATTGCATCAATTTTATGCCAACTAGTGGATTTTGTAGCTCTAATGTAATTGTAAAAGGAATACATTAGTTTTATTGATGATAGGTATGACCTTGGTGAAAATGATGGTAAACGCCATTATTGTTGAAGTAATGCATACCTTTGTTACCTAGACTCCTCTAAATATGTGAAATACCTATGTCGGACACTCAACACTAGGACAAGGGTATGGGATGTGTCCGATATGGCAGTTGGACATGCATCCTATAAGCATGTATAAATGAATGAGTTTACTATAGAACTATGCATAAAACTTCTATTTTATGTATAAAATGCTATATTTTAATTTCTAAACATCATTTTACCTTAAATAAATAAAAAAGTATTTAAAAAATATGAAATCTAGCTGCGTCTGAGTGTCCTTGGACATGAGAATTAGATGAATCCGACGCTTAGACATATACTCGCACCCGACACCTCTACCCGAGTCCAGGTAACATAGATGCGTACTGGGACAAGAATCTCGTGCTTACATTCCTACATTCCTTGTAATTCCAACTACCTTTGGACTGCACTTGCTTTCTTCACCATACCACTCTATTTATGGCCATGTTCTATGTTGAGTCACAGGCCAATAGGTCCTTTACATCAGCCATGTCCTGCTTGCTTTCTTCTTGTCCTTGTTGCCTATCAGCAGTATTTGAGTTACATTACATTAGTGCATTCTTGAGCCTATTTTCACTTGATTGAACTGCATACCCTCAGCATGCAGTCCAGAAAAGATTTTTTATTTTATTTTTGTAGAAGTAATGTTATTTCTTCATCTGGGAGAAGTTAGTGT
Organism: Euryodendron excelsum; assembly: GCA_033060915.1. Lineage (NCBI taxonomy): Eukaryota > Viridiplantae > Streptophyta > Magnoliopsida > Ericales > Pentaphylacaceae > Euryodendron > Euryodendron excelsum. The sequence continues at coordinate 33,956,980 of CM065384.1, read as the reverse complement.
GTTTCCTGTGAAGTATAGTGGCTTCTCAGCATTAACGTGGTTCACTTTTTCCCATCGCAACATGCAATCAAATTGCATATGCTTAGGACACTTAGGAGACCCAAATTGAGTGCCTCGCCTGTTAGCTTCAGTCTCTTTCAGCCTTAGTGTAGTGAAATGGCAATATGTTCGAATTTGCAATGTTGGGTATAGAGAACCTAGTAATTCATTTGAGGTACTTGAGAAAGGGGGGAAGAAATTTTGAAGGGCCAAATTCCTAAAAATAACACCTAAAAGAGGTCTAAGTTCAGAAATTCTTGCCATAAGGAGTTGGGGAGCCACAATTTTACCACATTCACTACCCATACCAATGTCACATCCTCATGGCGGTCGCGGCCACCACCACACCTCCACAGGTGCCCTCATTATCTTCACCACCATGCTGCCAGCTCCACCACATTATTGCCGCTGGAGCACTGCCACCTATATTTTTTTTTTCCACCACCACGCTGCTCTTGCAACTTTCACCACCTTAACCACTGCCATCGCAACACCACCACAGTAAAATGGCTTCTTTTTCCGCCACCACCTTCTCCAACAGCACACCACCTTGCCCCAACGACCATGTAGCCCCCACCACCACTGCAACCACTACATTGCTGTTGCCACCACAGGCCAACACTTTTCATCATCATCACCCAGCTCCACCACCACTTCTACCTCCGCTGCACCACCATCACCACACCACAACTTCCGGTACCATTGCATTTTCTGCCACCACCACCACCAAGCCAAAATATACCACAAAAAAAAAAAAAAAAAAAACACCCTGCTTACCCTGCATGTTTTATCATCATTCTCATCACAAACCCCAAAAATTTATTAGAATGTTGCATGCTCATCCAAATGTTGAATTCTAAAATGATGGGACTTTTATGATAAAATCCCTGAATATTACAAATTTTTTATGCAAACTCACTCTTGGTGTTACGCTCAGTTAAGAAGTTTATGCTGCTGCTGGAAGACTGCATATTGAGCCACCCTGATTTTTAGTCAATATCATATCAATATTATGCGTAATGTGCACAAGATTATCATTGCGTTTGAAGAGCTGAGCAAATTTTTTGCATGTAACGTTTCCTGAATTGTACCATTGGCTGCTATCCCCACACATTTACTTTAAAAGATGTGACTAGTTGGTCAAATTGGGCTTGGATGCTGTCTCTGAATTAAATTAAGGTAAAGTTTTGTGCAAAATGGAAGAAATTTGAGGGAGAATTAGAGGTAATGACCAATAGAATTTGCACTTTTCTTTGCAAATCTGGCTTAACGTGGACAATTTTGATCCAGTTAAAAGAACTACACCAGCAATTCCAAGTTAAGAACTATAACTTCACATAACCCTTATTTATCCGTGCTTTGGGCTAGCATTGCCACCTTGATGAAACCTGAGCTGTGAAAATAATAATTTGAAACATTTGAAAATATTTTTAAATCATACACAATGATTGATCTAATGACAACCTATAGTTGAGAGATCATTAACAGAGTTCTATCTTGGTTAAACACCTATGTCCTACTACTGAAATACTGCCATTTGAATGTTTATTAGGCTGATGTTGATGGAAATGGAGTCCTGGATTATGGAGAGTTTGTGGCAGTAACGATCCACCTACAGAAGATGGAAAATGATGCGCATTTCCACAGAGCATTTATGTTTTTTGATAAAGATGGAAGTGGGTATATTGAGCTTGAAGAACTACGAGAAGCCTTAGCAGATGAATCCGGTGTTATCGATGCTGATGTGCTAAATGAAATCATGCGAGAGGTCGACACTGACAAGGTTTGACACTCAAGCCTTACCATCATTTTTGTCTAATCAAACTCAAGACCCCTGCCCGCTTTCTCTTAGGTTGCTGTAGCATCACTTCCTAACTAGCTGGTGTCAAACTCATAAACAACAAATGTTCCGTTAGTTTTGGAACTGTGGACAACAATGGAAATTTGCAGAACATTGAGTTTTCAATTGATTTAAATTTCGAAGTGGCTTGAAATTTCGATACTCTTTGAATTTCTGAACATTTGTTGAAACTGCAAGTCATTGCAAACCCCCTTTCTTGTCTGTCCTTTGATAATGCTTGTATAAAATTCTTTCAGGATGGGCAAATCAGTTATGAAGAGTTTGTTGCAATGATGAAAGCTGGAACTGATTGGAGAAAGGCATCTCGGCAGTATTCAAGGGAGAGATTCAAGAGCTTGAGCCTGAATCTGATGAAGGATGGTTCATTGCAGCTTGAGGATGGGATTACTGGCCAAACTGTTGTGGTTTGAGCTCAAGGGTTTATTTTCTTGTTTCCTTGATCAGCCCACCGACGGTTTCTGCTAACAAACGTCACAATGAAGTATTTCTTTCATCATTAATACATACTATACATCGAGTATTTGGAGTTCTGAGGAGCTCAAGTACACGAAATTCTTGGATTTCATCCGGTGGGATTCATTTTCTTTTAGCAGCATGAAGTAGGTTGAAGAACTGCGTTCGGTTCAAAGGAATTGTGGAGGCATATGTTACAGTTTTCAAATTTGTGTCACCTTGTATATTGGCCTTTTCATTTGTTTGTGATGAGCCAGTTCTTGTGCTTTCCTAACTTTGTGTAGAGACTAGTCAAGAGTAGTTAGTTGGAAATGTTAATTCATGGAAAATTTCAGCACTCTGAGTTCTGCAGTTGTGAGAAATTGAACTATTTTATATAGACCACATCTTATGGATCTAAAACATTTTCAACCTTCTTCAATTGCTTTTTCTTTTGATTACACAAGAAAAAAGATTTTATGAGAAAAGAGAGCAATAGGAAGGAGAATAATGCAGATTTCAACACAGCATTGCCATGAGATCAGCAAATTCACATTCATCAAACTCCATGGGACTCTGATATATAGATTTAAGATCTCGCCTACTCAGTGACTATACACTATATGAAAAATCTGAATTTTACCCAACTATTACAAGTCAATCCACTCCACAGAGGCATGAGATTGTCCTATATTCAACGGAAAGAAAATGACTAATGACATATGCTGCAAATAATTCCACATCGAGATATGCTTTTCAAGTATAATCTACTGTTTTTGGGCACCTACAAGCCCACCACTCAATTATCTAATCTCTCCACGAATTCATTTGTAGAGAAACAGGCTTCTTCCTTTTATTTTAACTCATCTCTCTCAGTAAAAACAAATTTTAAGTGACACAAACTATAGTCATAGTTATCAAAATCGAATCAGACATTTACCGGTTTGATGTCCGATTCGATTCTGACAAAGTGCACAAATGATAGTTGGTGGTCTCAAGTTCAAGTCTTCATGAAAGACAATTCATAGCTCAAGTAGTACCCAAAAATAATTCCCCCTGTATTTTTTTCCTCTTATTATTTCAAAATCTCCAAAATTTTGAGTTCTATATCGGGTGATATTTGCCCTCACTTAAATCGAGTTTGCTACAAGGCTCCAAACAAGTCACCTTCAAGATATAACAAAGCTATTTATGGAATATGCACATAACAATTCCAAAGATTTCTCTCCAAAACTCTCTATAAAATTGATGTGGTTTGATGAGGGAGAGAGCCAAGGAGGAAAGAGAATAGAATTAGTTGCCACACATTTGAATGGAACCCTATGTATAGTTTTGCAGGTTGCAATATGCGTCTCTTCCAAAAGTCGTATCCTTTTAGACTTTCATACCTTTTTACATCTTTTTAAAACATATGCATCTTTTCATTTGTTACCAGTATTCATCATTGTCACTTCAATTATTATGTATATATGTTCACATTCACCAACGATGATGGTTGGTTCAATAGATAAAGACTCGAATTTTCTTTCTTTTATTTAGGTATGAGACTCCATAGCCATTGATAAAGTTAAATTTACTCTTTAGCGTTTTACGCGATGAGATCTAAATTTCAGTCTCGATATAGATACAGTGAAACTTCTATGATTGTGTGTTGCTTAGAGACAATGTTTCTTGGTAGATACGTGAAGTAACTGATCTTCATATTTTTTTTTACACCAATAAATAAATAATATATATATATATATATATGGTCATACACATTTATGTAAATAACTACCAATAACTTACGGCCAATAACCAACTTTTATGCAGGCATCTTTTAGCTTTGATCATATACATCACACATCAAATCACAAAATGTGCTAAGCATATGCTTGTATTAGAAAGGTTTCTTTCTTGTCGAGCATATGCTTTTTTACATCACATGGCATAATTCAACAATAATGGTGCTTCGTCCATCTGTTTGTGAAAATATATATACACACACATATATAAGCACTAACATGAATCTAGTCATTAAAGCACATACATGTATACAAGGACCGAATCAAGATTTTTTTTTAGGGTACCCAAAAAAAACACAATTTTTCATCTATGGATATAATTATTATATTTTAATTTTTTTACACATTTTTTTTAAATTCAAGCACTAAAAATATATTAGAATGCAAGACTAAATTTTTATGTAAAAAATAAAACCAACTTCTATTCAATATTAAATAAAATATGTAAAAAAAATATTAATTGTTTCTTAGACAAAAACTAGGTAGAAGCCACAGTCCACTATATAAAATCTTTTAAGAAATTTAAATGTATTAGAGCTATGAGAAATGTTTTAAATTGTGGGGGGTGTTGGAAGAATAGATATTTACTAGGCTTATACATTTATATATTGTATGTAAGGGGTCCGATGTACTCACTACAAGTGTGGTTCCGCCCCTGCATGCACGTGTGTATCATGTAAAGAGGAAAAATTATGAATAAAGAGGAAAAATTGTGGAGAGAGAAGGATTTGATATGCTCAAATTGTTTTAGAGAGAGAAAATTTGATAAATATATATAGATCGATAGATAAATTTGTGTGTTTAATAGGCATTCTTAATTTTATAAGCATTTGCTTAGATTTTTAAGGAACTTGAGACAATACGAAAACTTATTTTTCGTTTTATTTTCCTAGTTGATATTTGAAAATTATTTTATATAATATTGTTCTTTGTGATAGTGGTGTGTGGTAAAATGATTGAAATGGTGTTAAAGGTTCGATGGGTTGAAAGTTAAAAGTGAAGTACAAAATTTTAAAACATAAGTCATTTTTGGTCTTTTGATGGAAAATAATCTTCTTAAAAAATATTTTCTTTACTTTTTGTTCAGTGAAATAATGAATAATAAGGAAAATGTCTTTACATAAAAAAGTAAAAAAAGTGCAAAGTATATTCTTATAAAAACTATAAAGTATCAAACAGACAGAGAGGTGTTAGCTAGCGTCATAAAAATATAACTCGAAAGCAATAGTAGTTTTTTTTTCCCATGAAGTGCAAATCAAGAAAAAGTAAAGGGGTATCCATGTAAATTTGTCTTTATGTTTTCATATTATCTTTACAACAGGTAGAGAAAATAATAATAATAATAATAATAGACCTCTCCATTTGATTTGATTAGAAAGGAAAAGAAAAAGAAAATATTTCCTCCATCCAACACTTTTTTGAAAAAAAAACTCTCAAATATTTTCTTACATTTTATACAGGATTATGCATGGCGAAAAAGTTGAAGTTTTATTTTTTTTAATAAACTTTCTTGCAAACCAAATGTATGTGAAAAAGCCAATTATTCTTTCTTTTACTTTGCGTTATTTCATTTTCTTCAGAATTACTTTCATGTTTCATCATTGTTCCACACTTAATAGTATGAGTTTTGAATATGAATAAACAGGTTTTTAGCAAGTTTTGGTTGTGAGATTTAGATCACCCCATCTTGAACTCACTTCGACTATATTGTAAAATAAACTTATTAGTTAAATTTGATAACACAAATATTCTGAGTATACAAGTAAAGATTAGGAATTTATGATTTAAATATTGTTTTTATTTGCACAAGTTAGTTTATTTCTTTTTTAATTTTATATGGTATTTATGTTTGTATAATTTGTCTTTTTTTATTGTTTTAAAAATTATTTTTTGCTTTGAGAGTTTTATGCGGGTTTAGCTGATACCAACTTGTTCAATTTGAACCAAATTAGCCTAGGCTGGCAAGATGGAGTGCGGTTTCTGGAATAGACGAAGATGGGGTAAGGAGGTTGAATCGTTTGCGCCTTGCAGCATTGGTACGGGATAGGATTTTTCCACTATAGGACAACAAAAAAAAAAAGAGTAGGGTGTAGGGATGGCAACGTTCCGGTTTTGTATGGTTAGGCTAATCTACAACCCCACTCTTTATAAGAAAATTTCACAATTTCACCCCGCACTCTGTTTCAAACTCGTGACGCGTTGAATTTTTTTATTTCGTTCTTGTTCTATTTAATTTAATTAGAATTTGGGTTAGAATTATTGTTGTTAATATTGCATTACACTGGATCGTACCAATTGGTAAGTACTGCATCAATGCTCATACGGTCTAAAGAGGTTTAAACATCACACCAGTTAACTTACTGGCTTGTATCGATCTATACCGAACATACCAATCCGTGCCAGATTATACCGAAATATTTAGTTTTTTACCCCATTTCTAATGTATCATTGTATTTTATATCAGTTATTTTGTTTTAGTGACTTTTAAAATTTTAACATGAGTAATTTTTATATTTAGAATATATATATATATATATATATGTACACACAAAACAATGGTTAGGACCTTTTGCAGTGATTTATTATATCAAAATAGACTTTTTGTTGGAATATAATAGACAATGAGTATGTGTTTTAAGTTTTTTTAAAATACTTAAAAATTATGATTTACTATTTCAAGACGTTTTAAATTACTTATAATTTGTGTATATTTTGTTATAATGATATTTTATTTTATACATTTATAGTATATGCATATATATTTTTATATGAATATATAATATTTATAGCGAGAAACTCGATACAGTGCGCTAGTATAGTCTGATATTAGTATATACCGTTCAAATGACAAAATCGATGCAGTAACTGATGCAAGATTAACAACTATAATTGGAACCGGATTAACTTATTTAAAATTTTAGAGCAAAAATAAATCTTTAAAAATAAAAAATAGTAGAATTATACAAATACTAATACAATATAAAATCGAGAAAGAAAGAACTTAAAACTAAAAAATAAGAAATAACATTAAAATTTTAATATTTACTTATATACTAGAATATTTTACATAATTAAATATAATATGAGTATTTAGAGATTTCATAATATAATCGTGACAAATTTAGATTGAGGTCATCTAAACTTTATCTTATCTCAAATACATGTTGAATTTTTATTTTTTCTCTCATACTTAACTCCGAAGCCGTTAATTAATACTTCAAATCTTTTTATTAAGAGTTGAACGAAGCGTGTTTAAATTTTTTTGGGTTCAATTGTCATCCTATCCTAACAGAGTAAGTCTGACCCGCTCGTCATCGTTACAGGTTATAAAAAATTTGAAAATTTCTGGAAAAAATTATCATATACCAACCAGCTTTTGCTTTTTTCCAATGGTAAATGTGTTGGGTTGAATTGGGTTGGGTTGGGTTGGTTTGTCCATGGTGTGGAAATTGAGGTTCCCAGTTAGCCACACCTCAACTAGCTTTTCCTTACTCCTCTAAACGGACTCGACACGGAAAATACACAAATTGGGCCCACCAGATTCCTCAGAATAGACATGGGCTCCACTAGATCTCCTGACCCCGCGGGACAAGTTCTTCTTACTCACCAACACGTCTTCCATCGATTCAAAAGAGTCGTCCTCTCAGCGACCTTCCACTGTTTTTTTTAGAGAGAGAAAAAGATAGATTCGCATAACCGTCTGATCCAGCTGCTCTGTCCCTTCTCGCGCCAAACAACACCTCCCCCAATCCACCAATCATCTTCATCTTCTTCTTGTTCATCTCCGTCAACCTATACATACATATATAGTTTTAGAGAGAGAAAGTTGGGAATTTGAGAGAGAGAGACAGAGAGAGGCGGAAATGGGGATGGATTATTACAATATACTGAAAGTGAATCGGAATGCAAGCGACGAAGACCTCAAGAAGGCCTACCGTAGGCTCGCGATGATATGGCACCCGGACAAAAACCCTAGCAACAAGCGCGAGGCCGAGGCCAAGTTCAAGCAGATCTCCGAGGCCTACGATGTCCTCAGCGACCCCCAGAAGCGTCAGATCTACGATCTCTACGGCGAGGAGGCCCTCAAGTCCGGCCAGGTCCCCCCACCTCCCTCCGCCGCTCGCGGTGGCGCCGGGCCCCACGGCCACCATCACCACAACCAGCACCCCAACCCTTCGTTCCGTTTCAATCCCAGGGACGCCGAGGATATATATGCGGAGTTGTTTGGTGGAACGGACGGCGTCGGTGGTGGCGCCACCGGTAGTAGGAATCGGACCTTTAAGGACGGGTATGTTAGGAACTCCACCACGGAATTTGGTAATTCGGCGTCCACCGCGCCGAGGAAGGCAGCTGCGGTTGAGAATACGTTGCCGTGTAGCCTGGATGAGCTTTACAAAGGTGCGAAGAAGAAGATGAAGATTTCGAGGTCAATTGGTGACTCTTCCGGGTATGGAATTGATCAATTTTTCTTAAGTTATTGCTGTTGTACTTCTGCCTGTTCTAGCTCTTTTAGGGGGTTTCCCGATTAGATTTTCTTTGTTTTCCATTTACCTTCTTACAAATAAAGATTATATTTCAAAATTTAAATTTTGATTTACTCCATTCATGTGTTGTACTTGGGCTGCGGCTTTCATATGATTCAAAGTGTATGCGATTAACTGCTAGTAGTGTTGATGATTAAATTTTCAGATGGGAAATATGAGTCATAATGCATTTTTCACTGTCTGCAAATAGAAAAAGAGAATTATTCCATTTGAGTACGTGACCATCACACGGTAGAATGGCCATTATGATTTTAGCACCACTATGATTTTGGAGAATTATTCCATGTGAGTAAGTGACCATCACACAGTAGGATGGCCATTATGATTTTAGCACCACTGTGATTTTAGAGAATTATTCCATGTGAGTACGTGACCATCACACTGTAGGACGGCCATTATGATTTTAGCACCACTATGATTTTAGCATTCATGATGAACACTGTATATATCACCATTACTTAAATTACAATTTGTGTGACATGGGTGTAACGGTCACCTGTGTAAATTTTCCTTAAAAATAACAAAGCCATGCAATTTAGGGCTAATTACCGGTGTTGTTTGCTTGCTTTTCTTGGGGACATCTATTGGCCTTTTGGTTTTGAGCTTCCACCTGGTTCCACCATTCTTGAGTGTATGGACTCTGGAGCAGGCTACGGATAAATGAATATGATAAACTCATTCCTTTGCACTGTGTCAAATACTTATCTAGTTACTAGGGCGTAGGGTAGTTTGTTCGAGTCAATTTGAGTTCATTGCCATGCAATGGCTCAACCCCCTCTTCCTTATATGGTTGTGTCATTTGGCACATCTTTCCTGGCTTCTTTGTACATCTCTCTTCTATTGCTAAATGGTGTTTTCTGTTCGCTTTTAGCGGCATTCTACCCGTTTGTTTGTCTAGCCTTTCCTATTTGGCCAAGGTGCTCTCTTATTCATATTATTGACTGAGTCAACACCCTTTGTGTACTTTCTAATTCATAGCTCAGTACTCTCTAATAGGAGAAAATTTATCACTGTTAAACATCTATGGCCTTGAACATGCTTTATGGGGGTCTTGGAGGTTAAGCTGTTTATAGAGTAACCATCCATTTGGAAGTTTGGATCGTGTTGAGGAAACAGCAATATGAAATTTAACTTGATACAATTTGGGAAATTATGAGAAACATTCTTCAAACACATCTAAGCCAAGTTCTCAAATTTTTTTTTTCTTTTGTTACTAAAAAAGGTGGTTCAGGTAAGGGACCCCAACATCTCCGCTAGGTCACTAGCTTGCTCAACCACCCTACCCATCTGCTGCCAAAGTCGCTACACCAAAGGTTCTTCGCCAAGGAAGCACAATGGGGGGATGAGTTAGGAAGAGATGGCCCCAACGTGCTGCCATGGGATCTCAAACCCAGGCCTTGACCCACCAGGTTCGAGATCCACTCTTGAACCAATAGCCCATTGGTCCAATTCTCAACCTTCACGACACATAAATACATATATTGTCCTATTTATACATTGAGTCTTCTTTTTCTTATTTTCATATATTGTCCTATGCATATAGTCTACTTTTTTTTTTTTTTTGGTTGTTGTTGAGATATACCTATGAGTGCTTATATTGTATAGATAAAGTATATACTTTTATTGGCTTTCTAAATGCCTACACTAACAATTGTACAATTTGTAAGATGCAATCATCATATAGATAATTATATTACTTGTATTACGTGTTTTACTAATTTACTACTACTACTGTCTTACTGTATCAATGCTTTCTCTATAATCCTATTTATTCCTATAGTGAAACCTGGAAAGTGTTTATTGCATGCTCATATTCTAGCGGATATGAGCATGATGTCACATTTTCTCTCTTCTTTATTTATAGAAAGGTTGGACTGTTTAGGTGGTATTCATCTTGTTTCTTAGAGAGTTTGATATTGTGTATTGAGGAAGTATCTTAAATTCTATAATTTTTTAAATACTAGGCATGTTTCAAGTGTCAGATAGGAGTGTCTAATGAGTTCTATTACCTGACATGTTCTGACATGGGCATGGCTCCTAAGAAAAAGTGAAGTTTATGGGATGGATTGGGTGATGTTATCTGATATAATGGATTTTTAATCCCAACTTGGGTTTGGTAGGATTGGGATTGGGGAGGTAGTAGACTACAGTTTGCATTTGATTTGGGTTGAGTTGCTAAAGTCCTATCTTACCCAATTGCGATCCCCCAGCATTCTTAAGTATGGTTTTAGATTCTTGTAGTTGGAGCATTTGCCATCTTATATTGGAATATTCAGATTATTTTCCATCTTATACTGGGATAGTCGGAGCATTTTCCATCTCAAATTAGGAACGTAAATCTTCAGTTGTAACATTTTTTTTTTCTATTTTTTTGGTTACTCTTTTCTTTTCAAATCATTGTAGGGGGAAGCTTGAATCAACCCTGCTCCATTGCTTTGTTGCTAGGGAAGTATGGAGTATTTTTGTGTGAGTGTTGTATATACTGGGTGATGCCTTGGGCAGTAAGGGATCTTTATTCTTGCTGGAGGAGGGGTCACCCAAGAGGTCGAGACAGGAAAGCTTGGGAGTGCTTGTCTCCCTATTTTTTTTGGCAAAGGGAGGCTTTCCCCATTTCTCTATCTTCTTGTTGACTTTTTGGATATTTGTACATCCCTGTAGATATATAGGGGTTTTATAGATGGTATAGTCTTCTGTATACATTGCAAAATTTAAATATTATAATACATTCCGTCGTTATTGAACTATTAGCCTACTGAATCAAACCCTCATATAGAATTTTCAGTTTTTGTCAATGAGTAAAGCTTTTTGCTGCCGTATTTGTTATCTGTTATAAAGAGTTTTGCAAACTATTTACATCAACCCATTATTGATGTGCAGTCGTGCACAAAGTTGTGCACAGTTCACTGATTTAGTTAATTCAAAGTTCCGATTTGAAATATCTGTAACACTTTCAAAACATGAATATCTTACCCTAGCTTTCAAATGTGGGATTTTGTGGGTTCAAGAGATGTGGCACGCTAATGTTGTTTCTTGATGTTCAAATCTGTAGATTTAGGTTGTGATAAAGCTTGGACTTTGTAGGTTCAAGTGATGTATTTTTTTTTTTTTTTTCAAAGGTTGGTTTCTTAAATGGAAAAAACACGATCTAATTTCGAACCCTGTATCGTTGTTTCTCTTTCTCAATTAGTCATTAGGTATGAAATTGGATACTTGCTGGATTATGTTATCATTAAGTATAAAAATAAAAAAAAATTCTGAGCACCCTTTTTTCTTTTTTCTTTTTTGGGCTGTCATTATTATTCATCGGTTGTTGATATGATGCGTCATTTTAGATTTTTGTGATATGTCTCCATATTTCGTGATATTTCCAATGCCTGCTAATTATTTTCCAAGACTTCTATGGATTCCGTCATGGGTTGATTAATATCGTGCTATATATATATATATATTTTAAGGACCAAATGCTCTTTCTCCTTTTCCTTTTTTTTATAAATTTTTTTTAATATTCTTTTGAATCCTAATAGTTGGTTGAGGTTTCTTTTTAACTGGGATGATTTTTTTCCCTCTTCCTTTTTTCCCCCTTGTTTTAATCTTGCTTTTCTTTTTCCCAGTTAAAATTATAATTTTTTATTCTCAACAATTTTTGGTTTCATTTTCCTTTTCTTTTTTTTTTTTGAGGGGGGGAGGGAGGATATTTGATAGACAATGAGGTCATAAATGTTAATTCTGGAAGCTATGCAAAACTGAGCAACGAATTCGCTACGACTCCATTTTTTAAGCTGTCGAGACAAAAAGATCTTTGTATGGTGAATTTGGGGAATACTTTTTCTACGAGATGATCATAGAGCTGTATATAAATATTTGTAAATGCTAGTATGAAATGCTTTAGTTCGCGTGCTAGAAGATTCGGTGCCCTTTGAGTCTTAACTACTTGGCATAATATGGTTTGTCTACTTTGATTCCTTTTTGTTTGAAGTTTTCTTGATTCTGTTCTTCCTGAATTAATGCTTGACTTCTATTTTTTTCTTTGTTTTGATACACCAATACCTCTCTTGCAGTAGGGTTCGTACTGTGGAGGAGATATTGACCATTGAGATAAAACCTGGTTGGAAGAAGGGAACAAAAATCACATTCCCTGAAAAGGGTAATCAGGAACCTGGTGTCATTCCAGCAGATCTTATTTTCGTGATAGATGAGAAACCTCATACAGTTTATATTAGGGATGGTAATGATCTGGTGGTCAATCAGGAGATATCACTTCTGGAGGCCCTTACAGGTAAGTCCTTTGAGCTGACAACCCTAGATGGAAGGAATCTCATGATCCCATTGACAGAGATCGTTAAACCAGGGTATGAGGTAGTTGTCTCAAATGAAGGAATGCCAATTTCAAAAGAACCCAGGAAGAAGGGGAATTTGAGGATCAAGTTTGATGTCAAGTACCCATCAAGACTTACGACAGAACAGAAATCTGAACTGAAGAGAGTTCTTGGGGGAAGCTCATGATGATTTTCACTTAAAAGGGTTCAGGATGACTATATTAACGAAGGTAGATATTGCAGTGGCTGTTGGATGTAAATATAGTAATTGCATGCAAATGAAGAATGTGAATACTAGGAAGAAAGTTTTAGAAGGCTTGATGGCAGAGAGGGCGGTAAAATGCAGTATGGTTGTTGCAGCGTGAAGTTTGATATGATGAAGATAGGATGGATTTTTGTTGATAAGCGAGGACCAACTACAGAGTCTAATTGGAAGAAATAGGTACACCAAATTGATCTCAGTAATGTCCATTTTTGCCTCGCTTGAATTGTTTTTCTATGTATCTGAAGATTATTTTCCTCATGTTTAGTACAGATGGTTAGGTAAGTTGATCTCACTATAAGCATTAAATGAGATTGTGTTTCATGCATGGTTCATTAACAACTCAACTCAAGGGTTTGTTTTTCTCTTGATTTTGTTTCTGAAGGAACATGTATACGTTGATTGTTTGCATCATTACTTATTTCTTGCTTCCTGGGTATCTTGAACAACATACAAAAAATTGCAAATTCTCTGGATATCTTTGTGGATTTACTTGCAAAATAGGTGCTCAGCATTTTCTTTTGAGGAACTTACCCCCTATTTTACAGTTGAAATGCCTATCCTAGTTGTTTGGATCTTGGAAAGGAGTCCTTTTATCCAACCAATCATATTTTCTGCCATGAAAGTAGTGTTCGATTTGTTTATCAGAAAATTAAAGTAGGAATACAATGAGATGAGATAAATGAAGGCAAATCCCAAGGACCTTATCAAATGGGAAGATCGGTTTGTGAAAAGACAGCCCATCATATCCTTCTTGAGATAAATGTTTAAACTAAATATTAAGATGGTGTTGATCTCCGGTTGATAACAGTAATTTCATGTTAAGCAGTCTTGGAAACTGGTCACTTGACCGCTTTTCCAAGCTTTGTTGGAAATACACATTAAGCATTTACCTAAAGAAATCTCTGAGAATCATTAGTGTTTTCCTTGGCTTTCTCACTCACAAATTACGAGTTTGGACTGGAAATATTTTTTTGGCTCTGGGAAAATTCTAATCTAATAGAAAAGTTATACAAAAAAGTCTCATTAAAATTACATGGCGATGATATTTTTACAATTAAGAGTCATTTTAATTGGTATTTTGATGGGTGTTTTATTTTTAAAGTGAAATCTCCAAGTTCAGCCACGTTTTCATGTCATACAAATACTCTGTATAATATTTGTGGTTGTACAACATTATCGGTTTGGACTGGAATTGTCCCCGGGTTTTGTTTTGACTGCTTCAGGCACAGAACAACAATCTTGGTGATTTGGGTTTAGTTTGCAGCTCATGAAATGGGTTGCTTCTACATTTTAGTTGCCACAAGTGATTCTAGCTCCTCAAAACCAGTTTGGTTCACAGGCTTCAAAAGATTGGGTAGACTTGTGTTTGCTTATGTACATCCATAGAAGGGATCAATTCAATCAATCTGTCATTATATTGGAGAATGTAATGGCATTAGTACATTAAAAAGTAGGATAAAGGAAAGTAAAAGAAGGAATATTGGAGCTGTAACAGAGCACCACTCCCATTAAAAAGAAAAATGAATGAGCAGTACCACTAACAGAAATTTATTCCTTCTTAGAGTGTTTTCCAAATCCAAGTTGTGCAGCTAGCACATAATATAACCAAAGAATGCAGGAGTTTGAATCTTTAGAATTTGGGTTCTTTTCTTTTCCTTGGGTGTTACAAAAATTATATGTTCTACGAGGGACTAAGATAGAGGGTGGCCGGGTCATCCCTGATCTTAAAAAAAACCCGCTTAGCAGCAATAGCAGTATAGTGGTATTAGTGCATGCAGATGCTCCCCATTCTGTTCCCAGCCCCCCAAGACAGAAATTCTAACTTCGTTACACGCACGTATATATATATATATATATATATTACATGTACTAGGCAGTTGCTCATTCACATTTGAAGGGGACAGAGGAAACTCAGGAAGGTTTTGAATTAGTTCTCTATAAATTCTATAATTGGCTCTCCTCTACCACAGACCTCACCTGTCTTCCCTGCCAGATGTGCCTCAGGAATCATCTTCTTGGGTTGCACAAGTTTGTTCTGATAGCCACTCATTGGGGTCTGATCTGATGCATTAGATGATTTCAATGGCAATAATAAAGTCTAGACATGATTTAAATCAAGCACGGCATGTGCTTCTGATTCCAACCATTAGTTTCACTTTTCAAAGAGCTGCCAAAAAAAAAAAAAAAATGGAGGGGCCCATATCAGATCTTGGGTGCCATTCTTGTCACCATATATGCACACGAGGATGAAGCCAGAATTTGATCTCCCGGGGCCAAGAACGAGAATAATAAAAAATAAAAGCAATATACAAGTCGAATTTAATATGCTAAAACAAAAAATAATATTTATTCAGTATTAATTAAGATATGACAACAAATATCACAAAAAAGTACAACAACCACCAAAAAAAGTTTATCTTTAATATTCATAAAGTAATCTGTCAATCAAAATAGAACTTGATGACACTATGTCAGAGTTAATTTTGTCCTAAATGTTACTTTATTGGACATGGGTAAATATGGGTTTGGGCCAAAGAAAAAGCAAACAACAAACACATGAGAAATTAGGCCACATAGTAATTATAAAAGGGCCAAAATATCTTTGCAACAAAAAAGATCTATTTTATTATGTAGAATTTTTGGGTCTTGATCTAAATAAATATAATGGTTTTTTTTTTTTGTTGAACATTGGAGGGGGGCCAACTAAGTGTGTAAAAATTTTTTAACCTTAGGGGCGGTGGGGGCATGGCCACCTTGGCCCAATGCTCCCTTCGTTCCTGTATGCACACAACTGTATACTAACCTAATACCTAATCATTTTTTTAGCCAACCATTAGTTAAATAAATCCTGAGGTTAGAGGTAAACTTGGGATCTTTAGGTATGTCTAAAAGCTAAAGCTAGGGGAAACAAAAAGTCCAGTAAGTAAGTAGCATCTATGTTTTTAAGTATTATTTCTGTTATAATTTTTTACGTACCATGTAATAATGGGTCTCACAGTATAATGCTTATATCTTAGTGGCAGTAATTTGTACTATCGTACCACTGCACATTTGTCCAACTTGAGGGTGTTTGAAAAAAGCTATTTCGGCCTCAAAGAAAAACAATCACAAGTCAAAAACTCTCAAATAAGTTGCAACTGAATGGAACAGAAATTTTTGAGCTTGACTATAACTGTTGTGTCACGTCATCTTAATGATTTGGTATAATGGATCAATAAAATGAAAATATATGTTAAAGTTCTAGTCATTGCCTAGCCAAAAAAAAAAAAACACAAAAACACAAAAACACAAAAAGTTTTAGTCATTGTAATTTAACATTAGTTGTGGAGTGTCTTGAAAAAATGACAAAATTATCAATAGAATGACTGGCCTAGCCTAGGATAGATATAATAGTAGCTTAATTTTAATGGTATGTTGTATCAAATTAGTAAAATGACACGGTACAATGCCAAATATTTTCTTAATTTGATGATGATCATCCTAAACTCGTCCCCTTTCCCTACTACTCAAATCTATACCTTAGCTGAAGAGAGGGAAAAATAAAGGGAAGAAATAAATCAAAAAACTAAAAGTCTTGACATAAATAAATTAAAAATTTTGTAAGCATTAACTGCGCCAGTCGAATACGAGCTAGCTTAAGCATTACACCTTAATTCTTAGTTGAGTCTCAAGTGCAACTGATGCTAGAGGGCCTTGTAAATTGGACATTATTCTTTAGTTTCTTTTTATCTTAATCATAGGGTAATGATATGAGGTTAAGGTACAAAGTCAAAGAGATCAAGCAAAGGCCTGTGGATTGCGGTCTGAAGTCCCATCAACAGCTATGGAGTGTCATGAACTGTGTAATTCTTTTTGCACCCTGATAATAATGCAAATAATATAGAATGAGGTGCTACGGCACAGTACGGACGCTGTTTGGGAAAGGGCTCACGTGAAGTCATTGATTTTGTTGTTTGGCCCATTGTCCACTGATTGGGTACATGAGCTCTTATTTAAGTTTTGACATTTCGGGCAACTTGAGACATGCTTTACCATTCGATCAGGCATTGTGTGATAATTTAGAGTCAAACTTTCACTAAAAATTCAATCAGATCTGATCGTGTGCGTTGATGAAAGATGAATCATCTATCTCCTTTGACGTAATTTGATCTGGTCGTTCAGTTAATTCATGTGGGCCCTTTTCAAGTATTTTATCCAAACTTTTACTAGGGAACGCTTCACTGAAAGGAAACGTGGTGCTTGTGTGATATTTTATGGTCTAGGTGGACCATCGTCTAAACCATTCTATTCATCTCTTTTGAGTAGGTAGGGACACTATACTTACTGCTACGTGGAATTGCCCTACATTGATCGTCTCACATATCATTTTTATCGAGACAAAAAACACAAAGGAGAAAGTGTTTTCCAAGTAGATATAAAGATCTCAAAGTAATCCCTATCCTAAGTTTTATGTTTTGCATTTAAGCAAGGCATTTCTAGTCTCTCATCAAAGCTTTAAAAGTTAAACTACCGAAAAATAGTGACCAAACACACCATTAAACACTTTATGGGCTATGAAGGCTCTTCCAAACTAAATGCACCATAGCACCAAACAGAGTCTTATTGCCCGTTTGGTACAGCTTGTTTTTTAGTTTTTTTAGTTTAGTTTTTTTTGGCTTATAAGAAAAAAAAGCTAATTTTTTTTTTTTACTTTTATAAGTTAAAGATAAGCAAATAAACAAAAAAAAAGAAGTAAAAAAGTAAAAAAAATTAAACTTTTTTGCTTATAAACTAAAAAAATAGATAAAAAAATTCTACCAAATAAGTCATTAGTCACATTGTCCTACTCAACATGGGTTATGTTGAATCTCACTCGTTAGACCAAAATACATTGCAAGCCACTTGCTAATGGTAAAGTTTTTGTGTTATTTTCACATCATCTTATCGTACAAACTATAAAGCTCATTTGAATATAACTTTTCTTTTTTTTTTTTGTTGTTGTTGTTGTTGTTTTATACTGTTTTGTGGTTTTGATTTATGATTTTTTTATTAATTTTTATCATTAATTTGGGGTACCATTGTACCAATATATTTTAATGCCAGGAGAACATGAACTTAACAAATGTTATGTACAAGTGCCACCAAATGATCGGTCGACAAATTACAGACAACAATTTCTAGGGGTTCTTTTATGCTCCATTTGAAATTCAAATTTTGAATAGTAAGAGAAAAAGTTGAAAGAAAAATAAAAAAAATAAAAGAGTCTTTTTATTTGATTTTTTCTTACATTTTTTTTTCTTTATTTCTTTGACCGAACATCTGAGTTTCAAACATTAGTGTTTGTCACTGATTGATTGAAGTGATGCATCAAACTGAACTTGAAAACGTACTTACCAGGACAATCAGACATATATTCACTACTTCGGTTATCTACACATTCCAGATAAATAGATGTGGGTGAAATAAAAGGCGGAGTTGGTCAAGGGGAAGGCAAAAAATAAAACAGAAAAAACAGTGGTTGAATAAATGTATGGAGAGAGAGAGAGAGAGAGAGAGAGAGAGAGAGAGAGAGAGAGATTGTAATTGCTTCTGTTATGAGAATCTTGTTGACACTATTTCTTAATCATATACAATGACAACAATTTTAGTTGCAAGTGTTTGCAATTTGCATAGCTGCATGTGCCTTTCAACTAAGTAGTTAATTGAGGTGCATTTTTAGGCCTTCTTGTCCTGTTTCCTTCATTCTTGACTCTAGTCAATCTGAAATTCCATGAAACAACCTTTCATTTGTTACATCCAAAAGTTACTCCCTAGCCTAATATTCAATTCTCTATGCTCCATCTGTTTGATAAAATAATTTTTGGTTCTCGATTTACCTAAGCAGATACTTCATCCGATGTACAACAAAAAATTTATCACGTCAGTTTTGCAATGCTTCGAGTTCAAATGAATATTGCTTCCTTTTTATACTTGAAATTTAATTTTTTTATGTTGTTTTTTGAGTAATAAAAAATGTCTCTGCAATAATTTTCCATTGAAATAAAAAAGCCGGACAAATTTTCTATTCAATGGTCGTATCAACGACCACCATTCAAATTTCGTCACCTGTAAGGAGAGGGCCAGTTTACCAAAAATATAGTTTAGTTTACTACAATATAGACGGCAACACTTGAAAAAGTTAGACACTTTTACTTAATTTTTTTCCCTCAAAAAAACTTTTTCATTCAACTAAAGATAACCATGTCTAAAATTAACTAAATTAGGTTAGTTGGTCAGAGCTTTTGGTTTTTTTTTAAGAGGTCAAGAGTTCAACTCTTGCACTTGGCATTTATTATTATCCCCATGGCCGCCAAACCAAAAAAACTATTTTTGATCTGAAAAAAGGCTACTTTGTCCAACCATATTGTTTTTGTCCATTAGAATGTAGTCGTTTCTTAACCTCTGGAGATATGAACCATTGGCTTCCTCATCAAGACGATGGTTACCATTTACCATCTCCTACTCTCTGAATCATTTGCAAGAGAGCACCTTACATGAAACAAAATCATATTTGTGAAAGTTTACTACTATTTGCTAAGCCAAGGCATCATTAGTTTGTATACATCCGCATGATTAAACACATCATCACAATAAATGATAAATTCCATTCTTATAAATTTTTTGTACAAAAAATTCTATTATACGCACGATATAATCACTTTTGTACTTGCTTGCTATTTGCATCACTAGCTATTAGAAATAAATTAAGAAAAATACAAATTTTACAGGATTTTTGTACAAAAAAAACTCTAATCAAAATGATGCTAAAAGGCTATTTTTGAAAGTATGAGCGACAATAGTAGGTATTTTGATTTTAAAAAAAGGATCTCTCGTCTTTCTATCGGGAAATTCCTTACAAAATTATATTTGCAAATCATTAATAAAAGCACACTTACCATCTGTGCCAAAAATGCTTTTTTGTTTTCAATCGTTTTACAAGCAACATAATGCTTTGAAAACATGAGAGAGAACACAAAGTGAAGAACATAACAAAAGAGAGTCAAGAGACAGACTCCAAACCACAGTTATCAGAATCGGACCAGATCTATCAGTTCAATTGAAAATCGGACCATGAACGGTTCCGCTTTAACTAATTTACCGGACTAGCTTTGACATTTTAATACTCTTTAAAAAATTTAATATATTTGTGACTTCCAAGAGTTAAACTTGCAACTAATGGTAGAATTAAATAATATTTACCACTACTCTACCTAAGCTCTTATGTTTTACTTTACAATATAAATTATATTTAAGATAAAATATATATGAATAAATAAAAATAAATTTAACTTATAATACCAGTTGAACTGGTGAAATTACTAATTGTACTAATAAACCGTGAACTGATAATTTTACCGATTTAATTCTCGGTTCGATTTTGATAACTATACTCCAAACACAGCTGACCTCCTTACGTTTGTTTGATTTTGGCAGGGAAGATCCACACATTGGGAGAGATGATGCCATTCATTTAAAGTTTGGGCTGTGTATCAGTTGCCTACCACATTTTTCTTCAATATTTTAATGCCAAAACTTTGACCAAGTAAAGACTTATGGTTGTTGAGGGCTGGTGACCTAATAGTAAAAAACGTGGTAAGCACCAACAAGAACTGAACCAAGCTATTGAAATAGAATTTGTTCTCCATATTATTGCTGTCGGCACAATCTATTTGTGTATTGAGCTAGGAGGGGCATCTAGATGAATACAAATGCAAAGGTGTGGCGAGCATAGAGCCATCAGCCAACTACTTTTTCACCTTTATTTTTTTTTGGGTCATACGGTGGTCAGGTTTTTGACCGATTACTCACTTAAATTCGTGCAAGACCATTATCAACACAAATTGAGTAAACTTCATATGTTACATAAATAATAGTTGATCATAGATATTTTAAAAAAGAATTGAATTTGAGATATCATGTTTAGCATTAGAGCCAACCGACCATTGAACCACCCCAATGATTTATTTAAGATAAACTTTAAGACTCACCAAAATGATATAGTTCCTCAAATAAAAATAGTTAAAAGATACTTGGATATTGCTTTTTGAAACTACAATTTTGTTTTAAAAAAAAAGAAAAAGAAAATACTTTTCGAAGCAGACCTAAAACCTTGCATGGTACTATTAGAAGTTGTCTATATCTCTTCCTTTCTTTGTCAATATGTGCACTGTGCTTGTTTAGACATGCATCGCATCAATGTGGTAACTCTGTCAAGATTATTTTTAATTTGAGCTTCAAAGTTATCAACAATTGTTTTCTCACGACTGGGGAAGAGAAATATTTATTTACTTTCTTCTTATTTAAATACAACAACAAAAAAGAAATTCATTTATTTTATTTATTTTTTTTAATAATTTCTCTCTACAAATCTAAGATTCAAGCATAACACAAATGAATTTTGAAAACAAAATTTGACTAGTGGGCATCACGTGCAATTGCAAAACAGATTAGTCATGGCATGACAAAGCGTAAGAAAGTAAAAATTGGGAGAATTCACCAGAAAAAGATTACCCACACTTAATCATCCTAATTAACTAATGCACATGCTTGTGTATTCAAACTTTGAAAACATGACATCAACACGTGGAAGAGGCGAATTTTATTTATTTATTTATATTTATAGGGTGTTCAGAACTTTGACTCACTACTCTTTCGAATTCGTGCAAAGCCACCATTTACGCAAATCATGTAAATTTTATATGTAGTCTATAAATGATAGCTGGTCACATGGATGAAGGGAGGGGCTAGCGACCCCCCCGGGGGGAAATTTTTTTATGTTATTATACTTTTTTTGTAGGTTTTTCATAATTTAAAGAATTGGCCCCTCAAGCTTTTTCATTAGTAAAATAGCTTCTTAATGAGTTCAAATAATATTTCAAAGCACATATTAAATATAGTTTTGATGTTCTATTTTCTTGAGTTATTACAATGTGTAACAAACTAATTGGATTTATTATCTAGAATATTCTTACTAGAATAGGTTGCACAATTATTTTCCTAGGTCTGTGAAATCTTTTTGGGGTGTTAGTGGTTTATGCAAATCCTATAATATTTTTTTTTTATAGAAATTCATATATCTTTTAATGTGTATCGTGTTAAAAGTTAATTTGTTATATACTTCTTTATTTTGTCTTTTAAAAAGTTTAATTGCAAAACATTTTTAAAATTACTCAATATAATACATAAAGATTTAATTAAAAATTTTCTTTAGCCCCTCCTAACAAAAATCTCTTACTTTGTCGCTTGCTATTCATAAAAATAAGTTAGAAGAGTATGTAAAGAGTAATCAAATTTAAAACCTTACAGTTACCGTAAGGATCAGCCGACTACAGGAGCTGTCCTTGTCCTTGTGATTCGGAGGCTAATTTCTTGCCTCTTGGAATAGACAAATACTTTTGCAAAGCAACAAAACAGTTAGATGGTCTCTTTAATTTTTGTACTAATCTTGACCACTAATTTTTCGCAGCATGGCTGAAGGCTGCTGAGGTTGACACCATGCATGTAATCATATAAACTAATGTACGAAAAGGAACGTGAGAATATTATTAGTCATTAGAAGAACAGTTTAAAAGCTACAAATCACTAAAAGGACAAGATAAAATGCATGAGGAAAGCATAGTCATCAGTCACTCTCATGACTTTTCCGATGGTCACATCCCCATCCATGTTGATTCACAATTAAACAGGTAGACTTGCTGGCAACGAAAGAAAGCAACAGGTAAATGAAAGCTTACATATATTTTTTTAATCTACTTTGGTTTTTTGTTTTTTCAAGAACAGTTGCACTTTGTCATATTATAATGTAAGCAAGAATCAGGTGACTTTTATATAGTTTAAAAATAAATATATAATTTTTAAAATTTTTAAATATAATTATAAAATAGATAAAAATTATTAAAATTAATAGTAATTTTGTTATAAGAGTATTTTTATCATTTTATCTCTCCAAACGAAATATTAAAAAAACAATTTTGCTCATTTATGTCAAAATAAATGATTGTCCTTCGCAAGAACATTTTTATCATTTTATTAAATTTGTCACAGTTCTATTCATTTTACCAATATGTTCAAATTATAAGGAGTTATGTGTTCACTTTAAACAACATGAGTTATCTAATTTTTGCTCAAACAATAAGAAAATAAAGTGTAATTTATTTTTTTTATATTAGAAGGTTATTGCTATGTTCCCTTATATTTTGTCATTATTGCTGCCGCGTGTCCGTTAGAAGTAAATTTTCTCTACATGGTAGGTGAATTAATAGTTAATTGGACATTTAAGTTCTGAGGGAAGGATAAATTTTTATTAGCATGGCGAAAACCAAGGGTATGATGGTAGTCCTGATCAATGGTAGTATTAGCCTTGCAATTTTGTCTATTTTTTTTTATACTAATTATGAGTCCTTTAATCTCTTGCTTATTTTTGTAGGCCGTCATCAATTGTGTCATTATTACTTGATTTAGTCATTCCTTTATATGTGTAAATCGTAGTTTGTATAAAAAGAAGTTAGTACTCATCGAATGGTAGTATTAACCTTGCAATTTTGTCTATTTTTTTAATATT
This sequence comes from Euryodendron excelsum, assembly GCA_033060915.1. Classification (NCBI taxonomy): domain Eukaryota; kingdom Viridiplantae; phylum Streptophyta; class Magnoliopsida; order Ericales; family Pentaphylacaceae; genus Euryodendron; species Euryodendron excelsum. Next base: position 33,933,160 of record CM065384.1, on the reverse strand, counting down.
AATTATGAGTCATGCATTTAATCTCTTGCTTATTTTTGTAGGTCGTCATCAATTGTGTCATTACTAGTTCATTTAGTCATTCCTTTATATGTGTAAATCATTGTTTGTATAAAAAAAATTGTATACATACACATTAAAGATTTTTTTTTATTTTAAAAGGGACATAATAAACCTTAAAAATATAATTCAAACACAATTTTGGTGTGTGTTTCTTTTTCATCCTTTTTTTTTGGGGTGGTGGTGTTAAGTGAACTCTTTAATTAATTTGAGAGGGACACTAAAGCTTGTTTTGGATCAGCTTATACTAATTTGACTAGCTTTTGTGGTCAAAATTTAATTTTATATATATTTTATAAACTTTTAGATTATATTTTTAAATTTTTAACAAAAATAAATAAATAAAAACTTATAAGTTATTTAAATAAGTTAATTTATGAGCTATCCAAATGAGCTTTTAGGGTAAATTTTGGAGGAGTCCAAATCAACCTGGCCACAAACACAACTAAGACAAAGTAAACAAATAGAGATTAAATAACAAACACCCAATCCAAGGGTATAGAATCCAAAGCTCATTTTTTTTCACTCAAAACAAACATCTTACACATCACAAGTGGTAAATTAGAGCGAGTATAGTCTTTATTTGCATGAACAGAATATCTAGCGGTGCTTATGGTTAAAAAAGGGAGAGCTAATGTTTTGGTGAAAAATAATTAAAAATGGGAGCTCGGAGCTTATGTTTTTGTTGAAAATAGAATTTAACTGTGAGATGTCATATGAAAAATGATATTTGGTTATGCTTCCACAAATACTAGTCAAATGTTAAAATTGTATTACTAATTTATTCAAAATGTGTTACATTTTAGTACTTAGTAGTTTGAATACTTGACTACTTATAAAAAACAAACAATTAGTTTGAAAACTTGACTTGTATATGATCAAGTATACATGAAGTAACAAATGACCAAATCTTATTTTTTGCGTACAAAATACAAGCTTAAATTCTATTTTATGTTTTTCCTTTCCTAAATATTAATTCTACCAAAATAAAATAAATTTAAATTAGTTAATTAAATAAATGAAAAGGAAAATTATTGATTGGCCAAAGGTCCATGTGCATTGTATGGTTGATTGCCTTGGGTGTCATCGATAAAAGTATAATTTCTAGATTAAAATCAAGTGAAAAAGAAAAAGAAAAAGAAAAACTTTCAAAAATTTTTTAACATACTTTTCAATATTTATAATACTGAGCAAAGTACAAATATGCTAAAGCAGAAAGTATACGAACTTAATAGCAAGGAAGGAGGGACTTATTTGTAAGAAAAATTTAATTTTGGGGGGGTTTTTGGATATTTTGCCACGTAAATACAAAAGGCGGTGCGACTGTAACTGTTACTACTTACCACTCCCTCAACGGCTCCACTTTCTGCAGAATTGGTGCTGGTGGGTCGATCGACTTCATTTCGGTCTATAAAAACCAAATTGATCTTCAATACAAATCTTTATTCTGGGTAGTCTTTGTTTTCTCTGAAGGTCACAGGTTTCTGTTGCTTTCGTGGTCTGTCCACGGAGGTTCTTTGATGGGTTCTGATTTATAATTGGTGTTATATTGGGAAAATTACAGATAGAGAGAGCGAGTTAGAGAGAGAAAGATGGGTGAGAAGTCTGGAGTTCTGGAGGCTGTGTTGAAGGAAGCCGTGGATTTGGTAATGGATCTGAGAACTGATGATACGTGATTTTCTTGATTATTGTGTGTGAAATTTGTTTGGTTTATTTCATGTCTGTGAATGTAGGAGAACGTACCCATTGAGGAAGTTTTTGAGAATCTCAGATGTAGCAGAGAGGGTCTCTCTACCGAGGCTGCGCAGCAGAGGTTAGAGCTTTTTGGGCACAACAAGCTTGAGGAGAAGAAGGTAATGTTTCTTATCTAACACCCTCTCCTGTCGTTCCATTCTCCCAGCATTTCATAGTTTGTGTTTGTGAGTGTGTTCTCGTTCTCTCTCTCTCTCTCTCTCTCGTTAGCCCTTTTGAACTGTAATTATGAAATTATGATGTTAACCCTTTTATCTCCAAAAAGATTAATCTGTTGGGTGTGTTTCAGGAGAGTAAATTCTTAAAGTTTGTGGGATTTATGTGGAACCCTTTGTCATGGGTTATGGAAGCTGCTGCTATCATGGCGATTGCCCTTGCCAACGGTGGAGTAAGAACACTCCATTTAAATTCGTATAACAATATTCAGCAAACCTATATCATCTATCGATATTTAATGGAGTCTACGTTTTAATTTGTTCAGGGAAAGCCTCCTGATTGGCAAGACTTTGTGGGTATAATCACTTTGCTTTTCATTAACTCGACAATTAGTTTTATGGAAGAGAACAATGCGGGAAATGCTGCTGCTGCTCTCATGGCTCGTCTGGCTCCCAAAGCCAAGGTGTTGAATTACAACTTGTCATTTTCTAGTCATTAATGATCTTAAAACATAGTTGTTTGTCTTCGTGAAATTCTGATGACTTGATGAAGTGATGGGCGAGTGACTGTGTTTCCTTTTTATTTATTTATTTATTGATAGCATACATAAGCTGCTGTTTTAAGCTTGTTTCATTTTCCAATTTTATTGTTATGAAGATTCTTCGAGATGGAAGGTGGAGTGAGGAAGAAGCTGCTATTTTAGTGCCTGGAGATGTAATTAGTATTAAACTTGGGGATATAATTCCCGCTGATGCTCGCCTTCTGGATGGTGATCCTTTGAAAATCGATCAGGTGCTTATTGGATTAGCATTGTTTTGCATGCTCTATTCATGTTTGAATTGGTGAGTTCCGGTTGGTTTTGTTGCTACTTAAGTTGTCTTGTTTGTGTTCTGCAGTCTGCTCTAACAGGTGAGTGCCTTCCTGTAACAAAAGGCCCTGGAGATGGTGTTTACTCTGGTTCTACCTGTAAGCAAGGAGAGATTGAAGCTGTGGTCATTGCCACTGGGGTTCACACCTTCTTTGGGAAGGCTGCTCACCTTGTTGATTCTACTAACCAAGTTGGCCATTTTCAAAAGGCAAGAAAGCAGAAGTGTAAAGCATTTTTTCTGAATTGCTAATTTTCTGTTAGTTTAATCCCAAATTTAATATTATTTTTTATGACCTTGATTATATTAGGTCTTGACGGCAATTGGAAATTTTTGTATTTGTTCTATTGCCTTGGGGATGATAGTAGAGATAATTGTGATGTACCCCATTCAAGACCGGAAGTATCGCCCTGGGATTGACAATCTTCTTGTGCTACTCATTGGAGGTATTCCAATTGCTATGCCCACGGTTCTCTCAGTAACAATGGCCATTGGCTCTCATCGCTTAGCTCAGCAGGTTGGTTAGGTTCCCTGTGTTCATTTGGTTGCTGTGAATTGAGGACTTCGGTATATGTAATATTTGAATAATGGCTACTTATTGAATTAAAAAAAAATGAATAATGGCTACAGGGAGCTATTACAAAGAGAATGACAGCAATAGAAGAGATGGCGGGCATGGATGTGCTTTGCAGTGACAAGACTGGAACTCTGACATTGAACAAGCTTACTGTTGACAAGAATCTTATTGAGGTCAGTGAGGGGATGCGTCCCCCTGCTGATTATGGGTGCATGTGTTCCTGTAAGAGATTGTGGTCCTTGTGGTAAATGTGTACCTGCATTTATCTTCTCAGGTTTTCGCCAAAGGAGTAGATGCAGATACTGTAGTTTTGATGGCAGCTCGAGCCTCGCGAACAGAAAACCAGGATGCAATTGATGCTGCTATAGTTGGGATGTTGGCTGATCCAAAGGAGGTAATTTATTGATTATCACAACTTCTTGTTACATATCTAGTTGGTGCTAATTTACGTAAGTTGCTTTTTTGTTTGAATAATTATATCTATGAAAGGCACGTGCTGGAATTCAAGAGGTGCACTTCCTGCCCTTTAATCCTACTGATAAGCGAACAGCATTGACCTATATTGACAGTGAAGGTAAAATGCATAGGGTCAGCAAAGGTGCACCAGAGCAGGTATAATCTTCACCAGCTTTATGCTTTTGGCTATACATTTTTCTATTGTTTATGCTAATTCTTGTCCGCAATATGGACTTTAGATTCTAAATCTTGCGCCCAACAAGTCAGACATAGAGCGCAGGGTTCATGCTGTGATTGATAAGCTCGCGGAGCGAGGTTTGCGGTCACTTGCTGTAGCATACCAGGTATATTGATTCCTGTTTCCCTCTTTTATGGTCCCTTGCTTTTACCATTCAGGTTGTATATAATTGAAATTGCTTATAATTTTTTCTTTTTTTGGAAGTTTTGATTCGGTATTTTCTCCTTTTGGTGCAGGAAGTTCCAGACGGAAGGAAAGAGAGCACCGGAGGCCCCTGGCAGTTCATTGGTCTCATGCCTCTCTTTGACCCACCTAGGCACGACAGTGCTGACACAATAAGAAGGGCATTAAATCTGGGTGTAAATGTTAAAATGATTACAGGTACATTCTGTTTTACGATTTTAACAAGTGTGTTGGCTTGTGATGCAGTGATTTACTTGTTACAGTGTCAATTGACTGGGAGATGTTTAAAATTGATGAGACCAAACTCTTTTAGCAAAATGTGATGATGATATATTTTCGTTGGTTGTGGCCTTTAGGTGAAATGGTACTCTTTCCATTCATTATGACTAGATTGATTCAGGATGCATAATCTCTCTGTCTATTTTAGAGTGCTGCATACGGTTATACTTTTTTTTTAATATGATTTTTTTTTTTGTTTTCTGGCACTTGACATTTAGGCCTTCTTAGCCAAATTTTATGTATGTAACTCCAAACTTTATAGTGGTTCAACTAATAGTCTATAGTTTGCTAAAATGATAAATTGACAACCTTGATTTAGAAGGAGATCATGCCAGTTCCTTACATCTTAGTTTTAATCAATATTTGCAGTGTTGACCTGGTTCGGAATTTTTTTTTTGACTTTTGTTTTGCAATTTGACTTGGGTTGGATGTATAATTAATGCACACTATGTATTTTCAACCAATTGGCATCCTCTTTTAAATGCAAGTTTTATATTTTATTGTATTTCCTATCTTTTAGCTTTTTTTTGGACTTACTTGGAGTTGTGTAATGACTTGACATGAATTGGTATTTTGGTAGTGCAGTGCTGTTGCTTTGCCGTGAAATTTCTTGGTTTTGTGGGTCTCTATGATATTGCTGAAAGGAAGGGGCTGTCTAGATGGCAAGATATTTTTGCATTGTAATTCTAGGGTTTTGAAAGAACTTTCTTTCAGTCACAGAGCATAGACAAAATAACATCCATAATGGATGGATTTTACATCCAAATCAGGATCCTCTGTTATAGTTAGTGAGGGAAAAGTTGTTGGTGGTAGACTCTAGCTAAGCAGCATGGACACGGACATGATACAGATGTGGACACGCCGACACGGCTATTTTCAAAAAAGTGTAGTACACCACATTTTAGGGCCACAGTAAAAGGTATATTTTTTTTTTTACATATACTATACGTTATATGTAAGGATATTTTATTCGAAGTTAATAGAAAAAGTGTAAGAAACACCAAATAAAATTGAAAACCACTTATTCCATCTCTTAAATGCCAAATTACGTATAAAATTTTGTGTGATTGTGGGTAGTGTGTATGAATGTCTGCCTTTTGGGAGGTATGATAATATCATTGAGCAATTGCTGAATTAGTCAGATAGCAAAATGGAGAGAGTTAACAGCCGTCTGAGACGGATAGAGTGCAGTGAACCAAAAAGTCTGTTGAACCACTTGTGTTCTGATGATCTTTGGAGGGAAGGATGACCTCCTTTATATAGGCGATGGGTATAGGAGGGAGAGCCAACCTGTGAAGGTCTTAACGGCTCATTCTTTTAAGCTGGGCCAGCTGGAGGTTAACTATACAACCCAGATCCTCAGAGGTAGGTGGAGATTTGGATTAGCAGTACTGAGCTAAATTGCATTGAATGTCTTTTCTCGTTTCCTTTGTAATGTCTTTGTCTCGATGCATTTTAATGAAGATGGAGATCTCTCTCTTGTTAGGCAGGTCAAGAGGCAGGCTTAACTTTAGCTTCCAAACCACAAGTCCCTAATGGTCCCGCATAGGATCACGACTGCCTAAAGATTTGCCCTGGCCATGTGACACCCCTGAGGGGGTGAATCCTAGGGCTCTCTACCCATGACCCAAGGAGTTATACTCATAGATGGAGATGGGCACTCGAGGGGCCTCAATCCACGTACCTAAGAAATCACATGGTTTTTTTTTTTTTTTTTTTATAATTAAATTGCAAGTTTTTTTTTTTTCTTTCCACACGTGCAATGTGTTTTATGTGTGTCTAAGAGATGAACACGTGTATTCAAGTGTCTGAAATGTGTTCGGTTCTAAAAAAAAAAAAAATTAAGGCAATTTTGGATGCGTGGCTTACACGTAACAGGGAGTGTCCGATATAGTGTCTGATATAGACAAATCACCTTCTTAGAAGTGTTTGTGCTTCTTAGCTCCAGAGTATGCTATAGCAGTCGGTCAAAACTAGAATTATCATTGCTATAGAAAACTTTGAAGTGCATTCTAAGATTTAGAGAAACATTTCTCTGCCTGTGTCATGCTTAGTGTTTTATGTTTTACATAGCCGGTCCAAAGCCCGATAAAGGTAGAGGGTTGTAGTACGTAATGTAAAACTTATAGTCACACCTTTATAAAAATGGGTCCTATGAGTTTTTCATTTGAGGCATTCTCTAGCCACGTCGCGCTGTATTGAGCCTGGGTGTATTGATAAATGGGCAAGAGTTAGCTAGGTTGTATTCCCCAAGCAACATGCCACATCAACGCCTGGATGTGGTTAGAAGTAGGCAAGGGTTGCCACACTTTAGTGGATGATTGCGGGTAAAGAAGCTAGTCCAAGAGACTAGTATAAGATTAGGAATTTGGATTCTAGGAGCATTAACAGGTAAAGGGATGGAATTAGTAGATACTATGATTAGAAGGAGAATTAATGTACTTTGTTTACAGGAAACTAAATGGTTAGGGGGAAATTTCTAGGGAAATTGAAGGACATGTAAACCTTTGATACACTGGAAAAGAGAAAAATTGAAATGAAGTGGGGATTATTATGGATATTTCAAAGTAGTGGTAGAGGTTAAAAGATAAGGAGATAGAATAATATTAGTGAAATTATGTCAGGGAGAGAGATACTACATATAATTAGTGCATATGTGCCCCCAATAGGATTAGAAGGATATATTAAACAAAATTTTTTGGAGTATTTGGATGGATTAGAACAAGGGATACCAAACAGAGTAAGTTTTTATAGGTGGTGATTTTAATGGCCGTGTAGGGAGAGGTAGTAGGGGATATGAGAGAGTACTTGGGGTTGAACTTAGGAGCCATAAAATGAAACTTTGGGAGAGAGTAACTGAGCTGAGATTAAGACATGAGACAATAGTTTTGTAAATTAAATTTGGTTTTATGCTTAAGAGAGAAGCTATTTTTCTACTTAGGCAGTTATTGGAAAATATGGGGGAAAAAAGGACCTTCATGTGGTAATTATTGACTTAGAAAAAACATAAGATAGGGCTCTAAACAGTTAATGTGGAGAGTTTCGGAAAATAAAGGTGTAATAGTTAGATATAATGATGTAATTAGAGACATGTATGATAGTGTTGTGACTAGTGTGAGAAGAGTAGGGGAGAAACACGTGATTAAGTTTACATCAAGGATCAACACCGAGTCTACCTTTTTGAATTAGTTATGGATGAACTTACTAGAAACTTTCAAGATAATATCCCCTCTCGTATATCAATTGCATTTGAATTAGTTATGGGTGAACTTTCTAGGAACTTTCAAGATAGTATCACCTACTGTATATCATTTTCAAACGATATAGTTTTAATTCATGAAACAAGAGGAGTAAACTTTTAAGCTAGAGATATGGAGAAATACTTTAGAATCTGAAGGGTTTAGGTTAAGTAAGACTAAGGCAGAATATATGGAATGACTTAGCAAAACTAGAAATAGGGATGTAGATAGAGTAAAACTTGATTAGCAAGAGATACTTAAGATTGTCCATTTTTTGTATATTAGATAAATTATTTATAACGTGGAGAGATTGAGGAGGATGTGGCCCTTAGAATTAGAGCTGGATGGATGAAATGGAGGAGAGCATTAGGTGTGCTGTGCGAATGTTGGATTCATATCGAGTTGAAGGGAAATTTTTATCGGGACTTGCTATGATGTATTGTACCAAATGTTGGATTGTTAAGAAAACAACATGTTCATACATCAAATGTTGTTGGAATGAGAATGTTCAGACAGATGAACGGTGTGACAAGAAAATATAAAATAAGAAATGAATATATTAGGGAAAAGGTAGGTAGAAGTGGCACCAATTGAAGATAAAATGAGGGAAAGTTGTCTGGGATGGTTTGGTTATGTGCATTGGAGTACATTAATGCGTCTGTGAGGAGGAGTGATTTTATCCATGTGAAGGGTGGTAAAAGAAATAGAGGAACTCAAAGGAGAATACAGGTTGAGGTGATAAGAAAGGAGATAATTACGTTAAAATTAATTGAGGATATGACTTCAAATAGAACCAATTGGAGGAAATAGATTCATGGAGCTGACCCAAAGTAATTGAGACAAAGGCAAAGGCTTGTTGAGTTGAATTGAGTGTTTCACAGTATTTTTTTTTTCTAATATTTGGTTTTTTCTAAAATTTTATACTTATATATATACATATATATTCCTTATGCTTTTTCTAGGAATGAAGATTTACTGGCTGTAGGTATATTTTTGAATTTGGTGCCCTGCTAGTAAGGGAACCTGGTTGCTATGATCTTGGAAAAGGCAGTGCCAACTTTATTCTCTTCTTTTCTATGTATATCAAGAAGGGTGGACATCTTCAAAGGGGTTGTGACTAAAGTTTTCCAGAGAGGAGATGAATCCCGGCTGTAATACCGTACTTACCTCCCTTTAAGCAAACAAATACGAAGAACCTGAGTTTGGTGGTTTAACTTTTATAATGTTTTAGATCTAATACTTGAAAATTGTTCTTGCATATGTATTCTATACTTATTTGACTGCTGGTTCCTGTATCAGTTTACAATTTGGTACAACAAGGTTTGATACTCAGTCTCATGTATTTACTGCTGAATGTTGGAACTTCTTCCAGGGGATCAACTGGCAATAGGAAAGGAAACTGGACGCCGCTTGGGAATGGGAACCAACATGTATCCTTCTTCTGCTTTGCTGGGACAGAACAAGGATGAGTCGATTGCTGCTTTACCAATTGACGAGCTCATAGAAAAAGCTGATGGTTTTGCTGGTGTCTTTCCTGGTATGCTGTTTTTATGTTTCATTATATAGTCTTCCTTCAGACTTGATGTGTGCATGCGAAGATAGACAAGTTTCTACATAATTGTTGCTTTCACTGATGAACTTATTGTGTTTATTAAACCAGAGCACAAATATGAGATAGTAAAGCGTTTGCAAGCAAGGAAACATATCTGTGGAATGACTGGTGATGGAATTAATGATGCTCCTGCTCTCAAGAAGGCTGACATTGGCATTGCTGTTGCTGATGCAACTGATGCGGCTCGTAGTGCTTCTGACATTGTCCTTACTGAACCTGGCCTTAGTGTTATCATTAGTGCTGTTTTGACTAGTCGGGCAATTTTCCAGAGGATGAAAAATTACACGGTATGCATTGGTTCACATGATGGTCTTTATTCTTATATGTTGACTTCTTTTGACTTCAGTGTCAAAGGTTCACATTCTATCGAACAAGTTTTCCATTTTCAGGAATGATGGACTTACGAAATTATGAACCTTTATTGTTTGCTTTTCACCTTTATCAACCTATGTTCATTTATTCTGTTCATTTACTCTGTTTTTTCTTTTTTGCAGATTTATGCTGTTTCTATTACGATCCGTATTGTGGTAAGTTCTGCAGTGGTTTTTCTGGGAGGTTTAGTCATGTAGATAGGGTCTTATGATGATAAAGTTTGAATCTTTGTCATGCATATAGAACTAATATGGAATTATTTTGAGTGCATTCTGCGTTAAGTTTTTGAACTTTTCTGTGTGTTTTTCTCTGTGACAGCTTGGTTTTATGTTACTGGCCCTCATTTGGAAGTTCGACTTTCCACCTTTTATGGTTCTTATCATTGCAATCCTCAATGATGGTTTGCTCTCTCTCTCTCTCTCTCTCTCACACACACACACACACACACACACACACACACACACACACACATTGGCATTCAAGGATTGTCTGCTTTCATATTCCATCCAAGAAATAAGTCCATGGCAACTGAGCGTGGTATGGTAATGAAATGCATTGGCCAACAATGATTTTGAAATGGAGAATTCAAATGGCCTGCTAATTTTCGTTTTCTGTAAATATGCATGTGTTACTTGATTTTAGTGTCATTGTTAAAAACTCATCTACTCTTTAATCATGCAACGGGAGATCATTTACAAGTTGATTCAACTCAACTCTACTGAGCCTTGTCCCAACTCATGATCCTTCAATGATCGAGTCCAATGAATGATCAGATCATAAAACTTTTGTCTCTGCTGGCTGTTTTATGCGGGTGTTCTAGGACAACTTTCTGGGTGCTTGTCTTTGCATCTCACTACTACCTGTGATATGTCAGGTACCATTATGACAATATCAAAGGATAGGGTGAAACCATCTCCTCTGCCGGACAGCTGGAAGCTGTCTGAGATTTTCACAACAGGCGTTGTTCTTGGTGGCTACTTGGCAATGATGACAGTCATATTCTTTTGGGCACATATAAAACAAACTTCTTCCCGGTAAGCAGGCCTGCCTTCAATAATAGGTCAAGAAGATTGTTCATGGAAGATGCACCTGAGCGACTTTGAACCTGCTGAAATTGATTTCTATTTTCAAGCTTCTGTTAGGCTGTTGATGTTGGTTTTACTGAAATCATACATGATATCTTTTTGCATTGAGAAAATCTATGCAATTTTGATTGATGGCAAAAAGGAATCATGCAGATGATGTTACCTCTTCTGTTTGTCCGAATTCTTTGTGCTTACCAGACGTGCATGCATTTAGTTGCTTTGTTAGTTCTGTTTTTGAGATGAATGACTTAATTGTTGATTTACTCTCGTGGTATTCTCAGCGGGTATTTGGGGTTTCAACTCTTGAGAAAACGGCTCACGATGACTATAGAAAGCTTGCTTCAGCTATATACCTTCAAGTGAGCATTATCAGCCAGGCTCTTATATTCGTTACACGATCTCGAAGTTGGTCTTTTGTCGAGCGTCCTGGCTTGTTGCTTGTGGTGGCTTTCGTGGTTGCTCAATTGGTGAGTCATTGCAATTCATTTAGTGCAAGTTCATTTTCTGTAAGGGAGAAAACCTCAACCTCTATTTTCGGTGTGAGCAGATTGCTACGCTAATTGCGGTTTATGCAAGTTGGACCTTTGCTGCAATCGAAGGAATTGGATGGGGTTGGGCTGGCGTGATTTGGCTTTATAATATCATCTTCTACATCCCCCTTGATTTCATAAAATTCTTTATCAGCTATGCCCTCAGTGGGAGGGCCTGGGATCTTGTTCTTGAGCAAAGGGTACGAATTTCCCTGATTTGGTGGTGTCATATATCTGATGGAGTTTCTTCTTAATGACTGGATTTCATTTTCTCGTCATCTAACATATTTTTTATTTTGCAGATTGCCTTCACAAGGCAAAAGGATTTTGGGAAGGAACAGCGTGAGCTTAAATGGGCACATGCTCAAAGAACTCTTCATGGGCTCCAAGTGCCTGACCCCAAAATGTTTACTGACCGTATCAATTTCACGGAGCTTAATCATATGGCTGAGGAAGCAAAAAAGAGAGCTGAAATTGCAAGGTGTGCATCAGCTGACTAAAACTGGATTTGATATGCCCTTGCCATGACATTACTAGATTGCTAGGCAAAGCCATACTTAGGAAATGGAGTGAAAAATGTTCAATGGCGCAACTCCTTTATTGCTTTACTAACATGATTATTGCTTTGGTCTTTCTGGTCAGCTAAATTTAGGTAGATATACGTGTTATGGTTTTCTAGAGGAATTGTATTTCTTCATTGTTTGGACCCCTTCCAATATTGTCTTTTGGATTTGTGGTGCTTGACTATGCCCATTAAGGTTTTCATAAGCCACAAATCTACTTTTCTGATTTTGTGTTTGCTTGTCCTGTTGCAGGTTGAGAGAACTACACACTCTGAAAGGCCACGTAGAATCTGTGGTGAGATTGAAGGGTCTTGACATAGACACAATTCAACAAGCCTACACAGTCTGAGGAGATAACCTGGTACAATTTACTGCTGCTGAGAGTAAAGAAGTATAATGAGCATATAGTTGTGAGTTACCCTTGAAGCGATTTTGATTGGCGCGTCTGTGCGTTCCATTTTCAGCTCTTAAGCTGCCATTGTTGGCCCTTATTCGTCTGTGGTCTGTGTCATGTCTTGGCCCACATAAGCCTGGAATTTTCAAATTGCTAAGGATGCACTTATTATGCCAAATTTTATTGTCTATATCAGTAAGGTTTTTGGTCTTCTGTCCTTTCCTCTTATAATTTTGACTTGACCTAGTTGAGGTAACACGTATTGCCCTTGAAAGTGGTATAACGAAAAACTCTGCCAAGTGATCTTGCTTGTTTAGGAGTGTTGTTTGTGCTTCTGATTCTTCTCGTTTTTTTTTCCTCTTTCTAATCAGCTTTGTTTGTGCTTTCCATGTTGAGGCATTGTATGATGCAAGGATTCTTAGGAAATCTCAGGAAATTTGTTGTGGAAAATCAGTTTGGAGATGATTGGGGAAATTAAAGAAATAAATATTGGAAGGTTGAGATAGTTTAACGAGAATGTAACTGTGAAGGAACTCATTTCTCAACAATACATGGGAAAATAGATGCAAAGATAGACAGCCCTTGAAAGTTTGGGAAAGATCAAAATCATGTTCTACCTTTTATTTTAGCTACTAAAATTTATTCTTAGATATTTTTGCTTGAAATTTTGAGAGGGAACCTCTGTCATTTCGTTGGAATGGGTATCTTTGATTAGTTGTTTGTTTCCATTTCAAATACGTTTGGGGCATTGAGCTGCTCTAACCATCTTCCATTCTAAACTAGACGGATGTAATCACTGTTATCGAAGATTATTGTCTGCTTTCGTATCTCGTGCTCTATGTTTTTGGATCTTTCTGTGTAAGACTAAGAACCATTCTCTTGCTCGAGCTTGGTCCTAGTGATATCTAGTTCGTTTCTTGTTTGTCTTCTTCTACCCTTTTTAAGTCATTATACTATGCGAGGTTGTCAGTATCTTACGTTGGATTGTATAAGAGGTTTACATGATCGAATCATAGGATCGGATTGAGAATCGTAAAATCTTATAAATAAAGAAAAAAATGCATGACAATCTCTGCATAAATAATATTTATTAGAAATAGACACAAATTGAGTCTAAATTATACAACAAATACAACTAATGTTAAAAATATAATAAATTACATAAATATATACATTATATAATATCACAAAAGAAAGGTTGAACTATGTATTACAAGAAGGATCTATGAAAAAAGACAAAAAAAATAGTTGAATAAGAGTTTTGTAATTTAACGGATGACTATGATTAAAGAAAAATATAAAAAGAAAAGAAGAATAGATTGTATAAAAAAAGAAAAGAAACAAAAAAGGTTAGATTTTTAAACTAATTTGATTAATTGGAGAAAAGCAAAAGAAAAAAATGCGGTTGAGTAATTAAGTATAAAAAATCAGAGAGAGAAAAGCAAAAGAAAAAAATGCAGTTGAGTAATTAACTATACAAAATCAGAGAGAGAGAGAGAGAGAGTAGATGAACTGTTGTTGAAGAGTGAAATGAATTGGAGATGGAGATGCCTGAATAGCATTTATATTCCTTTGGCTCTCTAATTTTTTTTCATAATATTGCAATGTAGAAATGTGAATGTAAATTGTACTAATTTGTTTTCCTCACATGTTTGATCTAATATAAAATATTTTTATAATATTTGAACCTAGTATTAAAGGGATAGACCACAAACAACAAAATAATCCAAAAAAAACCTGGCAGCAAATGAAGTTTAGAGATGGGATCAGATAGGATTGGAATTCAGATCAAGATTCTACTATCCAGTAAGACTCCACACCAAAATCGTAAGATCCTACTTCCACAATGAATCGGGAAAGTTCCTACTCACACTGTTTACCATCCTGTTTAGGAAGCCCTGCTTTAGCTAAATTAAGCTAACTTATCAATGATTTGGAGAAATAGATCATGAAGATGGTCTCGGCATGGCTGTTTATTACTACATTATCCAAAAGGAATGATTATTTGCTAAGCAAGAACATAGTCCTAATACACGACGCCTCACAGCTAGATCTTGTTCCGTCCCGTGCAGTGCTGTTCGGACATGAATTACAGGGATAGCTTCTCTTCGTATTTCATCTGATGTGAGCTTCAAATATCAAACGAGAGCTTTATCAAGTTGAGCCTTTTTCTCCATTTCCACTGTGACAGTACTGCCTCCGGTCCCTTTGTATCTATACCACATAGAGCATACTAGGAAGTATCCCATATTTATGGCCCCAAGACCAGCAACCAGGTAATAGAAATAGTCCAGCCTCCCTTTGTTAAGATCTTCCGGCAACCAATCAACAGTTCCGGCCCCTCGTGTTCTCTGGTGAACTACTGACACCAAGAAACCGCTCAGATAGCTAGATGCCGCCATGCCACAAAAGAAGAAGGACCCGGCAATGCTCCTCATGTTCTCCGGAAATTGCTTGTAGTAGAATTCGACTTGGCCGATGGCCATGAATGCCTCTGCAAGTCCGGCTAGCGAGAGCTGAGGAACCAACCATAGAGCCGACATGGAAGAAATGGCGCCTCGTTTTTGTTCAATGCCAAGTGTCGGTGTAGTAAGAGCCAAAGTCCTTCTCCAATTCTCAACCAAGGCGGAGACGAGCGATGTGAGTGCCGAAAGGCCTATGCCGATGCCCATTCTTTGGAGGATTGTGATGCCGCCTTCTTTTCCAGTGAACCTCCGGAGCGTCGGGACTAAGATTCGGTCGTATATGGGTATCCAGAGAGTGAAGGACAGCATGCTGAAGACTGGGTAAGTTGCAGCAGGGATTTGGAACTTAGTGTGTGGAAAGTGTCTGTTGGATTGAAGGGCTTGGAAGACCAGAAAGGTTTGCTGTTGGACTATAGATACAAAATATACAATGGCCGCAGCCCAGATAGGGATGACCCTCAGCACACATTTCACTTCTTCCACTTGCTGCATACTGCAGAGTCTCCATGGATCGGCCGCTGTTCCGTCTGGGTTGATTTTGTCGTCCAGCGTCGCTATTGCTGCCTTGTCCAGGAATCTGATATAGTATTGTCATATTTTGATCAATCTACGAGTAGAGTTCTGAATTTGGAGATATAGTGACAGTATTTGCACTAGCTAAGACATATAATATATATGGTCCAATTGCATGAGTTGAGTGGTTCCTGTGTTTTTGTCTTTTTTATTTAGTTACAGGAGTGACTTAGACGTTGATCTGATTGCAACACATCACATAAATTTGATTGTGGCCCCACAAAACAGTCTCTCAAAATCAGCTGATTCAACTTGGGCTTTTCTATTTTAATTTTAGGCAGAAAACTAAGAAAAGTCTAGTTGATCCCATATAGATATATGACAAACTTGTCATTCAGAAAAGTCTATGATAATATGGGTTTTAGGTGGAGGATTCATATTCACTAGTTCGTCAAAGAAATGAGACCAGATGTCAAGTGGTTCAGCCAACGCTGACCCCATTGTCTTGGATGGGTTTGCAGGATATCATTTGGAGTTTCTCGTGCCTTGCTGTTGTTGTTGTTGTTTTTTGTTTTTTTTTGTTTTTTGTTTATTTTATATTTTATTTTATACAAAAAAAGAAAGCAACTAAGCGACACTATAACTCTATTAGGGTGCTTGCTAGACCTTACAGCACCAGGTATAGGGGTTAGAGTCCCAAGTGAGACTTAATCCAGAGTTGCGCAACGGACTTATTAGGTTATAGATGCATGCTCATGGAGTTGTGGAGTATGGATGATCCTACCAAGAGGTTATGAGAAGACTCGTATGCAGACACTTAAGTTGTGTTTGGATCAAGGATTTGGTGATAAAAAAGAAAATAAAAAGGAGAAGGTAAGAAAAAAGAGAACAAAAATCTTATTTCATTTTGTTTTCTTTTCTATCACCTTTTTTTTTTCTTTGCTTTTCTTTTAATAAATTTGGGTTCTAAATACAGTATTAAGACGAGAAGCACAAGCTCTTACCCCTGGACCAACCCTTTGTTGGTGCTTTGTTGTTTTGTTAGTGCAGTGTTTGAGCAGAAAGAACTATAGACACCGGTGTTCTGTTGAAGTTTTGAAGAACCCCTAGAACTTGGGTCATAAACATGGTAGATGGGTAGGCTTGACGAGTTTTAGTGAAGAGGCTGAGGAAGACTTCTTTCCTCCAACCACACGTTCTAACTTCAGCTGAACAAGTTTTTATTACTTGAACCATACGTTTTGCTTTTAAAATATCCTGAGCGTTATGCTGGTTGAAACAAAAATGATATTCATCATATATTCGTAAATTTATGAGTATACTGAAACTATGAAACTGGGGTGGGCCTGCTTGCATAAACAAAGTTGCAAACTCTCAATAGGCACTAACTCGATCCCATGTTTCGATTAATTATATGTTCTAATAGGCTTTAGAGATCAAAGCTCTCTGCAGGTTGCTATTACGCTTTCCTATCGTGAGTATGAAAATCATAGCCGATTATAAACCATCTGTTTCCAATCGTGAGTATGAAAATCATAGCCGATTATAAACCATCTGTTAAATCAGAGCCGATTATAAACCATCTGTTATCTTGTTGGTTGTTTGATCTTTAAAATACAAGGTGGTGAACTTATTGGATGTAGATACAAGTAGTAAATACAAAAGTATTTAGAATTAATTACAACCGTACCCCTTAAACTACGACTCAATATCAAGAAATTCCCCTAAACTCTAAAACGTAAACCATTAACTCTCTGAATTATCAATTGTATCAATTAACACCTTATGTTAGCAATTCGTTAGGAAAATGGGTGAAATTTTGTTATGTGACTTGTATATTTTCATAAAAGTATGATTTTATATTTAAATTAATCTCTCTTCTTATGAGAATTGCCTAATAATTGAAATGTCTAATGAAATGACATGTAAAAATAGGAATAATATAAGGAGTATTTCAGTCATTAAATAATTATTATAAAACGATAAGATAATTTATGTATAAAATGAACTTTTATGACTGTGTAAGTTGCAAGACAATTTTTTATCTACTCTCTTAACAGATTGCTAATATATTGCTAACAGAAGGGGTTGATTGATATAAATTGATAGTTTAGGAGTTAATTTATTTCGTTTTAGAGTTTAGAAGAGTTTACTGATACTGAGTCATAGTTTAGGGTGTGTGTTTGTAATTAATCAAATAGTTAATTAACAATCTGTGCAGATTAAGATTTTTCTCTAGACAGTCATTAATTATATATGTTTAGAGTTGGTTACCTGAATTGTTCCGTGTAAGGAAGCTTGGAGTTGATAGACTTAGGGGGCATATAGTTGAAGAGGGAGAGCCATGGTTGCTCAGGCAGCACGAGTCGACTCTTCTTAGCTGCAACAACCAGGACCTGAGCTACGCTTGTTAGGGGACTACCCTCTGGCTTCACTTTCACATATATTTTTGTCCCCATGAAGAAGAGAACACACGATATCAACATGAAGGCTGTAGGAATTCCCAATCCTACAGCCCAGCTTATATCAGATTGCACATAGACGACCAATGTCAATGACACCATCATGGCGAAAGTCAAGGTGAAGAAGTACCAATTGAAGAAGCTATCGATTCCCCTTTTTCCAGATTCAGTGTTGGGATTGAACTGGTCGGCTCCGAAGGCCAAGTTGCACGGCCGGATGCCGCCTGCTCCTACCACCATTAGTCCAAACCCGCTTAGTAGAAACGCCATTTGCCACGGTGTTGGGCCGATGCATTGGCTAATGTCATCTGATGTGCAGTGTGGGGGATGCAGCTTCTTGATTGCAGCTGTTAGTGCTATTACAAGCAATCCCTTCATGCCAAAAAAAAAAAAAAAAAAGTGGGCAAACACAAAAAGATTTAGGGCATGGTTCCAATGAGGAGCCTGAGTTATTTGAAATGAAGTCCTGAATTAAGTTCTATGCTCCGTGATGGCAAGTGTTATGCACCCAGCCAGCACTGTGACGTGGGGTGGTTCAAGTCAAGGAAATCAGCCTCTCTACAAAAAGTGGGCGTAAAGGTTGCCTATTTCTTTTTTCAGATGTAGTAAAGATCTTGTTCACTACAGCTGTTAGTGCTGCAGTACGTTTTTGGTGTCGGGTGCTTAGTAATGTCATTTCTATTCTCCCTGTGGTAATTGAATTTTGCATATGAAGGATTGTGGGCAGCTACACGCGATACGTACTCAGTTCAATTTATATTGGGTTAAGTATAAATATTTTTTAAACTATGATTCAGTATTATTAAGTCATTTTAAACTTTAAAATATAATATATTGACCCCTCTGAATTATTAATTTCTATCAATCGATGTCTTATGTTGGTAATCTGTTAAGAAAATAGATGAAAAATTGGTATGTGACTTGTACATATTTACAAAAGTATAGTTTTTATTTTTTAGTTTTTATTATTATCTAAATTGATCTTTCCTTGTTATAATAGTAACTTAATGTCTAAATATAAGGGTAATACAAGAGATATTTCAGTCACTATCCAATTATTACAAAAAGAGAAGGTAATTTAAGTATAAATTAAATTTTTACGAATATGTACAAGTTACCTCTTAAGTTTTCACATATTCTCCTAATAGATTACTAACAAAAGAGTTGATTAATATAAATTAATAATTTAGAAGATCAATTTGTTATATTTTAAAGTTTAAAAAATTTATTAATATTAAGTCATAATTTAAAAAGTATGTTTGTAATTAAACTTTTTATATTCCTAGCTCAAATCTCTAAAACCAGTGTGATTTTATAATGAGGGGTAAATTTGGGTATGAATGAATGTATACATTAGTACATATATATAAGTTAGTACCAGAAAAGATGCGATTGAAGCAAATCCCAATGTCTTATAGCGTCCAAAGTAGGTGTCGGAGAGGAAAGCTCCTAGTAATGTAGCAATGTTGGTGGTACCATTGAAGACGTTGATGAGAGTTGTAGCAGTGATGCTTTTCATGTTGAATACTGTTGTAACATAGACCAAGAGATTGGCCAAGGTGCCAATGGCTCCGAGCTTCTCAAACGTCTCATTTCCTGAAATTTTTTTTTAGAAAGGTCAATCAAGTCCCGAGAAAAAAATAATTAAAAAAAAAACCAAAAAGCATAGATTTGTATGCGTATTAAATAAAAAAAAAAAGAAGAAGAAGAAAGCTGCTTGTCGTACCTATAATGAAGGGCATGGCTTTCACTCCTCTGTAGTTAATCTCAGGCTCATCAGTTGTAATAACTTTATCATTCTTTTCCATGGTTTCTTTCTCACTTTTGTCCATGTTTCACAGAAAGGACTCTCTCTCTCTCTCTCTCTCTCTCTCTCCACTGTTTTGCAGTGTCTCAATGATATAAGTTGGGAAGTGTGAGAAGTGAAGATAGAATAGAACTTGGGCCAAAGGCTCTTAAATAATGTGATCAATACACCCTTCTCCAATTTCATGTCCTCACTGACCAGTCCATGTGAACGCAGCGCCCAAAACTAACCAGTCCATGTGTTTCTTCTCTTCCTCACTAACCAGTCTCCTCTCTCTCTCTCTCTCTCTCTCTCTCACTCTCCACACACCTATATATATATATATCACTCACCCAACTATACCATTGTTTGTCCATAAGTGTGGACTTTTAATTCGTGGTGGACCACAAATTACATCAACAATTGGTACTTTTGGCAAGTAACATTTAACACTTTTTACTTAGCAAAAACAAAGCACAAAAATTTCAAAGAAAACGGAAGCAAATCTGAAACTGGCTAAGAGATTCTTGCCAGATCTCTCTAGTATCCGTGTGAAGAAACTATTTATGGCATTTTACCTGATAATCATAAAGTTTCTTTGGCGACATTAAATGCTTTAAGCAGGCAGATATGGTAGTTTTAATTACAGACTGACCAAGATTTGATTCACTGTTCACCTAGACAGCTATATAGATATATATACTTATTCACATATCATGTCAAAGAGTAATGATAGCGTTAAGCGAATGTGAAAACACTTGGACACCTAACGCCAACATTGCTTTATGTCAAAACCAACCGGTCAATCAAGTCTCTGCCTTATGTTTTTCTCTAATACTTATTTTCTGAAAAAGACCTGTCCAATCGCTTCAAAATTTCTTTTGGAGGCCGGTATAGTTTTCACACTACATGAAAATTCAATTATTTAATGCTTGCAATTTGCATGGCCATGAGGAAAAAAAAAAGAAGGAACGTGCCAAGCTAGTCAATCACGTATCTGCCTTGTTTTTCTCTGACATTTATTTTCTGAAAAAGACCCTTCCGATCACTCCAAAATTTATTTTGCAGGTCCACATTGAGTTCACATTTCATGAGAGTTCAATTATTTCGCGAAATGTGAATACGCCTTTTGGGTTGGGATTCCACATTGGTGGGTGTGTTTCCTCCACTTAGCTCTCTCTTAACTTTTCTGTTTAATGAGTTATTTGGGTTTGGGTTATCCGTGTTATCAAAAAGAAATTATTTCATGCCCCAAAATTGTCAGGTCATAAAAAAAAAAGAAAAAAAAAACACAATGCGATGATTGTGCATACTCGTGCGAGCAAGGGCGAGATTAGGTGACATTGAACTTGTACAAGTGTTGAACTGACTTGAAAGTTAGTGACGTTACGGGGCCATTGTTTTCCAAGTTCCTTTGTGAATGATATGTTTGGAGCTCTTGAGGTCTAGTTGGGAACTGTATCTATCTATTTTTATATAGGTTAGTATGAATGTCTATCACTTGATAAATGTGTAGGGTTTTCGTCTCTCATAGTTTAGTTGCTAAGTAATATTGAGTACTCGATATTTATCATTGTTAAATGATGACGCGTGACGTGTAAATACACCACTAACCTGAATTTGTAGTATAGTATGAAGACTTTTAAGATAACATCATATTAGATTTTGTCACGTGCTATTTTTTTCTTAAAAATATTTCCACTACACTATAAATTTTGGTTAGTGAAGTATTCACATGCCAAGTGTCACCATTTGATATGAATGAATACCGAGTATTCAGTATAACTTAACTACTAGATTATTTTCCCTTTGAGAGAGTCAATTAACTAGTAGGTTGAGGTCTTATTTGCATGACCTATCAGTTGCAAATTAGTACTCACAAAAGTCTCATTTTGCAACTACTTCCTTTCTAAAATGTCATGAGAGTAATGGTATCTAAATAAAAAAATTTATACATAATTTATTGTCAAAATAATGTGATAGAATGAGAACCATTCACTTAAAAACATAACATTTATCATGGTGACTCTTATTTATAAAAATACCACCGTCACATCATTTTGATAATTTTTGTGTATAAATTTTTCAAAAAAAAAAATAGTTTCTATACAAAAATATACAGTCCATGGTTCTATAATCAGGCACTCACTTCAAAAATCCTTAACTTCCAAAACATTGTTGGATATATATATATATATATATAAGATTAGGTATATGTAAATGAAATTCTATATATATAGATACACATATATATGTATATATACACACCCACGTAATCTAGTCCTACAGTAAGATAGAGTGGTAAAAATTAATAGTAAAAATATTATTGGCTTCTGGAAATAAGTGTTGCTGTTTGTCAGCTAAGGAGCTAGAGTTGTACATCTCTCCGCTCTATTTATTGGTTATTTTGTTTATTAGCCTACAACAAATTCAACAAATATAACCCAGAACTGAATTGATAATGTTCATGACATTTCTTTCCAAGCTTGAACAATTATCAGAGATCATGGAGACTTATGTAAGGTAAATTATACATACATATATATATATATATAATAACTGTAATATATATACATAATAAAAATATTAATCATATATTAATAAATATATGTATACTAACCTTTAGCCATTGTTGTCTAAGTGAACTTACTTTCTATACTTTTGCAAATGTAAGTTGCTTCCCTCTCTCAATCTTTGTGTATAAAACTCTCTGTAGATAGAATCTTTTAACCTACGCAGGACATTCCTTGAACGATGGATATCACAAGTAATATATAACTACTAGGTTAGGGACTCTTATCTTTATTCTTATTGGTTCCTTTCATCGAGGAATCATTATCTGATAGTGGGGACTTGATAGGTTTTAGCCAACCACCACTAGTGTTTCACATGGAGTGACATCTATTCCTATCATCACTCGTAACTAACTAACAAATAGATAAATACACAATATATATCATAGATATATATGTATATACTTTATACATGTGGCAAGTGGACCACACTAAGAAGACTTGTTTTACATTCTCCCACTTAATTTACTAGACACATGAAAACTATATGAGTGATAGATATTGTATTAAGGCCACAAATTTCCTAATCCTTAAACTTCTTTCTCTATTTGTGAGTACCAATCATGAATCATGGCGATTGTACCCTTAATAGGTATTCTCTTCCATGTATTACAATGTATGGCAGTTCCTAATAAGCACTTAATGAGGTATTTTAATACTTTATCAATGGTCACATACTAGTCATTTAAGGTCTTACTTTATTTATTCCAATGGATATCATATATGACAATTATTTTATTTGCATAATTAAAGTCATGTCTTTATTATCTAAAAACATTTAAAAATTATTTACAAATTGTGAATTACCAACATAAGAAAACTAAATTAAACAGTAAATGAGCTAATAAGTCTCATATGCTCCACATGACCATAATATACTTTAGCCGGTAATGCTTTGGTCATGGGATCTGCAACCATCAACTCGATGCTAATGTGCTCAATAGCTACGTCCTACATCTTTACTTTTTCTTTGACAATAAGATACTTTATGTCAATGCGCTTGTTTCGACTGTCACTTTTGTTATTTTTTAAAAAATAAACTGCAGCCAAATTATCACAGTAAAGTCTTAATGGTCTCGATATAGAATCAATGACCCTTAATCCTGCGAGAAAATTCCTTAACCGTAGAGCCTGTGAAGTAGCTTCATAGCATTCAATAAATTCTGCTTCCATAGTGGATGAAATAGTTATGGCTTGCTTGATACTTCTCCAAGTATAGCTCCTCTAGCAAGAAGAAAGATATACCCTGAAGTAGACCTTCTAGTGTCTGAACATCCAGCAAAGTCTGAATTTGAATATCCAATTACCTCTAATGAATCCATATCTCTGTATGTCAACTTGTAGTTTTTAGTTCCTTGCACATACCGAATGACTTTCTCGGTAGCTTTCCAATGTTCAAGTCCTGAATTGCTTTGGTATCTGTCCAACATTCCTACTACAAACGCAATATCAGATCTTGTACAGACTTGAGCACACATCAAGCTGTCAATTGCTGATGCATAAGGTATGCTCTTCATTTGCTCTTGTTCCAAATTATTTTGTGGTGACTGAATTAGACTAAACTTGTCTTCTTTGACAATGGGTGCTACACTAGGTGAGCAAGATTTTATATTAAATCTTTCCAAAACTTTTTCAATGCAGGCCATTTGAGAGTGTCCCAATATCCTTCGGGATCTATCTCTATGAATTTCAATGCCAATGATATAAGAGGCTTCACCTATATCCTTCATTTTAAAGTTTTGAGAAAGAAAAACTTTTGTCTCACTTAGCAGACACAAATCACTGCTTGCAAGTAAAATATCATCCACATATAAGATTAAAAAGATGTATTTACTCTCACTGACTTTAAGGTATATACACTGATCAATAATGTTCTCCGTAAAGCCATATGAAGTAACAATGTTGTGAAACTTTAAATACCATTGGCGGGAGGCCTATTTTAATCCATGTATAGATTTTCTTAACTTACAAACCAAATGATTATCTTTAGAAGAAAATCCCTCTAGCTAAATCATGTATACCTCTTCCTCAAGATCTCCATTCAGGAAAGCCGTTTTCACGTCCATCTGTTGTAACTCTAAATCAAAATGAGCTACTAATGCCATGATAATCCTAAATGAATCATTCTTAAAAACTAGAGAGAGGGTTTCATGGTAATAAATCCCTTCCTTTTGAGTGAAACCGTTGACTATAAGTCTGGCCTTATATCGTTTAATGTTACCAGAAGAATCTTTTTTGGTATGATAGACCCATTTACAGCCAACAATTGTAGACTCTTTTGGCAATTGAACGAGATCCCAAACTTGATTTTTAGCCATCGATTCCATCTTTTCTTTCATGGTATCATGCCATAAGGTGGAATTAACCCCATTCCCGACTTGTGAAAACAAACTAGATCATCTTTAGGTCCAACATCAAAGTCAGACTCTTGTAGGTATACAAGGTAATCACTAGAAATTGCTGATCTCTTTTCTTTTGAAGATCTCCTTACTCCCGTTGGTTCTTGTAAATTTTAAATGGGAGGTTTTACTTGAATTTGTTCCTCATGGAGTGGTTGTTCTTGAGTTGGTTGCTCTCCAATGATATCTGAAATTTGGGATGGAAAAGCAACCGCTTCTCCAATTGATTTCTCAATGGGGTGCCTTATTTCCTTAAACTCAATGGTTCGAGGAGAACCACTCCTACTAGTTTCAAGATCCTTAAGAAATTTAGCATTTTTAGCTTCAACAATTCTAGGTGTGTGTGAAGGATAACAAAACCTAAATACTTTGGAGTTTTTTGCATACCCAATGAAAAACCCGCTAATTGTTCTTGGGTCTAGTTTCTTCATGTGTGGGTTATAAACCTTCACCTCAACTGGAGAACCCCATATGTGTAGACGTTTTAAATTTGGTTTCCATCTTTTCCATAATTCAAAAGGTGTTTTAGGAATAACTTTAGATGGAATCCTGTTTAAAACATACACAGCGGTTTTTAAGGCCTCACTCCATAGATCTATCGGAATATTAGAATGACTTAGCATGCTCCTTACCATGTCCATAAGTGTGCGGTTCCTTCTTTCAGCCACACCATTTTGTTATGGTGTACTTCCAAGCATTGAATATTGAGCAATTATGCCCTCTTCTTTAAGGAACCTAGCAAATGAACCTAGTAATTGTCCTAATTTTGTGTACCTCCCATAATATTCTCCACCCCTGTCTGACTTTACGATTTTGATTTTCTTTTTTGTTTATCTCCTATCTCTGCCTTATAGGCTTTAAAAGCATCTAGTGCTTCAGCCTTATCAAATAAGAGGTAGAGATACATATATCGTGTATGGTCATCAATTAATGAAATGAAATATCTCTGACCATTCAAACAAGATGGAGTAAATGGTCCACAGAGGTCTGTGTGTATGATTTCACGAGCATCAGAACTCCTCTTGCCACCTTTAGTGGACTTGTTGGTTTGCTTTCCCTTAATGCAATCCATACAAGTACCAAAATAAAAAAATCAAGAGTATTTAAAACTCCTTCATTTACCAATCTTTTAGTTCTTTCCTTAGAGATATGTCCCAATCTCCTATGCCATAACATAAAGAAATTCTCATTGATAATGTTCTCTTTATGCCAATCCCATCATGCAAGGGCGAAAAGTTATTTTCAAAATTAGGATTTAAATCAAATCTAAATAATCCATCATCTAAAAAAATCGTTGCCAATAATAGCTTTATTTTTCAATAAATCAAAATTTGTATCACTAAAATTGAAACTAAATCCAAAATGTACTAATTTAGAAATAGAAACCAAATTTCTAGAAAACGATGGAACATATAAAGTGTTTTCAAGATCGAAAATAAAATTAGATTTTAAAACTAGTTTGAAAGTCCCAACAGCTTCCACATATGAACGCATTCCATTTCCTGAATAAATGGTTTGTTTACTTATTGTTGGTTTTCTTAGGCTGAGAAAGCCTTGCATGGTATTGATAATGTGAATTGTAGAACCAGAATTAATCCATCATATATTATTGGGAACATTAACAAAATTAGATTCATAACACACAAAGGATAAGAGATTATCTTTCTTAACGAGTCATTTCTTATACTTAGCACAATCCTTCTTCATATATCCCTTTTTCTTGCAAAAGAAGCATACACCTTTATTGCCATAACGTTTCATTGGCACTTTTCCATTATTCTCTTGAGGAACACCATTGCCCTTGTGATCCTTCTCCTTTGCATGAAATTCTAGATTAGTAATTTCTAGCTTTTTAGGCTTCAGCTTTTCTTCCTCTTAAACACACATGGTCAGAAGTTCATTTACTAATCTGTAGACATAAGAAAATCTTATCTTAATATTTAATTTACTATCTTATCCTAATTAAATTAATAACAAATAATTATTTTTCTGTGGGCTCAAATAATTATTTTTATTAATTTAATTACAACAAAAAATATGCCATTAAATATAGATCAAATAACCCTTTTTAAATGTGATAACAAGAACTTAATATCACACATTATAATAATTTAAGATGTTGTGGCTATTCTTAAATTAATGTAATGCTCAAGTTTCTCAAGATGACATAAAATAATCTTTAATGAGACAAAACACAATTTAATAATTGAAGAACATAAATTATTGTCCCACAATACTTTTTAGAAAAGCCATTAGCCGATTTTAGATAAAACCACAAACATATGCATGTACAGAAACCTAAGATCTATCTGTATTTTTCAAAAAAATTCAGAACAGAATCTTATAAATAAATAAACTATATATATATATATATATATATTTATATATTTTACAAATTTACCCGTACAAAGAATTATGAGACAATCCCAATAATTAGCAGTAAAACAATAACATACATGTATACATGTGTATCAGTTTGCATCAAATATGGTGGGGCCACAAAAACTATATGCGTGCCAAATATATCCATTGATCATATCATGCTAAGTCTATAGAAATTTGAAATTTCATGCTGTCTCAATCAATAGCTCATAAACAGTATTAAACTCAACAATCGTACAAACAATAGATGACTTAGGTCGCGGAGCATAAATCAACTTTATCAAAAACATCTTAAGTCGGAATGACACAATTTCAATTTAATAACTTCACGCATATATATATATATATATGTATATATTAAATAAATTTCATTCCGAATCATTGTCAAATGATAAATACAGATCACTGTAATATATGTATGATCAATATATATTATCTGTATACTGAATAATATGAATTAGAGGGTGGTTCTGATACACAATGTAAGATAAATTATATATATACATATATAATAACTGTAATATATATACATGTATACGCATCAGAAATATTAATCATATATTAATATTAATAAATATATGTAAACTAACTTCTAACCATTGTTGTCTAAGTGAACTTGTTTTCTATGTTTCTGTAAATGTAAGTTGCTTCCCTCAGTTTTTGTATATAGAACTCTCTGTAAATAAGATCTTCTAACCTATGCAGGACTTAATTCCTTGAACGATGTATATCACAGACAATATATAACTGCCAGACTAGACACCCTTATCTTTATTCTTATTGGTTCATTCCATCAAGGAACCATTATCTGATAGTGAAGACTTGATAGGTCTTAACTAACCACTACTAGTATTTCACATGGAGTGGACAACTATCCCTATCATTACTCGTAAGTAACTACTAAATAGATAAATATACATTATATATCATAGATATATATGTATATATTTTATACATGTGGCAAGTGAGTCGCCCTAAGAAGACTTGTCTTACAACTTATTCAAATAGGGTATTCCCAGAACATTTGTATCGAACAAGAGGATTTTCAGGTTGCATTTTTTCCATGGCCACATCAAGGGTGTCTGCACTGGCTCCTTTGTACTTATACCACTTTGCACACACTAGGAAGTAGACCAAATTCAAGACCTCCAAAGCAGCAATCAAGCAGTAAAAATAGTCGAGTCTCCCCCGGTTAAGATCTTCGGCCAACCAGTTTCCTGTTGCAGCTCCGTCCGCCATCCCATGGACTATAGTTATCAAGAAGCTACTCAAATAACTCGACAATGCCAATCCACAAAAGAAGAAAGATCCACCGATGCTTCTCATGTTTTCCGGGAATTGCTTGTAGAATAACTCAACTTGGCCGACGAGAGCAAACGCTTCAGAAAGTCCCGCTAGAGCCAACTGGGGTATTAGCCACAAACCCGACATGGAAGAAATGGCGCCTTTTCTCGATGTACTTGGCATAGCAAGAGCCAATGTCCTTCTTTGCCTTTCAACCAGGGCCGACACAAGCATAGTGACTATGGCAATAACCATGCCGACACCCATCTTCTGGAGTATTGTGATCCCGTCTTGTTTTTTCGTGAGCTTTCGGAGCGTTGGGACTATGATTCTGTCGTAGATTGGTATCCATATGGTGAGGCTTAACATGGAGAAGACAATGTAAGATGCTGCTGGAACCTTGAAATTGGTGTTGCCGAGGCGCCTGTTGGACTGAAGGGCTTGGAAGACCACGTAGGTTTGCTGTTGGACCATGGCAACATAGTAGATGATGCATGAAGCCCATATGGGTAACACTCTCAATAAGCATTTCACTTCTTCCACTTGCTGGATGCTGCAGAGTCTCCATGGATTTGCTGCTGAACCATCGGGCTTGATTTGGTCTTGGTGGCTGATGATTGCTGCTTTATTGAGAAATCTGGAATCATCAGGCTTAGCTAGTGAGTTAACATCTAATGGAAATTCTAGGGAGGAGTTTTTAGAAGTAAGAGTCAACCTGCGAGTTATTGGTATTTGTTTCTTACTTGGGTGACGGTATTGTCAAAATAACAATATAGTTAAGCAAAAACACAAGATAAACAACGATTTTACTGGAAAAAACTGGGGGAGTTATTCTAATAAAATCAAGTACTATAATTGTGAAAAATTACAAGGACAAAACTTACAGACCCATCCCAATTTGTATCCACGATCAATAGTAGAAGTGTTTTTGTTCAAGACATGACCGAACCCACGATCACGTTACTAGCATTTGACATGTACCGAATCCACTATATCGGACATTTACATTGTATTTGAATCAAGGATGTGGTGAGAAAAATAGAAAGAGAAAATGATAGGAAATTATGTTTATTTGTTAGAAAGGAAAGAAATAAATATTTAAAATATTTCATTTTATCTTTTTATTTTTTTTTTATTAATAAATTCGAATTCCAAATACAACATTAGGAATCCATTGAGAAACTATATGTCTCAGAATCAACAGAGACAATCTTGGCAAGGTTGAGAATCTTTCAAGTTTTGTGTTAAGCGAAGATGGAAAGTATCTGGTATTGCATTGAGGCTCTCTTAGGCTCTAAAAGTGTAATCTTCTGGTCATCTTGTAATGCCAGAGTATGAGCCAATCTATAGAGCCTCGCAAAAGTATGAAATACTAGGTCAAATAAATTTTGAATCGCCAAAAATGTTGGTACTCAGCGCAACTTCCAACGAGGCATGTTAATTTGTCCCGACCCCGATCATAGCCCACCTTACTTGGGTCGAGCTTTGCAAATTCTTATTAATTTTTGAATTAAGTCGGGCCAAAAATAAAAATACTAGGCCTAAGCCCAACCCATGGCTATAAGGGTGGGCTGAGGCTTTGGGTGGGATTGGCCAAATTTTTTTAAACTTTAATTTTAGTTTTGAAATTAGCAATTAATTTATAAATTAGTAATTAATAATAAGTAATCAATAGTGGTAAAATTAAATTAGAAAATTAGTCAATTTATAAAAATTATATAAAAAATATAAACAATTAAACTTATAAAGTATTGATTAATGTAAGTTTATATAAACTATTAATTATATAAAAAAATCTATTTCAGTTAGTAATTGGTAATCAATAATGATTAAACTAAGTTAGAGAAGGAGTCAACATAATTATAAAAATTATACAAAAATATAAAAATAATTAAATGATTAAATTTATAAAATATTAATTAATATAAATTTATATAAACTATTAACTATATAAAATTATAAATTTATAATTTGAGTGAGTCTCGGACTAGTAGGAGTAAGGCTCATATCCACACACAAGGGGCCAGACTTAAACCGGGCCACCCTTAAACTTGAGCCCAATATACATCCTTACCTCCAACGAGAATAATCTCGCTTGAGCTACATTTCTCTAGAGACCACCTCGCTTGAGCGACCTTAGCCTTGCCCAAAGTCAACTTCGTTGGAGTTGACTTCGAGTGGCTTTTAAGCGTGTCATCTCCTATTGCTCTTAACGAAGTCACATTTGCATAATTGCAATCAAAGTGCTTTTTAGTAGAGTCTGAAGGTATTACCTGAATTGATCTGTGTAAAGGAGCTTCAAATTGATAGAATTAGTCCGAATATGGTTATAAAGCGAGATCGATGGTTGCTCTGGTAACTCCATGTTCCTCTTCCTAAATGCAGCTACTATAACCTGCACTACGCTCTTCAAGGGACTGCCCTGGGGCGTCACCTTCACATATATTCTCGTACCCACGAAGAAGAAGGCGCAAGATAAGAACACGAGGAATGTCGGAATGGCCAACCCGAGAGCCCAGCTCACATCAGACTGCACATAGACAATGACTGTGAGGGACACCATCATGGCAAAAGTGAAGGTGAAGTAGTACCAGTTGAAGAAGCTGCTGGTTCCCCTCTTTCCAGATTCAGTGTTGGGATTGAACTGGTCGGCTCCGAAGGCTAGGTTACATGGTCGAATGCCACCGGCACCAATTACTAGCAGTCCAAAACCAGTCAACAGAACAGTCATTTGCCATGCTGTTGGCCCAGTGCATGAGCTAGAGGACTCCTCTGTTCCACAGTGTGGAGGATGCAACTTTGAGATTGCTGCTGTTAGTGTTAGTATCAGCATCCCCTGTAGTCAAAAGATGGGGAAATACAGAATATTAGATGTTACTCTAGTTGTCATGGGAAAATGGTAAGTGGCAAACTATTTCCAAAGTGGATGTCATGGATTCTCAGTTCTACTTTTTGGAGAAAAATAAGGTAGGGCAATCCCAGCTTTTTTCTTTCCTTTTTTTTCTTTTTCCAGTTACAGGATATTTTAGATATTTGAACTACTACTCTCCCCGAGTTTGTACAAGACTTTACCATTTAAACACTGTGGGTCAAAAAATTTCCAAGCCCAGCTCAAAACGGCAAGCCCAACGAATACAAGGAGGGGTCATACGAGCAAGGAGCACCCCCGCTTTTATTAGGGTAACTCAAGCTCACGTTCCAGGTCAGCCCAAATAGACAGATTACTTAGTGTCAAATTGGGTCACCTGAGTCAAAAATTTCAGGGCATTTAATACTCTATTGGCTGCATTTAATACTGAACGGACCCGTATTTAATGCAGAGGAGATATAGTACGCGACGGCCGTGCTTACATCCGGTTAGTCGAGCTCAAGCACGGTGAAAAGGGGCGTATTCCTGTCTGATTAGCCCACTCTAAATAGCACAAGTCTACGAGGCATGCCATGATTACATGAGTAGACTCGACAGAGAACACTATACTATAAAAACACAGTATCTTGAAAAAGTATCATATGGACAATTGATTTCTAAAATATTTACAGTCGTTATTCTAGCTCTAGCTCTGGTGAATATTGTTAATTTGACCGTCGCAGTGTGATCGACCCAAAGAGGGTCGACCCATTATAACCCTTTTGTCTCTTTACACCAGATTGGAGACTCATCAATATTGATTTGAATGATCGATTAGGCCTTTTCAAAAATTTCACTTACACACACTATGTAAATTTCGTGTATTAGCAGAGTGGAGTTTACAGTCTAGTGTTAGCAGAGTGGAGTTACGGTTGACTCATATATTAAACGGTTTGTCATGATGGTGAATCGGGAATCCGAATTTGGTCGAATTGTCAGCTTGGCCTAATTTGGTTCTTACTTCAACTCTTTTGCCATTGTTGTCGATATTCTTATACAGAAGGCTGCTGTTTTTCTCCTTCTTCTGCTTTTTTTAAAATCTTTTTTGGTCGTTGTTGGATTTCTTCCCTTTTTAGCCATATTTAGGTAGTATTTATTGGGGGGGCGGGCGGGCGGGCGGAAGCTAAGTATGCAGAATTTTGTATACATTCAAATACAGAAATGATGGATTTGTATACATTCAAATACAGAAATGATGGATAAAGTGGGAATTGTCTCTTTCCATGCGGGGATATATCCAAATATGCAAATATTATCACAATCTCGCAAGAAAAATATGCAAAATTTTGTGACAATACCTTCAAGTTCACAGGGGTAATGCTATACAATTAGAAAAATTATATAAAATTCTTATACAAAATAATGTGATTAAATAATAGTATTTTATTTTAAAGAATGTTGTGGTTGAATGAGAGCTAATGACTTTAAAACAAAACAACTATCATAATGACTCTTAATTACAAAAATATCACTATCATATTATTCTAGTGAAATTTTATGTATAAATTTTGTTGAAAAAATAGTATTTTTTATCATTTTAAACAAAATACCATCAGTATAACTCTTAATTATAAAAATATTATTGCTTTATTACTCTTGGTTGGATTTTGTATACAAATTTTTTTAAAAAATTGCATTTACCAATTTGTTTTACTTTAGATTTGGATGTCTTTCGAACAATGTCTATCCAAGAAAGAGAGACTGTAAGGGTAGCGTGCGAGTACCATGAAGGAGGATATGGAAGCAAATCCCAAAGTTTTGTAACGGCCGAAGTACGTATCCGAGAGGAAAGCTCCAAGCAGCGTTCCGAAGTTGCAAGTACCACTAAAGATGTTGATGAGATTAGTTGCTGCAATTGTATTCATGTTGAAGACAGTAGCGAGATAGACCAAGAGATTGGATGAGGTTCCAACTGTTCCCAGCTTCTCAAAGGTCTCATTTCCTGCAAAAAAAATTTTTATGGGTCATCAGAGATTAAAGGAGAATCAGAGAAATCAAGAAGCTAAAAAAGATAGCAAGCGCAGAGGAGGAGGAGGAGGAGCCCCTCTCTCTCGCTCTCTCCCCAGGCCATGCGTGTGTGGGTGGATGAACGTGTATGTATAATGTATGCCTGTACAGCTCTAGTTTTCTGGGTTACCTATAACAAAGGGCATGGCTTTAATTCCTCTGTACTTAGGCTGATCATCAGTTGTAATAACTCTCTGTGTCTTTTCCATGGGTTTCCTCAAAGAACTCTCTCTCTGTCTTTCTCCTTGTAGAACTTGTTATGTACTACAGCAATAATATGTGCCCATTAAAGAGAAATGGACAGGTTGAAACTTTATAACAGAGGATAGGCAATCTTAACCTTGCGGCATTTTTCACCTGTTGATCCTTCCTGGTTGAAACACTAAGCTCTCTCTCTCTCTCTCTCTCTCTCTCTCTCTCTCTCTCTCTCTCTCCTGTAGATTTACCCTAGTCCTCAAAATTACCAATCACGAGCACTGGCATCCAAATGAATGGTTCTCATTGAATGTTCGAAACGTCTCTTCGTGATTACTGTACGCTGAACTAGACTTGTCCTTCAGAATCGTTCATTAAGGAAAAAGAGCTCAAAGACAGAAAGAAAAACAAATGATTCTAAAATGATGAATCACCGTTAGCTACCTTTATTCAGAACAACAAATAAAAAAATTTCCTCGTAATGTTCTTAAAAGAATTTCCTTTTAAGCTTAAAGCTTACGCTAATGGCCCTTTCTTAACTTGAAGTTGAGTCTAGAGCCCTACTCCTTTTTTTGTGTTCATTTGTAAGACACAAATTAGTGGGTTATGTGCCCATCCTTCATCTTCTTTGGTACACCAAGTTGAGCACTCATTTTCTTTAAAGATGGCCACACAATTGTTACATGATTCCATTGAAGAAGCAGTGACATGCCTAATGGAAAGAACTCTTCAAGCAAATGGAAAGAACTCTTTAATGTTAGGTTCGAGTCTCAATAGTTGCTTAGTGTGATTAAATGTGCTTTTCAGAGTCTAGATAACGAGGTAGGATATAAATTTCAACTCTGTCATAGGTGTAGTGGAATCTCTCGCAAATGATTTTGTCGTATTGAGGAGTAATACTATCTGACGAATATGTTAAGTAGCATATCTGTATGTCCATTTTTGACACTATAAAAAAAAAAAAAGAAGGAAGGGAAGAACTCAAAATAGAAGAAAGCAAATGGGATGCAAGTCTTCTGACATATTACTTTCTTTTTTCTTTTTTCTGACATCTCCTATCTTTATTTTCATTCCAGTTTTAGTATTTTAAGAAAATGAGAAAATTGTTTTCACATTAATCTGGCAGTGAAACGATCGACTAGCCTCCAATCTGAACCCAAATCATCTGTTTCTTTAGTGTCTCTCTTTCTTTGTCTCATCGATATTATTAGTTCACGTCATTAATATAATAAATATAAATATATGTGAAAAAAAAAGTTTCTTTAATCATAAATCTTTATATTTTTGTAATTGATGATGTGAGCCAATAAAAATTGAGAGGACAGAGAAAAAAGCACACTAAGAAGGTAGAAGATCTCGATTCCTCCAATCTATCCACACATATAATATTAATGCTTGATTTGAGCGATCAAGTTTAGCTTTACGCTTTGTTTAGATGGAGGGGAGGGGAAGGAAAGGGAATGGAGGATAAATACTCATATCTTGTTTGAATAACCAAGAGAGAAAAGAGGGAGACATTCCCATCCTCTTATTTGGTTTGACAAAAATAAATAAAGAGAAGAGAAGGATATAATACAATTTTACTATTATATATATCTTGAGTATGAAACTCTGATATTTTTTAATTATAAATTGATGGGTATAATTGATATTTAAAATAAAATAATAATAAACACTTCACTTTTTCTTCGTTTTTTTTCTTTTTTAACTTTAAAGGGAAAGCGAGTAGAAGAAAAATACTTAAAAAATAAACTCTCTCACCCCTTCATCTAATTCTCCTCCCCTCCTTATAAACAACCTAATCATAATATAACGAACTTTTTTTTTTTCAAATCTTTAATTTTTCCTCTCGGCCTCTCAATTCAAATAAAGTGTTGGTGTTGGCACTTATTCGCACCAAAACTAAAGTTTCCCACCGAGAAAGACCTCCACTGTCGAAGCCAACGTGTCTGGTCTTAAAAAGACTCGAATAAACAATTGGATAAGCCTTCAAGGACAAGGTTATGTATTTTTATTTAGACTTTGACAAGCATCTCAAGGGAGGATCTTGGGGACGGGTAATAAAAGTTGCTCTATTGACCCATGGTACTTAAGAAAGTATCAAGGTGGTTGTTAGAAGTTATTTCAAGGACTCTATCCACTATAAGTTACTAATAGTTTTTAGGGTAGGTACTAGACGTTAGAGCCCAAGTCACCAATATACAATGAGGGTGCAGTACGGAAGTGCGATGACATATTTGTTAATACTATTTCGAGTGGCGTACACCTATATAATAACTTAGAAGTGATTGCTCGTTAACCCCACTAATTTTATATTCTCATTAATTAGAGTTAATTAATTAAACAAAGAAGGATGTGAGTATTTTAAAAAACTGTTATTGTAATAGACTTCAAACTTGGGTTTCACCAAATTCAGGTGTTTGATTGATAATAGTGTAAATATATATATATTTTAGTATAAATGTATAGACATATACATAAATGTTAATTTTGTATGTATCAATTTTTTCAAAAGTACCCAAATTTATGGTATTTAAAATAAAGAAAAGAAGCACAGTAATTATTATTTTTAATTAATTACATAAGTTCTATGCAAAATATTAATTAAAGACATGTTATGTGTTTTAATATCATAACATACACGCTATAGATCCAAATTAGCATTCAACAATTTGACTATTTAAATTCGCAAATTGGATCATTTAAATTCGCAACTTTGTCAGTTTGAGCATTAAATTGCAGTTCATCCATCTAGCTAGAAAGATTGCTAAACTTATGATAGAGCTAATTGTTTGACTTTGTATCAATAATATGCACGCGTGTACACATGTATGGATCCATCATCGCTTCCTGAATACAAATCTAGATTTGGATCTATTTTAGGAGCAAGAGATGCTTTACCCCTTGGTATGGTTCGTGTTTTTATCGTACATTCAATCAATTAATTCACTATTTAGTGCAATGGATCACTCGGAATTCGGAGTTCCTCTCTTTGAGCTACTTAATTGGTAAATTGTGGCTAGCAATCCAGAGGCCTCAAAGACCTTTCCGTAGGACCATTAAAATTTTTAGCGCGCTGAGTGGGACATCTTACTATTTGGGAATTTACTCTTAACAAAATCCTGATATATGGTATGGAACCCAACAAACGGTCACTTGAAGTTCTAATGAGTGAATTTCATTGGTTAGCATGCCATATGATCTAGATGATAACATCGTAAAGAACAAATAAATTGGCTTGAAGATGAAATTGATGTCATTGAAGTAGAGATTTACTCTTCATTGGAAAAAATTGGGAATTGTTTCTTCATTACGATATTATTTTATGGAAGCAAAGAAATGCCGTTTAACAAAATAGTTAGCTAACTTAACAAATAAAGTTGAACAATTGGATATCAAAACTCGCCAATGGATATAA
The DNA here is from genome assembly GCA_033060915.1 of Euryodendron excelsum. Lineage (NCBI taxonomy): Eukaryota > Viridiplantae > Streptophyta > Magnoliopsida > Ericales > Pentaphylacaceae > Euryodendron > Euryodendron excelsum. The sequence continues at coordinate 33,896,409 of CM065384.1, read as the reverse complement.
GTTGCAATACCTTAGGAAATTAAAATTTTGTTACTATTCTATTTGTGCCTAGCCGCCATTAAAACTTGCAAGTGGTGTAGGATCATTTTCATCAATGGCTATGATTGAAAAGCAAACAAAGTTATGTACATTACATGATTTGCGGCAGTTGCAAAAGCTATTAATGGCTGAAACAAAAATCTCAATATCAGCTCATAAACCAAGTAATAATGCGAAAAACTTAACCACAAGGCATGCTTTTAGGATAAATATCAACGATAATCATAAACAACCCATTTTACCATCAGTCCGGGTTAACAAGCCAAAAAAACGATAAAAATCAATTGGTTGGAGTATGTTCTTAAGCCAGACATGGTTGAGAATGATGAACATCCCACTTTTATTCAATTTTTTATTGTGAATTTTTTCTATAGTATTCATTTTTCAAAGTCACTTCATATACAATGTAGTTTCAGGCATTACTTGATACCCACATTGAATCTGTGGGTGTCATCAACAACAAACTTTAAGGAATTAGAATATGACAACAATTTTATGGCCATTACAGTCCCGTTGACTCCCTAACGATAAAACTTCATTTGCTTTATTTATTTATTTCTTTTTCTAGAGAACAAGGGCTGGTTTCCAATTTCCATCATTGAAAGTGATATCTCTATTTGCACACATTGGAGCGTGAGAAGAGATGACTAATGGCCTGTCGAATATGAAATTTCATGGCCCATGTTGAAAACCATGAGCACTATTGGTTAGTACTCGATCAGTGATTACTTTGGTCATGAAAAGTAATTTTGATTGGGTAGAAATCAACACAAGGAATGTGTATATACATATATATTGTGCAAATAACTATTTGGGTGAGTGGACCACTGAAATCCTCAGCGATGTACACTTGTAGACGCACAACAAGCCAACTAAATGGCCATGGGCAATTCTCCAGTAACTTGATGCTTTTTTTAAGGTACTATACCTTGGAAAAAAAAAAGACAATCATTAAATTAAAAAAAAAAAGAGAAAAAAAGGACTGTTAGATGAGAATCTTCAAAAAAATTGAATTATTTTGATGAAAAAATAGTTATCACAAATGTAAATAAAAATTACAAAAAATTTGACCCGTAATTACCAAAATGTGACGGATTCCCCATACATATATATCCATTGATATTTGTAATATTTTCTTTTACAGGCTTAAGTGTTTGGGCCTTTAACTACTATCTCAAACTCATATTGAATTACCGCTTATAGTTTAAAATTTATAGATAACATTAATAATGATTAGCTACAATAAAATTTGACACCTCAAGCATGGGAACGGGTACTAATCTACCCTTGTAATTGACATACCGTATGTGATATTCATCTTGCCTAATATATTGGCGCCCACGAGCCTATTCATGTTGACCTCTATCACATCAATACTAAAATCAATGGGGCCACCCTAGTAAAATAGCTTGTGAGAAATTGTTCTACGTTGACAGCCAGATAGTGAATTCAACAAGGGTCACCCTAGTGAGATTGTTTGTGGATAATAGCGCTAGTGGTGTTTTTTTATTATTTATAATTCAAGAAGCATATTATCTGGACAGATAAATTGGACAACACACAACGTGGGGTAGTCCTCCCACTAAGATCCCAAAATAAGTTCATACAAACACAACTAGGAGGATTCCAGTACAACTAGCGAGGCTGCGCTAGTGGTGTTTAATTGTTAGGCAACATGGCTAGCTATGGAGAAATTAGAGCCCATCTGACCTTTATTTTACTTCTTACAAAGTATTAGATTATCACACTTTAAGTGGGTCGGAGATAGGTATAGTGGATGTATTCGGGACCTACATACCTAATAGTAGACCTATTACTTTGTAAGAGATGAGTAAAACTGATATGGTACTTTAAGAGCACTGAACAATGTTTCCTACTCATGGCATGTATGATTTAACTATGGGTATTCTTAACATATGTCCTTAGGACACAAATTAAGAATGTATTAATGGAATGTATAAATTGTGAACCCACATTTTATTACATTTTCCCATGCTGTAGAACACTGTTCTTGAATAATGTCTAACATGTGCTTAAGGGCACATGTTCTTATGCATATGTTACCATTTAGCACATCTAAAAATTCTATTCTTCTAAAAAACTTATACACAAAATTTTACTAAAATGATGTGACAGTAATATTTTTATAAGTAAAAGCCACAATGATGAATGTTCTATTTCAAAATGAATGACTCTAATTCAGGTAAATTTTGTATGAATTTTCTATTTACATAACATTACCTAATCACATCATGTGCATTATATGAACTATACGTTTAAGGAATTACCCTTGTCATGATAGTTATCATTGAATACGCTTGCTTTCTTAAATGTTTATATTATATTTATTTTGACAAAATATTTTAGTATGTAAGTAAATATTTGGGTTATAATGTTACTTCTTGCTCTTAGATTTTAGGCTCTTTATTTCTTAATTTTATATTTTATTTTCAAATTTTATATGTGTTTAACCCATTTTAACTTAAACCTTTGATTAAAGGGAGATGAAGGCAAGGTAGGGAGGTTCAACATGTTTCAAGTTTGAGATGGTATATGCGATAAAGTTTTTCTATTAAGACGGGATAAGATTTACTCTAATCCACACCCAACTCGTACCATTGACATTAGTAGGAGAATTGGACCAGAAATCAGTTAGTGATTTGGTTCAGTGCTTTAATTGGGTGTTTTTACTATAAACAAGGACGATAATGGATTGGAAAAAGTGAAGGTCCGACCAAATCCTTCTAATTGGGGGTAGAGATGGAGAGTATAAAATTGGAGATGGAGACGGGGATAAAAGTCAAAATAAAAATTTATGTAGGAATGAAAGTGTGGATGGACTAAGTTCTTTCCCAAGCCCGCCCCCCCTCGCCCCGGCTCTCCCACTTTTAGCATTTTTATTTTATATTTTTATATAGGTCGCTTATTGTCAAGTAGAAACTATGAAATTATTAATATTCCTCATATCTTAGTTTATTTTATTTTATTTTATGTTTTCTTTTCTTGCTTTGTATTTTTTATTTTCTTTGTACTAAAAAAGAATAAAAGAAAAACTTAAGCTTGTGCTTGAGCTGGAGATAGAGGTAGGGCAAAGTTGGAGGCAGGGATAGATGTAGGCTTATAAGTTATACTTGTGGAGACGAGAATGAAAATTTCAACTTCTATCCCATCCCAATCTATTCTCATTCCTAGCAATAAAAGTGAATTTAGTCGTTCGGACTCCAGATCCATCAATTTTTAACAAAAATGGGCAATAAAAATGACACATTGTTATGATTTAAAAAAAGGTAAATTACACTGACCACTATTGAGGTTTAAAAAAAATCAAAATAGTATTCTCTACATTCTATTTTGACAATTACACTGTTTTCCCCTTGTTTTTGTGTTTTGGTTATAGTTTTCCGACTAGTTGGCGTTAGCCATAACAACGGAAAATGTTGATGTACATACAATTTTTGTTGAAATTTATATTTTACCCATGTCAAGTGTCATGCAACTGGAGAAGGTTACTAAGGTAATAAATTTATTTACCAATCAGAATATGCGACCTAGCTATTTTACTCTTGATAACAACCATTAATGAAAATCTAAAAAAAAAAAAAATACTTTCTTATTTTTTTATTTTTGGCCACCCACCTGCATCTCCAGGGTATTGACTCCGTCTTTTCCCTAACCTAATCAGCTCCAGGCCACCCATAGCCCACCACCACCGGCATCACCTCTTCCTCACCCATCACCTCCGACCACGATCCTCACTACCCATACCTCACCGACCACCCCAGCCACACTCATCACCCATTCACCGCCCATCGATCAAACGCACAGGCCCCCATCACCGACGAAATACTGCCACCATTACCCACCTTCTCCTCTCTATTTCTCTCATTCTCCGACCTTGAACCCCCACTCCCGAACTAGTTCGGCGACCCACCCACCCACCCACCCACCACCCTTTAATAGCCACAACCGAAATCCATCACAATGCAAACCATAACCACCAAAATCCATAACCATGGCCATCACCAAAATCCATGACAGTGCCTGATTGGAAACCATGACTACCGATTGCAAACCCACAATTCCTAGCACTCAACTTTATAGTACCTGCTTGTAAACCCATAGATTGTAAACCCACAATCCGGAGTACACAACCATCTATACCTCAATGCTTTGAGTGGTAGCCATTGCTTATCACTTTCATTGACCCTTACCTGTTAAATATTGAGGCATATAATACATATATAAATACATGTATAGATACATCTGTGTTTATATATACACAATGAAATGAAATCTGTGTGTATTTATATACATAATAAAAATGGAGAAATTAGTCTATGAATTTTGCTATTGATGTGTTGAAAGTGTAAACTAACTTGACCATATCAAGTATGAACTTCATTCTGATAAAGACGTCATTCTTCAAAAGATTTGTGAAAATATCCGCCGCTTGATCATATATCTTACATGATAACAACTCTACTTCTTTCATTTTTATGTGTTCACGGATGAAATAAAAACGTATGTCGATATACTTACTTCGCTCATGATGTACTGGATTCTTTGCAAGAGCAATTGTCAACATAAATTTCATTAGGCCTTTCTTGAGGAAATTCCAAATATGTTAGCATATTCCTTAACCAAATACCATGACACACAACTGAATTTGCAGCAACATATTCTGCTTCACATGTGGATAATGTCACTATTAGTTGCTTCTTGGATGACCATGTAAAAGCTGTATCTCCAATGAAACGTACAAACCTTGTTGTACTTTTCTTTCATCCACATCTCTTCCCCAATCACTATCTGAGGCTTTTCCTTGTACTTCAGTAGCCTCATATATCTCCCTGAGACTTCTTGTCTTCCTTGGTCTTTCACTTGAACTTGCTTCTGAAGGTGATAATGATGATGCTGATGCGGGCGATCCAAGTGGTGGAGTTTGTGGATCCCTTTCTTCCTCTCTTGGCTGTTGATTTTGCTATTGAGATTCTTCTTCTTCTTCAAGGATAAGTTCCACATTCTTGATTGCTTCAGCATTCTCCCAGTTCCAAGCCTGATTTTCTTCAAAGATCACTTCCCTGCTCATTATTGCTTCCTTAGTGATAAGATTGTATAGCTTGTATCTCATCGTTCTGTCTTCATATTCAACGAAGATACATTTTTGTCCTTTGTCGTCTAACTTGGTTCTTTTTACTTTTAGAATTCTTGCATATGCAATACAGTCAAACACTCTCAAATGATTAGCACTAGCCTTGTATGAGCTCTAAGCCTCTTCTCGTGTCACATTATGTAGACTCCTAGTTGGACAATGATTCAACAGGTAAATTGCTGTGATGATGATGATGCTGATGTAGGCGATCCAAGTGGTGGAGTTCGTGGATCCCTTTCTTCCTCTCTTGGCTGTTGATTTTGCTGTTGAGATTCTTCTTTTTCTTCAAGGATAAGTTCCACATTCTTGATTGCTTCAACATTCTCCCAGTTCCAAGCCTGATTTTCTTCAAAGATCACATCCCTGCTCATTATTGCTTCCTTGGTGTAGGATTGTATAACTTGTATCCCATCGTTCTGTCTCCATATTCAACAAAGATACATTTTTGTCCTTTGTGATCTAACTTGGTTCTTTTTGCTTTTAGAATTCTTGCATATGTAATATAGTCAAATACTCTCAAATGATTAGCACTAGGCTTGTATGAACTCCACGCCTTTTCTGGTGTCACATTTTGTAGACTTCTGGTTGGACAATGATTCAACAAGTAAATTGTTGTTGCCACTGTTTCAGCCCAAAACTCTTTAGGCAATTTCTTCTCTTTGAGCATGCTCCTTGCCATATTCAAGATTGTGCGATTTTGTTTTTCCGCTATGCCATTTAGCTGAGGTATATAGGTTGGTGTAAACTGCTATATGATGTCATTCTTCTTGCAGAAATCTTCAAAAGCATTAGAAGTATATTCTCCTCCTTGGTCTGACCATAACATCTGTATATAATAGCCGCTTTATTTTTCAACAAGCGCTTTGAACTTCTTGAATATGTTGAACACTTTGGATTTTCTCTTTAAGAAGTATACCTATGTCTTCCTGCTATAATCATCAACAAATATGAGAAAGTCCCTGGTTTATCCATTTGTTATTGGCTTGAATGGAACACACACGTCGGTGTGTATAAGCTCCAGCGACTGCCTCGCTCTCCAGCTTGACTGTCTTGCAAGGTTTGTTCTTGCATGCTTGCCAAGAGCACAACTTTCACATACTTCATTTGGATGATGAATATATGGTAGTCCCCTCACCATCCTCTTGCTTGACAATAGTCTTAACCCTTCGAAATTGAGATGTCCAAACCTCAAATGCCATAGCCAGTCTTTATCATTTACAATTGCATTCAGACATTTTGCTTGGTCATGCCAAATGTATAAAGCAAACATCCTATTCTTGGATATTTTCACCCGACTGATCAGGTTTCCTCTGGCATCTTCAATGGTCAAGTGTGAATCCTTCATTCGTATGTCATAACCCCTTTTCAGGAGTTGTCCAAGACTGAGCAAATTATTCCTCATATCCAAAACATAATAAACATCATATATATAGCTATGACTACCATCATTGAGATTGATTAAGATGTTACCTCTTCCTTTCACAGGCACTTTGGAGAGATCGCCAAAAGAGACTTCTCCTTGGGTTGTTTCTTCAAGCTTAACGAACATGTGTTTCTTCCCACACATATGATTGTTGGCTCCTGTGTCTAAAAACCATACAGCCTCATCTTCTGCCGTTGCATTATGAGCCATCAGCACCATGGGGCTTGGCTCATTTGTCTCTGCGAGATTAACTTGCTAATCAACTTCATTTCTCGAATTCTTTGCATAACACTATGAGCTATAATGCCCATAATCGTGATAGTTGTAGCATTACACGTTTCTCTTGTCGTAGGCTTGATGGTTATTGTAACCACCTCTTTTTTCTCACTCTCTTCTTCTTGGGGCAATGTGCTATTGATTTCTTTTCTTCCTTTTCTTCTATTATAGCCTCATCCACCATTGTTGTGAGTTCTTCCACCTCTTCCTTTATGATCAAAACTCTGTCCTCTATAGCCTTGACCTCTGCCTCAATACGCTAGTGGCGTATTTCTTTTCTTCTCTTGGCTTTCTTGAATTGTCAACTTTGATTGAAAAACTTGCTCCAAGATTTTTGTTGAGGCTTTCTTCGTGATTCTTTGCTAATAAATCTCCAGAGTAGCCATTAGCTCATCAATAGTCATAACAGTGAGGTCTTTTGATTCCTCAATTGCTACGACTACGTGCTCAAATTTTGAATTTAATGATTGAAGAATTTTCTCTAGTACCTGGACGTAGTTGATCTTTTCACCAGATCGTCTGATGTTGTTGACAATGGTCAAAGTTCTGGTAAAATACTCAAAAATTGACTCATTCTCTTGCATCTTCAGTACTTCAAATTCACCTCTTAACATTTAAAGGTGAATTCTTATTTTCTTCTTAATACCTTGAAATGAATTTCCAAGTATATCTTAGGCTTCTTTTGAGCTGGTGGCGGAAGAGATCTTCTCGAAATTTGCTTCATCAAGGGTCTGATATATCAGGTACAATGCCTTTTTATCCTTCCTTCTTGCTTCTTTGAGTGTTGCCTTCGCCGTCTCACTCAAAGCATCTTTTGCCGCTCGAGAGGCTGGTTCTGAATAGCCTCGTTCAGTCATATCCCACAAATCTTGTGACCCAATGAGTACTCTCATTTGAATACTCCAATTCTCATAAGTTTCTTTGTCTAACCGCGAAAGTTGAGGCTGAAAAAAATTACTTGAATTTGCCATCTTTCACTTGGTAGGGACTTAAGTGAATAATTTCATATATTTTAGGGACTAATCTGAAATTAAGCTAAACTTTGGAGGTCAATCTGTAATTAGGCCAAACTTTGGGGGGCCAATCTATAATTATAACAAATTGAGTCTGCAATTCACTATAGTAGTATTGTTGAAGTCCTGCAGAAGTCTTGTAGCAGCACTGTAGCAGTGTCAACAGGTCACTATAGTCATCTTGTAGAAGTCCTATAGAAGTACTCTAGCAAGATGTCACTTCATATTCTTCGGCAAGTGCTTCGACGATGGGAACTCACTGCAAAAACTTCAAAAATTTCATACGGGCTCGTTTTAGCTCTATTTTTTACATTGTTTGCGGCGTTGGATTCGTATCAATGAGATGAATCTTCTGGTGTAATTAAAACACAATTTAGAGCAACTATAATTTTTGACCCGAGAGTAAAATTGCTCAACCTAGGCTCTGATACCATTGATGGATGGAGGAGAAGCTTCAATCACTTATGGTGATCGAATTACACACACATTCAAAAATATAAAACACAACCAAAACAATTCTTTCTATAAATAGGGAGAGCCATTTGTGTTATTGCATACAATTCGATTAAGGAGGAGAAGTGAGATAGAGAGTTGAGAGAAAAACAGAGAGGGAGAGTTTTCTGTAATTTTTTTCAGATTTGAATAAAGAATTGTTCTGGTTGTGTTTTATATTTTTGAATGTGTGTATAATTCAATCAACATAAGTGATTGAAGCTTCTCCTCCATCCATCATGATGAACACGAACAAAGAAGATGGTAATGGTCTCAAGTTTGCGAGTGGTTTGTATGGTGGGTGAGTTGGGGTGACAGGTGCTAGTTGTGGTGGGTGTTGTTGGGAGATTGTGTGTTCTAGACCACACGTAGAGAGAGGCTAGGTTGTGGTTGGGCAGAGGGGGGGGGGGGGTGCCGGTGGAAGGGAGGAAGGAGGGGGGGGGAGGAAGTGGCGGTGGAACAGTAAGGGGATAGGGGCTATGGTGGCATGAGGTGATGGCAGTGATATATGAATTCTATTTTACAAGTAGTGAAGGGCAAAAGAGTTATTTTAATCCTTCAGTTAATCCTGCTAACCGACTATTAATTTTAAAGAAGAATATATTACAATGTTTTTAAAATATGAAAATATAGTGTAATTGTGTGAAGAGTACTATTTTAATTTTCTTTAAACTTTAGGATAGTCAATATAATTTACCCTTTAAAAAATAGTTAATTTTGCGGATATTCCCCATACTACGAGTGAAAGAAAAATGACTCACACTTTGTATTGAATACACACTTTTTATTGCTAAACAATTGCTTAGTCTTGCCAATTGGTTGCCAAAATAAATATCCATCCCTACATAGTTTCACATATACCTAATTTAAATATGATATTTGGTTCTTTTCCCAAGGCAGTATTTAACTTGGAAAAAATTATATATATATATATATATATTTTGGTAGAATATAAATAAGTAGTTGAATTTCGATTGACTGATGTACTGGTCCTTTTCCCAAGACTAGTTGAACTAGCCCGTGGAATGCACGGGCGGCTGTGATGTTGCTAGTTTATATGTGAAAATATGTTTTTGTGGAAGGTATTCATTGAAAATAAAAATAAATTGAAAACATTGGTAGATGGTGGTAGGAGTTTTAAAAACTGTGTCAAGAGTGGACGTATGTAATCAATTTACTAATAATACTGATGCGAATGTTAATATAATTTCAAACTTCATGAACATACAATTTCCTGTAGCGCTTTTGGAGTTTGAATACATTGATGGACATCCACGCAGAATGATTATTTGAACAAAAGATAACACAAAAATATAATTTCATTCATCTCCGAAGACAAGGTTACATCTGTTATACTGATACACTTATATCTAAGTCAAAAAGAGGAGATGAAGTATTTATTTACAATATATACAGGTAAAAAGAGAGGAGAGGAAGCCATTTATACCGTGTAACAAAATATAAAGTGCCATGGAAGATATGCTTACGAAGATGAAGTCCTCAAAAAGTGTTGCCATTCAAAAATATATACAACTTATATACAAAGTGTTGTGCTCTCATAAACTAAGTCGTAGCAGATGGTGAGATTTTCCTAAGACAGTCTTGAGTTGATATGACATTAAGTTTCTGATGAACTTGGTCTTGGGTTTCAAACCGATATGGTTTCAACATCATTTAAGTAGTCATTTTTGTTTGGAACTTCTGTGAAGATCTCTTTATCGATGAAGCCCTCCTATTCATAGGAATGATAACAATGTCAATTGTTTAAAATTATTAAGATGCCACAATAGTTCCAGATTAATCCTCAGGCTCAACTTCAAATCGGCATTTGCACAATGAAATGATGTTTGGGTGATTTTTTTGTGTGCAACTGTAGTAATGGGAAACTACTTGCATTCCATGTAACTTGTATAATAAAATTAAGAATACTTTGTAGTGAAATAATATGTACCTTGGTTTTGCCATTACACCTTGGCGATTGCAATGTATACAAATGAATAACCTTTCGTACTCCGCATCTATACTTTTATGACATTTACTACTTGCCATATACCAGAAATTCTGATCTAGTTTTTTGATAGAAGCTGAAGCTTTGACCCAAAAAGTGTCATGGAGTGGAGAACTAATTAGTTTTCACATTTGAAAATTAAATTGGTATGCAAAGATTCATAAGATAAATAGGATGGGTTTGTTACATTGTGACAATTGAGGAATGTCATTAATTGGAATTGTGTCTTCAACTTTAGGGGGTGTTAATTTGCTACCAAAAGATGTACATATTTTCTCAGTCAACATGATTTCCAAGTGCTGCTAATTTTCGGTGGACCAATAAAAACAAAAGGAAAGGCTAAATGAGATTGGAAGCCAATTGTAATACTGAGTGAGGGAAGAAAATATTATAGTTACCATGAATGCAATATTGTCGCATCTGGAATAGTGGGATTTATCAAGAAAGAGCTTGATGATTTGGTTGATAGTGAAATGAGCAAATAAGTTTACCAAATTCATAATGAATAAGAGAATTTAGTACAACATACCATTGAAAGAGATGACTTTTTAATGCATACCTATTATAACATGTCATGACTCCACAATATTTGATATGACAGCGCATTCATTGGAAACAAATTGATCTCACATTGTCAGAAGAGCAGTCCTTGACCTAAAACATTGGAATGGTTAACATATAAGATAAAGGAATATGAATGCCCAAATTAGTAGTAAGAGTTATGGGTTTTAGTCTTGGTTGACCACTATTAATTCTTGAATGCTTGATTCGACATTCCTAGTTTGCAGTATGGAGACAGTTGTAGTATGTTTAATACTACTGCAATGATGTCTGTAGAACACATATATTGATTATTTAATACAAATTGAATGTAAATTATATAAATGTAGATTATCTTACCAACTTGTGATATGGAGTTCACGTATTTTTGAAGGTCAGAGAATGAGACGAAGCTGAATGTTGTTGTAATGGTCCTCTCTATGTTGTCAGTGACTTATTCAACAAGTGTTCTGTTATGGACAATTCACTGATACTCATGTGGAATCACTTGGTGTATTGGTTTAATGACCTTGGCAACAACATTGAACACGTAACATGTAATACACATTTAACACATGCAGTATATTTTCGAACAACTGTATGTGGGTACCAACTATGGTAGCTTGCACACGTGTATCCTGTGTAAACATTAAATCTTAAATTAATATTTTTATTTGCTATGGAAAAAGACAAGGTAAATGAATATTAGGATAAACTTTACCTCGGAATCATGTAATATGAGCCTTTGGTATTTTTTTTTGGATTTCCTGGTGAGGAACGTGGGAAACCTTTTTCCATAAGTCGCACTTTCACTGTCCAGTTTTTGGTTTGAAGATCAATTTGTGAAATGAGCTTCAATTGCCTTGGCACTTTATGAATCCTATAAAAAAGTTAGATTGTTAAAATAAACATATTAGGATATTTGGAATACGGGTTTGCATATGATTGATAGTTGTAAGTCAGTGTAGGTCTATGACATTTTTCAAAATAGATTTGCATTGGGCAGTAGGTCTATGACATTTTTGAGTTGATTTTAAAATCCATGTATACACATTGAGTAGTTCTATACATGGGCTTGCTGTATTCACAGAGTCAGTAAGCTCTAGTGTCTTGTTTTGGTCATTCAGTTCGAGTAATCCATTTCAAGTGCTCTTAATATTCAAGGGGCTTAGAGGGGCTTTTGTTAACTTCCATTGTTTTTGAAGTGGTAGCATTGTTCTGCAAATTTATGTCACAGAAACCCAAGTTTTATGTATTGGTGGGATGGTCCCAAACTGTTGGGCAAAATCAGTCCATTATGGGGGCAGAAGAACAAGAAGAAGACTCCATAAGGTCTTTGTGCATTAAAAAAAAAAAGGTTTATGTAAAATGTTACAGAGTTGGAAAACTACTTTTTTTCCTTCAAATTTTCCTGGCAAATGTCTTTTTATGTGTTCTATACAATGGGCTCCGAGTAGTTCACTTATTCTGATTGTTTTATTTGCAGGCTAAGGCCATGAAAGGCATAGATTGGAAATAGAGACGAAAAGAATCAGTAGCAACTTGTGTTGGCTTCAGTTATTTATTTATTTATTTTTGAGAATGTATTTAGTCTTTTGTGTTTTAGATTTCACATCTCTTATGCTTAATGTCGTGTAAACTTTGAATGTGAGCTGTTATTTTAATATGTTTGGTCTGTCCTAATCGTATCTTACTCTTTCTGAAATTAACATTTTTGGTAAAATAGGGTGTTGATCTTATCTTTGTTTTTTTCTGCCTAGACTCTGATCCAGGGATGATCTGGATATGGAGTTTTGTTGGTTCTTGATTGTGAGGATTACCTCTCTTTGTTTTGGGTTTCATGACATCAAAGAAGAGAGCAATGTCTTTTCTTATAGGAGTATAATTTTTTATTTTTAAACTCTTGGATAGGAAATACGAGTATAACTTAATAGGTCTAGCTTTTCTAAAGCATTTCATTAAACAGCATATGAGCACAATTGCAAACACATACAAAATGGTTTAAATTGAAAAATCAAAAGTACAAAAATCGAAGAATGAGTAGAAGAGAAAGGGAAAGAGGAAGTGAGTACCTCTGAAACCAAGATTGAGGGAGTCAGCAGATGACAGATGAGGAAAAACCAGACAAAGAATGACTTCTGATTGTGTCTATATATTTTATGAGACTTCTAAATGTATCTGTACTCTCGTGTGACTGTGAATCCCACATCTTATTAGCCATGTGTTCTTCATTCCTTGTGTTAGGCATGCCATGCGTAGAGATGGGAAACATGGAAGCATGAGGAGTAGAGGACTAAGCAGGAGCTGAAGGTCTCTTGAAAGCAAGAGGTGGAGTAAAAAGCTGGATTGCAAACAAGACATGAAAATTGAGGAAGAAGTAGGGCAGATAGGTGGACTCTCCTCTTGAAAGTTTGAAAGCAGGACATGGGAATGAACAGGAGCCGCGTATAAAGGCAGAGTGAATTTGCTTGCCACACACGAGGATCTCAAAATAAGCCACCGATGCATTGTAATTTCATTTAGCTTTAGGGTTAAAAGTGACAAAAGGGGGCTTAAAAGAGTCGACGAAACCAAAGAGCGAAGTGACATGTTTTATATAGTATGAACAATGATTTTACTGTTTCTATAACATTGTATAATATTTGATTTGTTAGAAAACTAAATGAATAAACAAGTAAAATATTCAGATACAATATATAAGAAAACTAGTTCTGTTGGTCCAATAAGCAACCTAAGAGTGGAGGTGAATTGGATTTCTTTCGAAGATTAATACAAGTTAAGATTAATTAAAATTAATCTAAACAATATGACAGTGATTAATCTATGTGCAAAGCAATGTAATCAATAGAAGCAAAGAAAACAGAGCAATAGAAGAGAGACACAGATTTACCGAGGTTCAACCACAAACCGTGGTCTACGTCTTCACCCCAAGACCTCCTTAAAGTCTTCTTCTACTATGTAATCACCTATTACAAGATGGGCTGCTGATTGACAAAGTGCTCAGCTCACTCTACAAAGAACTCCTCTCCAAGCTCTTCAATCTCCAAGTGGTTTTGTTCAAGTTCCACTCAAACTTACAAGAGTTTTGCTTCACACAAGAGAACTCTCAAACTCTCAATTACAAGTGTATAGAAGTATACAAGTAACTAATATACTCTCTACCAAGATTAGATTTTACATTCAAAGCTCACAAGAATAAAACAGGAAGAAAGTTCAGGAATATCAGGTTGATCAGTGATTCTTGTTTCTTCCTCTTGATTCTTATATATAAATGCAGTTGGAGGCTAGTATATATACCCTTGCATTGATTCCATCTGTTGGAGGTGGTTGGGTATCATAAATGCACGTCCAGTCTGTTATAACGTTAAGAGAAATAGCCGTTATATCAGAGGGCGTCGACTCCAGATTTGTGGAGTCGACACTTTCTGCTTCTGCATTTACCAGATGTTGTTCACTGAGTTCATGAGTTCGCTCTTCATATCGATGAGGCGACTCCTCGTTCATTCTGTCTTCACATCTTCGGCTTCTGCTGTCATAAGACGACACTTCATCTTCAAGTGTCTGCTCATTGATCATATTATCTTCAAGCCTTTTACTTCTGCTGTCAAGAGGCGACTCTTCGTCTTCATGTGTCCGCTCATTGTTCATTTCATCTTCAAGCCTTCGCTTCTGTCTCTATGAGACGACATTTCATGACAATGAGTCCACTCATTGTCTATTTGGTTTCTAGGCTTTTTGCTTCTGTGTTCAAGAGGCGACACTTTATTTTTATGAGTCCCCTCATTGATCAGTTTGTCTTCAGGCCTTTTTGCTTCTGTGTGCAAGAGGCAACACCTTACTTTCATGAGTCCCCTCATTGTCCAGTTTGTCTTCAAGCCTTTTTGCTTCTGTGTGTAGGAGGCGACTCCTCATTTCCATGAGTCCCCCCATTGTCCAGAATTCTGTATTCTATCTTCCAATGATTCAGATCATTTTAGCATAGGTATAAGATCTTTAAGGAGTTTGTTTTTGGGGTATGATGATCAATCAAATCTCTTTAACTCATCAGAGTTAACGTCTATTCAATTTGGATTGAATCAATTATTGGATATTGATCTTCTTCTTGAATCTTAAACAGTCAAAGCTTCACTTGATTAATGTTGATCTTCCCTTCTTCATTGTATAATATCTTCTTCAATGCCAAGCTTCCTCAATTGTGTAGAGCTTCACAATGCTTCAAATCTGATTTCCTCTCCTTGATAGCAATTCTTCATTCTTCATTAAAGATCACTTCAATAAGACTTTTGCAGACTTGTTGAAATCTCTTCACACACCTAATCTTCATTGATTCTTTACACTGTAGAAGAATTCTTCACTTGGATTCCATGTAGAGATCAGATATTCATTGTGAGCCATCTTCTCAGCAACTTCAATCACATAATCTGAAATTAATCTTTGCATACTAGATGTAATCATCTCTTGAGGTATTTACAATCTCTTCAACAGACAATACATCTTCAATTGAGCATTGCCCCTCCTCAACTGATCTTTGCATATTTTGGTGAAGTCTTTAGTCTGGTGCAAATCAATCTTCATTGAAACTATGCATACTTGAAAGAAGCTTTAATTGAACACCTTCAATCTCTTCGAATGTAAGATATTTTCTTGAAGTAGAGATAGGCATCATTTCTCAGTTTGGTTCATTGCATAGTTCTTTGAATTTATTGCTTGCTTTTTGAACTTGTTGTGCATACTCTTTGACATGTATTAGACTTAAGATTCAACTTTTAAGCCTAAGTTATGAATTTTGTTAATCTGCACACTGTAAGCACCCCATTTTTGACCGCTTGGCAGTCTACACTCCGTCCAGACTTGTTTTCAAGTCATTATGGACATATTCCAATCGAATCCAATCCTCTAGTCCAAATTTCGTCTTTCCATCGCTTCACGGGTCTGTCAGGCCCAAATAGAGGCAAAATGACCAAAATGCCCTTAGGGGCATTGTCCTTTCTTATTTCAATTCCAATCCCTCTCTCGAGACAGTTTATTCATCGAGACGGTCCGAGTAGCAAAACTACTCACAAAACCGTCAGAGTGGCGGAAACACTCACAAAACCGTCAGAGTAGCAGAAACACTCACAAAACCGTTAGGGTGGCGGAAACGCTCACAAAACCATCAGAGTGGCGGAAACACTCACATAACCGTCAGAGTGGCGGAAACACTCAAAATCCAGGCACGTCTCTTCGGAGACGATAAGACCCATTTCCAATCCCTCTCTCGAGACAGTTTATTCCTCGAGACGGTTCGAGTAGCAAAACTACTCACAACCCCGTTAGAGTAGCGGAAATACTCAACCCCGTCCGAGTAGCGGAAATACTCCCAAATCATCAACCCCGTTAGAGTAGCGGAAATACTCAACCGTTAGAGTAGCGGAAGTACTCACAGAACTGTTAGAGTAGCGGAAGTACTCACAGAACCGTTAGAGTAGCGGAAATACTCCCAAATCATCAACCCCGTTAGAGTAGCGGAAATACTCAACCCCGTCCGAGTAGCGAAAATACTCTCAAATCATCAACCCCGTTAGAGTAGCGGAAATACTCAACCCCATCCGAGTAGCGGAAATACTCACAAATCATCAAATCCCGTCTGAGTAGCGGAAATACTCACACCGTTAGAGTGGCAGAAACACTCAAAACCCAGGTCAACACCAGTGTTTGTTATCTCACTTCGGTGAAAAATGACCAAACTACCCTTAGGACCTTTTCCGAGACTTTTCGGTCAAGATGACCATTTTGCCCTTAGGCATCTGAACGCCCCGGGAACCACACCGACTCTGGGTATCAAACCGGTAATGACCCAGGAACACTTTTTATAGTGTTCTCAACCTTCCTTTACCTTTCCGGATCATTCCGAGTCAGTTCCGGCAAACCCGGTACAAAATGACTGTTTTGCCCCTGATGGGCCGGTCTCCATTTCCGACCACACCGGCTCTGGGTATTAAACCGGTAATGTCCCGAGAATACTTTTTATAGTGTTCTCGACCTTTCTTTACCTTTTCGGACCATTCCGAGTCAGTTCCGGCAAACTCGGTACAAAATGACCGTTTTGCCCCTGGTGGGCCGGTCTCCATTTCCGACCACGCCGGCCCTGGGAATCAAACCGGAAACCTCTGGGAACGTTCTAAATAATGTTTCCAGAACCCAAGTCTTCTTCCGGGACAGTTTGAGTTTGTCCCGGCAGTTTTCCGGTCCGATTGACCGTTTTGCCCCTAAAGGCCCGGTCAACCTTTCCGACACAATTTTGTCCTCACTTTTTAAGTCAAATACCTCCAGGACACTATTTCAAGTGTTCCTGCTCCTTTTCGGCCTCCCGGGTCACTCCCGGTTCCTTCAAATCATTCCCGGACTTTCCGGAGTCACTCCTAGTGAAGCCAGGCTAAAATTTACATGGTAGTCACTAGTACAGGCACCCAAATCTAGTCAAAGATACGTTGCTTGCCGACCTTAATTTTTTCCTAAATGGCTGGCGCCAAGCCAAAAAATGGCCTGGCGCCACTCCTAGTGGCGCCAGTGTAAATTTTGCCCTGGCGCCACTGCAACAGGCGCCAGGCTTATCCAACTTCTATAAATACAAAGCCTCGTTCAACGTGAAGGGGGTCTGCAAACTTAACCTAAGAATCCTATATTTCGATATACAGAGCTCGAGCACCTCCAAAACCCTAGCCTCCTTAGGTTTCTCCAAACCCTAGCCACCCTAAACAAACCCTAGCCTCCTATACACTCATACACTCCTCTATACACTCATACCCTAACCTTCAACCATCCTTGGAAGACTTGAGGAGCTGCCATCTAAAGCTTGAAGACAACCCTTGAAGACTGAAGAAGAAGACCAAGACGAAGACCGAAGACCGAAGACTGCACGGCCCGCAAAATAAACAAGAAACAAGGTAGGCTCCTTATTTAAATTTTCGCATTCCCCCTCTCTCTTCTCTCTCCAACCCACTTGGGTTTTCTCTATTTTAATCCCCCATCTCTTTCCCCCCCTTTCTTTGCATGCTTGAAACAAGGGGATTCCCGGTTCATGTGTAGGATTGGACTATTGGAGAGTCACCGTGTCGGGGGCTTTCTTATAGTCTAACCAAAGACCATGTGGGTCCGGCCCCCTTGATTATGTGGTGAAGCCTTAACCTTGTATGTTCACGACCCCAAATTGCATTGTGCATATCATAGTCTTACATCTTCCAAAAACTGTTTTCAAACTCGTTTTCAAAACCGTTTTCAAACTTGTTTTTCAAAATTGCATCAAAATCTTCTTTTCAAAAACATGTTTTCAAAATCACGATCCTAGGGTGATTCTAGCTTTTCCATGGCTAGGGTTGCTTTAGGAAAGTGTTACATTAAAAGGGACCGATACGGTCTATATTTTCAAAATCTTGTTGTTTTCAAAACCGCTTTCCTAAAGTGGTTTTAGCCTTCCTATGGTTAGAATTGCTTTAGGAAAGTGAGATGTTTTTACACCTTCTAAACATTCTTTTTCCAAATCCCTCTTTCTAAAAATCTCTTTTTCAATATACTTTCCTAAAACTCTCCTCTTCAAAATTGTTTTCAAAAACTCCCTTCCAAAATCTATTTTTCAAAACTCTCTTTTTCAACTCCTCTCCAAAATCTTTTCCTCAAAATCCACTTTCTAAAAACTCTCTCCAAAAATCTTTCCAAAAACTCTGTTGCTAAAATCTTCTTTCTAGAAATTCCCCTCTAGGATTTCCCTTCCAAAATCTACGTTTCTAAAAACACACCTTCCAAAACTCCTTCTCTTTAAAATCTTTTTCCAAAAACTCTCTTTCTAAATTCACTTTCCAAAAACTCCTCCCTAGGATTCCTTTCTAGAAAAACCTTCGTTTCTAAAAACACACTTTTTCCAAAAACTCTTTCCTTAGAGCCCCAAATCAAGCCCTAGAACCCACAATTAGGAAACCCTAATTTTCTTTCCAAAAACATGATTTTCAAACTTTGCCCCAAACCTAGGTTTCCAAAACCTCTTGTTTTCTATATCAAAACTATACATGTTTCCAAAACCTATTTACTACGTCGAAACTACAATTTTTCAAAACTAGGGTTTCTAAAATTTCCCTCTCCAAATTCTTGTCAAATCCTATCTTCTCTTTAAGAAACCAAATCCAATCTCCCTGTTTAGGAAACTAGATCTCGTCCTCCGTTTTAGGAAACAAAATCCAACCTTTCTCTTTTAGAAACCAAATCCAATCCCTTCCTAATCCAAATCTTTCCTAATTCCAATCCTTCCTAATCTTCCACTTTCCTAAATCTTAAGTTTCCAAAACTTGAACATAAAAATCTTTCCTAAATTTTAAAAACTCAACTTTCAAATCTTTCCTAATTCAACCATTTCCTAATTCTACCCTCTTTTCAAATCTTAACTTCTTAAACCTAAGTTTTCAACCCTTTCCTAAACTCAAGCCTTTCCTAATTTCAAGAGTTTCTAAAATTTAAACCTAAAAACTTTCTAAATCCTAAATTTTCTAAATTTCAAATCTTTCTAAAATTCTAAGCTTCCTAAATTTGAAACTTTCTTAAGTTAAATCTTTCTAAACCCAAATCTTTCCAAATTCTAAACTTTCCAAAACTTCAAAATCTTTTCAAATCTAAAACTTTTCTAAATTCAAAACTTTCTTAATTCAAGACTTTCTTAAGTTGAAAACTTTCTTAATTCAAACATTGCCTAAACTGAAAACTTTCCTTTTTCAAACCTTTCCCAAAACGAAACTTTCGTATTTTCAAAACTTCATTGTTTTCAAAACTTTCCAAAATCAAAACTTCCATTTTTCAAACATTTCTAAATTCAAAATTTTCTTAATTCAAAACTTTCCTAATTTCAAAACTTTCTTAATTTCGAAACTCTCCTAATTTGAAAACTTTCCTAATTCAAAGCTTTCCTAAGTTGAAACTTTCCTAAATTCAAAACTTTCCTAACTCGAAAACTTTCCAAAAATGAAACTTTCCTAATTCGAAAACTTTCCAAAAATGAAACTTTCCTAATTCGAAACTTTCCTAAATCGAACATTTCCTAATTCAAACATTTCTTAAATCCAACCTTTCCTAATCTCCTAAACCTTCCAAGTCAAGTCAAACCTTTCTTAAGTCTCTTTCCTAAGTCTAGGTTTCTTAAAACCTTCATCTTTCTAAAAACAAGTCTAAATCTTTCTTCCAAAATCAATCTTCTCAAATCCAAGTCCAATCTTCTCAATTCCAATTTCCAATCTCCTTTTCTAATCTCGATTCAATCTCTTTCTTCCAATCCAATCTCTCTCTTCAAATCAATCTATTTTCAATCGGACTCTTGTCCGAACTACGACTAACCTGATTCCCTCAAAGGGATACGTAGGCAACCTTCATAGGTGCGGTCACAATACTTTTCAAACTTTCAATTCCACCCTCATGGGTGCCGTTTTCAAAATCTATTTTCAAATCTCAAATTCCAATCAATTTTCAAATTTTAATTTCAAAATTCCTATTTTCAAATTTCTACTCTCAATTTTCAAACTTTCCAATTTCAATTCTATTTCTTCAAATCAAATCAATTTCAAATCAATTTCTTTTCAAATCAATTTCTATTTTCCAATTCTCTTATTTTGCACTTGCATCTCATGCATCATATTTTTCAAACATTGTTTTTCAAAGTGAATAGGGTTGAACTATAGTTTGTTAAAGACTCTCATAGGTAAATCTAGGGTAGATTGACATGTAGGTACCGAAAGGGCGGGGTAGGGTGATAGCTTAGTGCGTCTTCCCTACACGTAACCAACCTCCGAACCTAGAATCACTGATTTCAAAGACCAAAAATGAGTTATTTTTCTAAAAAGGGCTAAATATTTTCCAAAGGTTGCCAAACAACCTGTTTTCTTTAAAACCCTCTCTCGAGGAGATATTTTCAAAACTGTTTTTTAAAAACCCTAAGTGTAGTCTTTGGACCATGCCTAGTTTTTTAGGTGACCTAACTCACCTTAATCAAGTTAGGTGGCGACTCCGATCTTTTTTCTAAAAGCCCTTTATTTCAAACCTATTTTCAATTCAAACCTAATCGCACTCATTCTTTTAGGAGGGTGAGTTCTAACGAGAGAGTACAGCATTTTTCCCGCTTGGGTGAGTATTTCTCGAGTGCGAAAAATCTGGGCGCGACACACACTAAGTAGATTTATTAGTAAAATAATGCAAGGTTCAGTTATCATCAAAATTAACATGAGAATTAACCTTGAGTCAACAAGGATCAACCTTGACTTAACAAGTTCTTCTAAAACTGTCAAATAATAATTCAATAATTATTCTAGGACTATAGAATAGATCTTCTTGATCATCCAAGTATGTATTTCTTTCATAAAACAAAATAGAAAGACAACAGAAATGTAAATAGTTTACCTACATTCTTTGCTTTTTTCTTTATTTTCTTTTTCTCTTCTTCTTTCTCTTCTTTTCGTTCTCTCTCTTTCTCTCTTCTTTCTCTCTCTCTCTTTTCTCTCTCTCTCTTCACAACTCCCTCTTTTATAGAAGGGGGGTTGTGGTTGGTAAACCATGTGCTATATTAGGTCTTATAGTTGTTGCAAGATACATAAGACCATCTATTACATTAAGATATGATACTTCAGGACCAAGAAGTTCGTCATCATCTTCTCGAGAATGGAAATGAGCTATCTTACTGTACATCAAGTGATTAGACATTCATTGGAGAATTTCATGGATGAGCTTTATCAATATAACATTTTTCTGTATATGTCGACTGATGAATAAAAATACTCAATCTGCAAGACAAGATAATAATATGTTCTCCCAAGGTATTTAAGTATCTTGAAGAGTACCAATAATATCCAACAACATCAACATCTATTGCAATAATCATCAATTCATATTCTCATAAAAAGGCATGGACGATTGTACTGTTCACATATCCTTCTTTCAATATATCTTTATTGGGATAATTATACCATCTGCGTCCAGATTGGTTTAACCCATACATATATCTTTGAAGCTTGATAGAATATAACCTTCAAGGTATCTGTTTCAATCAGTTTTTATTCTTCAAAATTTTTTATATATATATCATTACCTAATCCACCATAGGAATAGACTGTTATATATCTATTAGATGCATATTCAGTCCTTTTGAGACTGACAATTTTCATTATAGTCCATACCAAGTCTCTGCGAGAAACCTTCTGGTACGAGTCGTGCTTTCTATCACACTATTCCATTTTCTTATTGCGCAAATACCCATGTGTATCAAACTAGTTTCATATCTTCAGGTGGGTGGACTACTAGTCCAAATACTTTATAGCTTCTGGTATTTAGACTACAGGTCCAATATCTGCTGGTATTTGGACTACATGTCCAATATTTTCATCTTCTAGTGTTTGAACTATAAGTTCGCATACTTTACATTATGCTAATGAGTTTATTTTTAACTCAGTAATTTCTTTTTATTTTGATCAATCATATTATCGACATTTGTCAAATATCTGTGGTTTAGTCTCTGCATTACTTCTGGTAATTACAGAAGTCACTTTAAATAGAAGTATGTTGGCAACAACAATGTTATTTTTATTCCATTGTTCTCTTGTATTCTCATTATTTTCAGGTACCATTTCTTCTGTAGGGAATATCTCTTCAGGAGGTTTTTCTTCTGAGAATTCTTTTATAGGAGTTTCTTTAGAAAGTTTAGATGATGAAGATTCCTCCTCTGGAGGTTCATTTTGGTCTTCAGGAAATTGCTCTTCAGGAGTTCCTTCTTTAAGAAGGTGCTTATTTTGTTGTGCTTTCTTTTTTCTGAGAGTTTAATTTTTGCACCGACATGCCTCTCACGCTTTTCATGTGCTATCATATAAACATATGATTCTACAGGGACATCAACATATTGTCCTACAAGGACATTAATATGTGTTATAGCATTAGTAGCTGGTATCGATATGATTTGATTATTGTCTTTGTGTCGGTGAATGCTTCAAGCAATTGATTTGCAATCATATATAAGTAAATAATTTTTTTGTGAACTTCAGATTCACATTGACTTGTCTAAGGATCACGCTATGTCTTGTCTCCCCCTAATGGTGGAAAAATTAACGCAACATCTATCTGCAAAATATAAGAGTTAACAGTAAATAAAGATGTAACCATTGTATATATATGCATAAATGAGAGATATAATAGCTGATGTCCATGAAAATTGTGAAGTATTGGACATATCATTGCTGATCCTAGATGACCAAGACGATCATGTTAAAATATAAAATTCTTTTGGGATCAAATCACTTCTGGTGCATCACTTCAGATGCTGTCACTGCAGGTAATCCATAAATATTTCTGTTGTATCACTTCAGGTGATTCACAGTATGAAAATCTTTTGGGTCGAAAAAAACTTCTGATTTATCACTGCAAATAATCTCTAATATAATATAACCCAGAAGAAAAGCAACAAGTTTCTCTATTATATATACTTCTAGCATGAAAAGAGAACTGTAAAACAAGATATTTTTATTACTTTTAGTGCTATATTCTTTTTCATCATACGCTCCTAGTATAATAGAAATAAAGTAAAAATATCTGTAAGAGTTGAGCAAATTTCTTGTACTGCTAGTAGAATAAAATGTATCATCAATATAAAGTTTTATTTCTCTTGACCACATTATGTTAGCTTTTATAGAGCATAACTCTTCTACAGCTTAGCTCGTCTGGAGCCTTCAATCAATTTGTAATGCTTGATATTATTTTAACATTAATTTCAGTTAGTGTTAAGTTTACACCATATCAAAAAATTGTGTGCGTTCTAATAATGTTTGCTAGACATATATTTTTTTTCATTCAAATTTGTAATAATTGACGCATTGGTATGATCCATGCCTTCAATGTTTCATTGCTAAAATTATTCTATCATAGCAATCTATTGAATATTTAATCATCGTACTACAGGTACGTAATCAATGAAATATCTTCGTACTTCTTAAAAGGTTTATTCATCAAACCTTTTTCTATTTTATTTTACTCACATTATTTCACTTCTAGTGGTATTTACATCCTTCAGGGTATCTCCAATATTTCAACGCTTATTACATTGTAATCACATCTGTGACAATATTCATGACCACCAAATAAAAGTACATTCACTTCAAGGAGTGATATAAAATTGGTCTAATATATTAGTTAATCATAGCACTCGATTTAGTGAGCTACACCACGCTGGATCCATACCATTCACTTATCACTTCAAGAATTGATACATATTATAAATTTATATTTTATTCAGAAAGATGATATAACACTAATGAAAACATAAGAAGAAAATGAGGAATAAAATCAAAATAATATGAAACTCATAAATAGTACCATAAATAGTAATGTAAATAGTATGCATGAATAGTAACATAACTATTTACCCTTATCTTCTATTATATTTACACGATGTGTCATTGGAATACAATTTCTAAATTAACCCCTTGATATTGCTATTTTTAAAACACGTTCGAAACATAAAATATAAATATATTTGTTTATCATATCTTCATTAGGAAGATTTCTTCCACATCATTTTCATTTTGGACTTATTTGAATAATAAAAAGTGTACTAATTCTTTATTTGGCAATACTGTACTACATTTTTGTTATTACAACTTCAGATGCACTAAATTATTGTCTGGCAACTGCAGGTGCATTCAACCATAATCTTGCAACTTCAAGTGCATTTATTGATTATCTGGCAACTCCAGGTGTATTAAATCATAATAAGCCTTGTGAAAAATTCAATGATGATACAATGGTAAACTAGCATAGGCAGCGGCCATAATAAGTATAATTAAATAATAGCAGCAACATAAATAAAAGTAGTAGCAAGCGGCAAACCGACCTTATAAAGTAATAATAATTAAATAAACTGCGTGCAAGTCTCAATAAATATTCTATAGGAGCGCTTGATTTCTTTCATTGTATTTCTAAAATTATTACTTCTGGAATGATCTAAATATAAAATATTTAAAGCAACATACATAACAAAATATGACAATCATCAGTTAATGACCATGTTAAAACCTCTATCAAACACAATAATGTTAGGTGGGTATTTTAATAAATGGCAACTGACAGAACAGTGAAAAGTATTACCGTACTATTGATTACATATTGTTTATTATATATTACTATGCAATTACTATTGATTATTGTTCATGAATAGTAGACTTCATCCGATCAATATATATATATTATATCACTATTTTTGTCTCTATTGTAACTTTCAATCCAGACATTAAAATATAGTCAAGTTACATGTTTATGGAAAGCTATTAAAAAAAGGATTCCAGATTTATAAATATCATAGGCAAAAAATGCAAGATCTGAAAGAAATGAAGCAACAAAGTTTCGAAGTAAATACTATTCATCTCAATAGTTGAATTACTATTCATACTATTCATGCGAATTGAGTGAACAGTAAAGAATTCAAAATGAAGATAAATTACACAGAAAATGAAGGACGAACACAAAGCACGTAAAGTATCGTGCTGATAACGCGTTATAAAACTAAATAAATAAGCAAGTAAAATATTCAGATACAATATACAAGAAAACTAGTTCTTCTAGAACTGTCAAATAATAATTCAATAATTCTTGTGGAACTATGGGATAGATCTTCTTGACCATCCACGCATGTATTTTTTTTATAAAACAAAATAGAAAGACAACAAAAATGTAAATAGTTTACCTACACTCTTAATTTTTTTCTTTCTTCTTTTTTTCTCTTCTTTTCGTTCTCTCTCTCTATCTCTTTTCTCTCTCTCTTCGCAGCGCCCTCTTTTATAGAAGGGGGGGCTGTGGTTGGTAAGCTATGTGCTTACCAACTACAAAACGTTTGGTGGAAGATTTCTCGGTCATCCATCATTCATTCCTAACATGGTTCAATTATAACCATGTTTGACATCATACGTGAATTTCTCACTAGAATGAAGTGATTAAATTAAATTCATTCATTGTAAAACAAAACATCTATCATTATAGCTCTTAAATACAATAATATCACTGCCACATCTTTATGATAAAATTTTTTATACAAATTTTCTCCAACTATAGCATTTTACTTTACAAAGTTATACTATAACATCTAATGGTGCAATTATCTAAATGCCAAAACTTGACTTGGCTATTATTCAAAGGTGTCTAAATAAAAGCTGCCATGTCAAATAAGTTACAACACAGTTTTTCACTGTCATCGTGTTCACGGGTCGGGTTGGGGAGTCACTCGCCACCTGATTTGACTAAATCGGATTGAATAATTTTAGTGTTGGGAATTGTAAAATTTTTCATGATCTGACTATAGTGCATACGCATGCTACAAAAAATTCTTATATGATTAGCATAGCCTAATTTACGTGATTAAAATCATACCTTCGAGATCTTTTTAATTTGACACTAAATAACAAGTAACGGCAACAAGCACGAATCAACTATTCAAACTCAACCTTTGGACTTCCGTTGTATCCCTTGTATATGCCTTACTCTAAAGAAAATGGGTTAACAACTGCTAGGGTTTCTCTTCCTCACAAAAACATGTATCTCTCACTTATGAGCCAACGTAAACCTAGTTGCTCTTATAGTATGTATATATAGAGGCTACAACATGAATCATAGGATTAGTATAACTTAGGCTTTCTATACAAATAAGGATTCCTAATCTAACCAAGATTAATCCCTATTTACGTGAATTATAATTTATACCACTAATGAATTATAATCACACCCCCTGTTATATTAGAAATTATATTTCGAGCTCCATATTATCAAATGTTTATTTATCTCCCCACATTAAGATTACAAATACCTGTTTATTAAATGAAATTACTGATAATTACATTTAATAGACTTATGTAATTCCTTGAGACCTTCCACTTAACTTATTTGATATGTCGAATTCATAATCCACCTGCAGGGTTTGACATAATAAAAACTTATAAGTTTTCTCAATAGAATATCATCAATCCCTATACTGGGACGTGGATTTCATCAATAATTAATATTCACCATATACGTAATGTTATTGTCCAACTCACTGAATTTACTAACTCACAAAGAATCTTACTATTTTGTGAATTAAAATAATAAACACTACATGCATGTGTCTATTTATTATATTAGGATTAAGAGTATAAGCACTCATAATAATCATGAGATATTAATTGTTTCATATAGTTAATATAAAAACAATTAGCTCAACACGGTTCTGTTCAATACACACAACGTGTACTAATATAAGGAGTCGAAATTATACCGTTCCCCATAGTCAAGACAAATCTATTAAAATATTATGTTACAATCCTACTAATGGTTGAAATTCACTTGTTATCCAACCATAGAGTGATTAGGTTGAGTCGGTTTTGTGCCGTATTGGGTTAAGTCGGGTCAGTTTTTTTTAAGAGTCTGTCAGGTAAGGAATTGTCAATTGATTATTTATTACAGTATGGGGTGTTTATTTGTTGCAATTAATAATGGGTATTAGTTCCATAGATTGTGTTTGACGTTAATATTACTATGTAAGTGAGTTCATACATTTCTTTTACAATGTCACAATTAGGGTGAAAGGAAAAAATTTTAACCTACCTTTCTTTAGTGAATTCATCCATTTTACCATATGGATTTGGAAGTGTAAAATGATTGGGGTTAAGATAAGTGTAGTGTAGTACTTGTTAGCGTAATCTATATTATTTTTCCAAGTCACTAAAACTATAGTTACCAAGAATCTATCATTGAGAGGAAAAATCCGCTTCTCTAAAAACTCGTTTCCAAAACGGAGACAAAACTCTCATAAAATTTTAAAGAAAACTTATAGAAAACGATTTCAAGACGAATCCAAAACTCTATCATAATTTAAAGAAATTTGTCAAAAACTCTTAAAAAAATATTGTGAAACTCCTTAAAAATTCGCTTCTCATAAATTTTAATTTTTTTATACTATCAAATTTTATTATTTAACAATAATATATAATTTTTCAATAAACGTTTATAGATATTGTGTATTATTAATATTTTATCTCCTGATAAGAGTATTCTAAATACTTTAGATTATTTTTTCAGGATTTTTAATATATGCATTTTATAAATATCTTATTTAATTTTATAATATCTAGCGTTTTTTTTTTTATAATTTTTTCAGATCAGATTTTACATTTTTATTTCCCGTATCGTTTTGCGTTTCTCCATCTTTCTCTAGCAATTATGACTAAAACTCCACTACGTATCTTTTTCCGTTTCTGCTTCCCTATATATGTTAATTATGACTAAAATTTTAGAACAATTGGTCTCGTAAAATGATATTAGAGTTTTGGTTTCAAGTGACTATGAGTTTAAGAGTAATAATGACCTGTATGTGCTTCCAGATTCATGCACGAATCGCGAGAAACCGTACTGCTGGGACTGACCAACTATGAATAGATCTATTCTTTTTTTGATACATCAAAAATGATTACAAAGTGAAAGTGAATGTTACATGGTAGA
The DNA here is from genome assembly GCA_033060915.1 of Euryodendron excelsum. Taxonomy (NCBI): domain Eukaryota; kingdom Viridiplantae; phylum Streptophyta; class Magnoliopsida; order Ericales; family Pentaphylacaceae; genus Euryodendron; species Euryodendron excelsum. Next base: position 33,867,952 of record CM065384.1, on the reverse strand, counting down.
GGGAAAATTGAACCTGAATTTTTTAAGAGCATCGTATTCTAGCTAACTAAACTAACTCAGCTGATTTGAGACTATTCTATCTAGTTGATTTGTCTCTCGACCCGCCAAACATAGTCACATATAAAGAGTGATAGCTTAATGTACATTTTTAAACTCATTTTTAAATAATTTGAACTTTTAAAATAATTGATGAGTTAATAAGAGTGGACTACTCTTTATGAAATAGAATTGTAGAATAATCCACTACAAACATTGTGTCAGGTAAGTGAAAAGTTCATTGCCGCGACTGGAAATTTAATTTCAATAGCCTTGTTATCTCATCTGCTCAAGGTCAACTATTTTTTCCTCGTTCGCCATTCACTTTTACCCTACTTGGTAGCTCAAGGTAAAATTGTGAAAAAACAAAAAAATTCACCAAGAACTAAAAATGATCAAGAAACGGAAATGATACGAATAGATTTTGATATCAAAATTTTTATGAGCCTGTATAATGTTATTATTCTTGGCAATAATAATGATCCTAGTTACGAAAATGAATTTTTTTTAAGGTTAATTACAACACCTCTTAAATTATAACTTAGTATCACTAAACTCTCTTAAATTTTAAAACGCAACACATTGACTCTTGAATTATGACTTTACATCAATTAACACATTTTGTTAGTAATATATTAGCAATCTATTTAGAAAATTGATAAAAAATTTTCTTGTGACTTGCATATATTTACAAAAGTATGATATTATTATCTAAATTTACATTATCTTTTTATAATAATTATTTAATAACTAAAACGTCCCTTGAAATGATATGTACTATAGGGGCAATTTAAGGGACATTTCAATTATTAAAAAATTGTTATAATAAGAGAATATCAATTTAGATAATAAACTATACTTTTGTGAACATGTTCAAGTCATACACCAATTTTTTGACTATTTTCTTAATGAATTGCTAATAGAAAGTGTTGATTGATAAAAATTAATAGTTTAGATGATTAATGTGTTACGTTTTAGAATTTAAAAAGATTTATTAATACTGAGTCATAGTTCAAGTGATGTTATAATTATTTTAAATTTTTACTCGGCTAAAAAATTTGTTTATGCTATTTGCCTTTATAAAGCTGGGAAAATGTTGAATTCAAACTTTCCTTACTAACAAAGTATCATATTTGTCATATTGATAATGTGAACTGTTACATTGATGATGTGGACCAATTAAATTGAAGGGACAGAAAAAAAGGCACACTAACAAAATAGAAGATCTGAATTCAAAAAGGTTCTTAGTTTTGTATGATAATACAGAGATTTTATGGCGAAATTAATGCAAATTACCTTATGAATATGATTCCAAGCCTTATCATCAAATATAAGATAGGACTGTAGACCTAACGTCAATGGCTCATAGAGTTTCTTTAAGTGTGGAAAATATTGAATTGTAGTTCAATCCAACCACATTAATTAGTGATATCAGCAGCTAGAATTGCTTACCTGAATTGCTTTGTGCAAGGAAGATTGGAGGGGGAAGAATTAGTGGGAATTGGTGGCTATAAAGGGAGACTGACGGGTTATTCTGGATTGCTGCCACTGTCACATTTATTTATTTATTTTTTATTTTATGACATGGGACAATTTGTCTAATGCAGAGCCTCTGAACCCATCTCAAACGAGTAAATTTTTTTAAAAACTGAATAGCACTTGCAATTCACCCATCTCAAGTAAGGTATGGATCGCTGAGGTTGACTCTCAAAATGATCAACACTAGCATAACAATTACTTCTAAAAAATATTTTATACAACATTGAGGTTTCGAATTTGGACAATGTCAATATTTCACGGGTGGTACGTCCCTACTACATTCTCTTTCTTAATTAAGCAAACCTAGATATCTGCACATGTATCGACATTGCAGCCATTACGACGTCCACCACACTTGTGAAGGGACTACCTTATGGCCATGTTTGTTTGTCGGGTATGGGATAAGGAATTGGAGATGTAATCTTATAGATCTCTTTAATCTTGTGTTTGGCGCACATTTGTGCACATGATAAGCAATTATATAGGATTGCTAATCTCCCCAAAATTAGGGATATGTAATACCATGGGATGTGTGGTATTATATATCCCATGACTTGAGATAAGGGGTGAAGTTCCCATTATGCCCACTCCTCATGTTGTTATATACTCTAATTAATTTAATATGTATTTTATTATACATTATAACACATATTACATTGTATTTATTTTATATATTATATGTCATATTATTACTTATATTATTCCTTATCTTATCCTAACTAAACAGTAATTTTTTATCACATCAAATATTATTTATTATTTATCATCAATTTTTTAATTTTACAATATTATTTATTTTTTAATTTTTTATCCCACAAACAAAGGGACTATATTGGCAAAAGTGGAGGCAATCCAGTACTAGCAGCGAAAGAAAATGCTGCACTGATTCCCCCGCCACTTTTGGAATTGGGATTGGACTGTTCGGGTCGACCACAAAGGTCGAGTTTCCAGCACCTACTTTTTTTTATTAATTTTTATTTTTTATATAGTCCTTAGACATTCAACCAACTACTTATTCGGAATTATACAATATTATCATATACATAAATTATATAAATTACATGTAATTTTTCTTTTAGCTAATAAGATGTTCGGATTAGTTTATGAGTATTTTAATTAATTTCAAAACCTGTGTAAATTTTTGTTCTACATAAATAAAATAATTATAGAGTCAAAAATTTTAAAATGACCCTAATAAATTAATAGTAATTGCTCAAATCCACTAACTAAAAAAGCCATTTGTAATGCTGTTGGGCCAATACTTGTGCTGGACTCTTTTGATCCGCAGTGAGGAGGACGCGGCCCTGAAATATTACTGATGTAAAGTGTCAGTATCATAATTATTAGAACCGTATTGGTGATTGAACTGATCAAGGTATCATTTTAACGGTTCATTGATTTAATTGTAGTTTAATCAGTTATATAATAAATAAATAATAAAAATATATTTAAATAAAAATAATAGTTAAAAAAATTATCAATAGATTAAATGACTTCCTTTCATACAATAACTTAAAAGCAAGTATAAAAAATGAACATTTTATAAGAAAAAGTGTAAAAATGAGAAGTATTAAAACATTCAAGTGAACTTATTTTTTTTCTCCAATTTAATATTTTTTTAATCTAATACTCACTAGCATTTTTATTTTTAAAAGAAATAGTGTAAAACTTGGCAATAATATGTATTATTAAGAAAAATAAGGTTCATTATTTTTTGCAACGTCCTTTTTTTTTCTTTTTTAAACCTATATTCTCCTCTTTCTCATTTTTATTTTTCCTATTTCTAGTTTAGTTTATAGTTTATACATTTTAATTATCATTTTTATAATACATATCTAATTATAATTTGAAAAGCATATATAAACATAAATTTAAAATGAATAAACAATGAAAAGTAAGAAATGGAGTATTTTGCATTATTTGCCTTGTTCTTTTTGTTTGTATCCTCCTCTTTATTCATTTTTCTTTTTTTGGTTTTAGTTTAATATTTTTAACTTTTTATTATATTTTTTCATCAAAAGAACATAAAAAAACATGCTTCTAAAAAAAAAATGGCTTTAAATTATGCACAATTTATGCTATTTTGTCTTTTTTTAAAAAATGGTCTGGTTTTCTAAATATCGGCTGGTTCATCGATTTTTAAAATACTGGCCAGTTCTTCTGGTTCAACTTGGCTAATACAATTTCCGATAAATTAGTTGAACCGAACAGGTTCAAGGTCCTGTTCCAATTTCAACTAATTGAACGGGTCGATTTGGTTCGATTATGATAACTATGGTCAGTATAACTGTACATATGAGCATCCCTTGTAGTTTAAAATGCTAGCATTAGTTGGTACGGGGCAAAATGAGGATTTTTTTGTGGGTTTCTAAACTTAAAAACACAAATTTTCACATAATAATATAATTATTAATTGTTACGTTTTCTTTTTGGAACGTATTAATTATTAATTGTTACGTTTTCTCTTTCACAAATTAATTGTTTTCAATACAATTCAACTATGACGAAGCGTCAAAAAGGGAACCGGTTACAAACAAAAAGGAATACAACCTTTAAAGTGCTCAACTAAAAGATAGAGTCATCTATGAAATTAACCAGAAAAAAGAGGTCGTAAAAATTTAAATTTTCACCAAAATAAAAACGGTGTACTAGACAACTTTTGTTTGATTGCTGCACAATAGAAATATCATTGACTGTCGATTTCATATAGTTAGGATGTATAAAAAAAATAAGTATGAGACACAATATATTATACAAAAAATTTAATTTTTTATTGGGTTAAAGCTTTAAGAAATGTTTCAAGTCCTAAGGTAGTAGCAAAATAAATTTTTATTGAAAAAGGTTATATATACAGTATATATAAGAAGGTAATACAAAAACACGGGGTGCCATGGCACCCCTTCCCCATCAACACTTTGTTTCATTTAATCTTCTGTAATCGCTACAATATTTCTAACCACTTCATTTATTTTCTTTCTAATTTTAGTAAATCTATTAGATTCACTTTTATAACAAATCCAAACGTTTTATATTGGCCAAAGTATGCATCCGAGAGGAAAGCTCGTACAAAGTTGCAAGTGCTATTGAATATGTTGCTGACACTAGTTGCTGTTACTGTATTCTACTTAGTGAAGTAAACCAAGAGGCTGGCTGAGCTGCCAAATGTTACCAGCTTCTCAAGGATCTCATTTCCATCAGTTCTTTATTTATTTATTTTTTCCATGTAGGCCACCAGAAGTTATAAGAGAATTAGAAAAAGAAGAAATTAAAGGTAGTTATTAGAGTAAGCCCGAAGAAGAAAAAGAAGCAGCTCTTTCTTTTCTTTCCTTTTTTGTTTTTGGTGCAACGGAAGAGAAACAAGAAGAAGAAACATAAACAAAAGAAAGCAAACCCAGCACTATGCTGACGAAAGTCTGCTTAAAGCAGAGGACTCAGTCCTGGAGGGGGTCTATCCAAAATAAACAAAATCATCTGCCATGTTAGCTCCCAGAATGGCCAAAAAATCTGTACAAAAATTTCATTGTCTGAGTGTGCGCTTGAAACTACACTCTTGGCCATTAGCAATCACTTTGCAGTCCTCTATCGTAGGCTCGTAGCCTGGTAGTTGTGACACTTAGAAACAAGATCCTTTAGTATGTTAATCACATACTCTGAATCAGATTCAATTATGATTCCCCTCAAATTCCGAGCTTTGATAAATAACAGGCTTTTGAGAATGCCCCATATGATCATATCTCAGCATCAAGGCTTGTTGCTATTTTTGGTTTGTAAGCTAGCGTTTGCAGCTCCATTCTTTACGTTGAGTAATGCTATATAAATAAAGTTTTTGTATACAATTTTCATAGGTTATTAATGTGGTTGTTCGTGAGCTTTTTATTTCAAATAAAAATACTTAATACTTTTACTCATAATTTAAAAAGAAACACTGTTATATCATTCTGGCAAAGTTTTGTGTATAAAAAATGTTAGAAGGATAAGAAAATTTCCTTATGCATTACCTATGACACAAAATGCCATTAACTCCTCTGTTTCTCTTTCTTTATGGGTGTGTGCGCCAGTATGCATGTTTGTGCATATGTGTGCGTAGTTACAAATAAAAAATTTGTACAAAAATTATATACTAAATAATTTGTATTAATGAGAGTTTTTTACTACAATATAAACAATCACCGTAATGACTTTTAATTATAAAACTATTATTATCACATCAATTTGTATGTTAATTTTGTATGAATATTTTGTAATAATAGCATTTTTCTAATTTTGCGTCTCCTATTAATTTCAATGGGCATGGCTTTAACTCCTCTGTGCTTGGGCTCATCACTTGTGATCATGTCTTCCTTCACTTGGCCTTCTCCATGGTTTCTCTGATATAATTCTCTCTCTCTCTCTTCTCCTCTTGTATGGTTCGTAACTTCATTATATCTTACTCCTCTGTACTAATGAAAGGTAACGTTGAATGGACGCTAGATCAAAACCTGAACCTCACCAGGTCTTCCAGTTCTTTCTGTTGATTGTAGCACAAAGATCTCTCTCTCTCTCTCTCTCTCTCTCTCATGTTGCACTGTGTTATGTAGCAATGTGTGTTGAAGTTAGATTTTCCAGATTTGATCTAGTCCACAAAGTCATCAATCACAACTAGTTGCACAGGCATATAAAAGGGATAAACCGTTTGAAACGTTTTTCATTGTTTTAAGTGTTGAACTGGATGTTTGCTTTATAAATTGGTTAAGAACATAGAGCTCAAAGAAAGTTAAAAGAATGAAGAAAAAACCGCTCTCTTACGGTAAGCTCAAAATTTTCATGAAGCATGATCATGTGACCAATCTCTATCTCTACTATTTTAAAAGGTTGAAGCACCTACTAGTGTTTCCCACACTTTCTTTTACAGAAATACCCTTAATTAAAAAACGACGCAACTTTTCAAACACACCGAAACAAAACTATGAACTCGGCCTGCAAGTTTTCATGACCACACACATTTCATGGCACTTCAAAGTCCAAACTCGATCGCTCATGACTATACTGCATGTTACATCATCGGATCCTCCCACCGCAAATTGCGCTAATGCCAATATGCCACCGGAACCGCCCATACCCATTCATGATATTCCCTGTCCCAACAACATGGTTCTTCCTCCCATGTACAGGGTTGGTATTTTACGTGAAGAAATCAACACGTCTGAATCAGAATCGGAATCGGAATCTCCTAATCAGATGTTCATCAGAGGAATTGATTTTTGTATAAAAGGCAATCAATTCTCCATTTAGAAATCATCCCTTAACCTTCATTTCATAGCTTGTATAGTAGACTCTTGAGAGAAATTATGAGTGTTTGTAAATTTCTCCAGTTCTATAAGAAAAGTGCTATCTCCTGTGGATGTAGGCAAATTACCGAACCACATAAATCTCTGTGTTCTGGGTATAATTTTTTCTACCTTGATTTTTGGAAATTTCCACAACAAATTGGGTATCAGAGCCCCGGTCTGTTCAAAACACCAAAAAATCAAAGTGGTCGAAATTGTTTTCTAATCATACGAGGAGATAGCTCTTATCTTCAGGAGTCCAACGCAATAAACGGCGTGTTAAACGGATATCAGAAAAGTTGGCAAATCACGGTCAAAGTTCCCGTTGCTGTTCGTCCAATCCACCTGCTTTGACCGACCCGACGATACAGACCTATTTATGTTGATTACTCCACTAGAAGAATATTCCGTTTATCTGATAGAATATTTTTGAGTCAACTCGGTCTAGAGGTGTTTTTTGCCCAACTCGGTGCAATTTTCACCCGTTTTCGACTGGGGCAGACCTGTTTTCAACTATTTGGACCATTCCGGATGCAACCGTGACATCCTTTTCTACAAATTCCTCTCCTAAGGTACTGTTATTACTTAGTAGAGCTTTATACACTCTGTCTTTCGAGCACGATGGAAGGTTCAAAATATGAAGAAATACTCGAAAGGCAAGCCAGGGCTCAAACCCCGGAATCCACCAGCAGTTCTTGGTAAAGAAGCTCCATGTCCAACGCAAAGTTTGATATTGAGAAGCTTGACGGCACTAACAACTTTAACATGTGGCAATGCGAAATTTTAGATTTGTTATTCCATGAAGGATCTGATATTTCATTGGGATCCAAACCTGAGGATATTTCTGATAACGATTGAAAATATGTGAATCGTTAAGCCTGCAGCACAATTCGGTTGTGCCTTGCTAAGGATTAGAAATATTTCGTCATGAAAGAGACTATGGCTACAAGTCTCTGGAAGAAGCTGGAAGAGAAGTACATGACGAAAAACATAGAAAATCGGCTCTACTTAAAGAAGAAGCTCTTTCGATTCCAGTACAAGAAAGGTACTCCTATGATTAAGCATCTAGATAATTTCAATAAAATTCTTGCTGATCTACAAAATCTAGATGTTGATATTCTTGATGAAGATAAGACACTCCTGTTGTTAAATTCCCTCCCTGAAAGCTATGATTATTCACAGATGTTTCTAACGCTTTGGTGAATAACAAGTACCAGAAAAGGGATCAAAATGATCATAAAGGCTCAACACCAGAAGCTTTGACTGTTGCCCGAGGTAGAGGAATCAACAGAAGACCTGATGGATCCAATGAACGTGGCAGATCTCGATTAAAATCAAAAGGAATATCTCGCTCAAAACAGAATGGAGAATCATCATACAGACGTCCTGTAAGAGACGAGTGTGCGTACTGTCGCCAGAAAGGGCACTAGAAGAAAGATTGTCTAAACAAGGACAAATTTACTGCAAACGTTGCACAAAAAACTGATGATAAAGAGGAGTCAGCTTTTACAGTTTCATCACCAAACATCCAATCTGATAGATGGATTCTTGATTCTGGCTGTTCTTATCATATGTGCTCCAACATGTAATATTTTTCAAGCTTCCAAGAGCTTAATGGGGGAGTTGTGCTAATGGGAAATGACAACACCTGCCAGAAAAAAGGGATAGGAACTGTTCGCCTGAAGATGCATGATGGTACAATCAGATGATTGATTGATGTCAGATATGTCCCTGATCTAAAGGTTGTACAAGGTGCATTCTTGGTAACAGAGGGAACTTGAAAGGGAAATCTTTATTTTTTGGATGGGTATACAATCACAGGGAGAGCAATCGTCTCCAGCAATTTTGACGATGAAGCATCTGATTCTTCCCGACTCTGGCACATGCGCTTAGGGCATGTCGGGGATAAGGTTTGCAAACTTTGGTGAAGCTAGGTCTTCTGAAAGGTGCTAAGACTGGTAAACTTGATTTCTGCTTGCATTATGTTATGGGCAAGCAGACGAGGGTCAAGTTTGGCACCGCTATTCATCATACGAAAGCAACTCTGGCTTATGTTCACATTGATGTTTGGAGGCATTTCAAGAATGCTTCATTGGGAGGTAAACATTACTTTGTGATATTTATTGATGATTTCTCCAGATACGTCTGGATATGCACTATGAAGCACAAAGATGAAGTTTTTGATATCTTTCTTAAATGGAAGAAGATGATTGAAACCCAAGCAGGCAAGAAAATCAAAAGACTTCGCTCAGATAATGGCGGAGAATACACATCAGATCCTTTCATGAAAGTGTGTTAGAATGAAGTGATAATCAGACATTTTACAGTTCTTGGAACGCCACAGCAGAACGGTGTTGCAGATCGTATGAACCGCACTCTGGTGGAGAAAGTTCGCTGTATGCTTTCTTAATCTGGCCTGATCAAGGCATTCTGGGTAGAGACTTTGGTGTATGCCTCTTATATAGTCAATAGACTATCTGCTTCTGCACTTAATGGGAAGACTCCCAAGGAGGTATGGTTTGGACAATCTGTTTTTGATTATGATCACCTGCATATATTCGGGTGTCCTGCATACTTTCATGTTACTGAATCCAAATTGGATCCTAGGGCCAAGAAAGCTGTTTTGTTAGGGTTTAGTAAAGGAGTTATGGGATTCATACTATGGTGTCCTGAGTCCAACAGGATCATCTCAAGTCGAGACGTTCCCTTTGATGAGTCTGCTATGTTGAAACAGACATCTCCAGACAAAGAGAATGAAAATCCAAACTCACTGCAACGTGTGGAGTTTGAGACTCCTAAGGAGCCAGCAAAGGTTTCTCAGATAGTTGATCGTCCTAAAAATGAATATGATAATCAGGACGAGATCTCAGTTGAGGTGGAGGTTCCAGCACCAGTGCAAGAATCTATTGCCACCAACAGACCCAAAAGGAAGATTTGATTACTTGCCCGATTCACAAATATGGTGGCATATGCGCTTCCAGTGACCAATGAAGATGTCCCGTACACTTACAAAGAGGCTGTACACAGGTCAGACAATGTCAAGTGGAAGATGACGATGGATGAGAAGATGCAATCACTTCACCAGAATCAGACTTGAAAGAGAGCTATTGGGTGCAAATGGGTCTATGCCAAGAAGGAAGGTGCTCCTGAAAAAGACAACATCAGATACAAAGTCAGACTTGTAGCAAAAGGCTATGCTCAGAAGGAAGGAATAAACTATAATGAAGTATTCTCCTCTGCTGTCAAGCTTTCGTTTATTCGGATATTATTGGCTTTGGTAGCATAATTTGATCTCGAGTTAGCTTAACTCAACATAAAAGACCGTATTCCTCCATGGTACATTAAACGAGGAAATTTACATGTCTCAGCCAGAAGGGTTCAAAGTTCCTAGACATGAGAATTGGGCTTGCAAGCTAAGTAAGTCCCTGTATGGTTTGAAGCAATCATCGCGACAGTGGTATAAGCGGTTCGACAGCTTTATGATGACTTAAAGGTACACATGCAGTGAGTTTGATCACTGTGTATACTTCCGCAAACTCCAAGATGGTACATTTGTTTATTTGCTCTTATATATGGATAATTTGCTGATTGCATCTAAAGTCAGGTGGAGATCGACAGAAGGGTTCAAAGTTTCTAGACATGAGAATTAGGCTTGCAAGTTGAGCAAGTTCCTGTATGGTTTGATGCAGTCATTGCAACATTGGTATAAGCGGTTTGACAGCTTTATGATGATTCAGAGGTACACACACAATCACTTTGATCATTGTGTATACTTCTGCAAACTCCAAGATGGTACATTTCCCATGAGCACAACTCCCCCGTTAAGCTCCTGGAAGCTTGAAAAATATTGCCTATTGGGGTACATATGATAAGAATAGCCAGAATCAAGAATCCATCTATCAGATTGGAGGTTTGGTGATGAAACTGTAAAAGCTGACTTCTCTTCATCATCAGTTTTTCGTGCAACGTTTGTAGTAGATTTGTCCTTGTTTAGACAGTCTTTCTTCCAGTGTCTTTTTTGGTGACAGTACGCACACTCGTCTTTTGTAGAATGTCTGTATGATGATTCTCCATTCTGTTTTGAGTGAGATACTCCTTTTGATTTTGATCGAGATTTGCCACGTTCACTGAATCCATCAGGCCTTCTTTTGATTCCTTTGCCTCGGACAATCGTCAGAGCTTCTGTTGTTGAGTCTCTATGATTATTTTGATCCCTCTTCTGGAACTTGTTATTCACCAAAATGTTAGAAATATCTTTGAATTTAACCTTATCCTTTCCATATGGCAGCGTTATGGTTAAATGATCATAGCTTTCAGGAAGGGAATTTAATAACAGGAGTGTTTTATCTTCATCAAGAATATCAACATCTAGATTTTGGAGATCGGCAAGAATTTTATTGAAATTGTCTAGATGCTCAATCATAGGAGTACCTTTCTTGTATTGGAATCGAAAGAGCTTCTTCTTCAGGTAGGGCTGATTTTCTATGTTTTTCATCATGTACTTATCTTCCAGCTTCTTCTAGAGACTTGTAGTCATAGTCTCTTTCATGACAAAATATTTATGATCCTTAGCAAGGCACAACCGGATTGTGGCGCAGGCTTGACGATTCATATATTTCCAATCTTCATTGGAAATATCCCCAGGTTTGGATCCCAATGAAATATCGGATCCTTCACGGAATAACATATCTAAAACTTCGCATTGCCACATACCGAAGTTGTTAGTGCTGTCAAATTTCTCAATATCAAACTTTATGTTGGACATTGAGCTTCTCTGCCAAGAACTACTGGTGGATTCCGGGGTTTGAGCCCCAACTTACCTTTCGAGTATTTCTTCAGATTTTGAACCTTCCATCGTGCCCGAAAAACAGAGTTTATAAAGTTTTTCTAAGTAATAACAGTACCTTAGGAGCGAAAATTCCCAAAAATAAGGTGGAAAAAATTGTACCCAGAACACAGAGATTTGTATAGTTCGACAATTTGCCTACGTCCACGGGAGACAACACTCTTTTTATAGAACTGGAAAAATTTACAAATACTCACATGAATTTCGCTCAAGAGTCTCTCATAGATACAGATGTTATACAAGCTATGAAATGAAGGTTGAGGGATGATTTCTGAATAAAGAATTGATTGCCTTCTATAGGCAAAGATGAGGGGTTGGTGAGGTAGGTGGTAGGTGAGTTCCTATACAAATGGTGATTTCACCTACCATCGGCAGACTGAAAATTGAGATTGGTTTTTTCTTCTTCAGCAACTGGAAGCTTCCTCCAGCATCCATTTAGGATCAATAACTCTAATTCTTCCAGCAAATTTTGTGGACTTTGAGCCACGCTAACCAACAATCTCTACCTTGGTGAGAATCCACTAAACAATGCTGCCTCCAATGCACCTGTAGGTACTCTAAGCTCGAGAGATGTTAATCAAGTCCAAACAGTGTTTTAACTTGATTCTTGTTACCACCTTTGTCAGCATTTCTGCAGGATTATCTGCAGTTCCAATATTCTGAAGTAGAATATTCCCTTCATCTACAATTTATCTAACAAAGTAGTACCGAACGTCAATATGCTTAGTGCGACCATGATAGACCTAGTTCTTTGCCAAACAAATGACACTCTGACTATCGCAAAAAATCTGTACGCTTTCCTGAACAATACCCAAGTCCTTTATCAAGCCACGAAACTAAATGGCGTTCTTGAAAGTTTTTGTTACAGTTATATATTCTACCTCTATAGTAGACAAAGCCACTGTTGACTGTAAGGTTGATCTTCAGCTTACTGGTCCTTTTGCCATAGTAAACACATAACCAATAGTTGATCGGCGCTTGTAAAGATCACCAGCATAATCTGAATCAATATATCCGACAGCATATTTTTCAATCTTCTACCGTTCCCAGGGTTGTTCATGTACCGGTTCACCATGCTGACAGTATGTGAGATGTCAGGTTTTGTACACACCATTGCATACATCAGGGCTCTAATTGTATTTGCATATGGAACACAATCCATTTGTCTCCTCTCAGCATCCGTACTTGGAGACATTGAGGCACTCAGTTTGAAATGTGGAGCCAATGGTGTACTTACAGGTTTAGTCTTATTGTCGATGCCAAACATTTGAAGTGCGTTCTTTAGATACTGAGTTTGTGTCAGACAGACTGTGCGCTTCACTGCATGTCACGGTTGCATCTGGAATGGTTCAAATAGTTGAAAACAGGTCTTCCCTGGTCGAAACCGGGTGAAAATTGCACCGCATTGGGCAAAAAACACTTCTGGATCGAGTTAACTCAGGAATATTCCATCAGATGAACGGAATATTCTTCTGGTGGAGTAATCAACACAAATAGGTTTGTATTCCTGTCGGGTCAGTCAAAGCAGGTGGACTGGATAAATAGTAACGAGAACTTTGACTGTGATTTGCCGGCTTTTTTGATGTCCGTTTGACACGCTATTTGTTGCGTTGGACTCCTGAAGACGAGAGCAATCTCCTCGTATGATCAGCAAACAATTTTGACCACTTTGATTTTCTGGTGTTTTGGACGGACCGTGGCTCTGATATCAATTTGTTGCGGAAATTCTCAGAAATCAAGGTGGAAAAAATTGTACCTACAACACAGAGATTTATGTGGTTCTGCAATTTGCCTACGTCCACGGGAGACAACACTCTTCTTATAGAACTGGACAAATTTACAAACTCACAAGAATTTCTCTTAAGAATCTCTCACAGATACAGATGCTATACAAGCTATGAAATGAGCCACACTAGTATGAGAGGAACCGTTAATTCGCCCAATTAGTCATCGCACTTGGTTGAAAAACCAGTGGCGTGAAGCTACTGTGCGCATGATTATCAAGAGAGATAGAGTGAAGGGCACAGTCTGTCTGACACAGACTTAGTATTTGAAGAACGTACTTCAAAGGTTTGGCATCGATAACAAGACTAAACCTGTAAGTACCCCATTGGCTCCACATTTCAAACTGAGTACCTCAATGTTTCCAAGTACGGATGTTGAGAGGCAATTGGAGTCTTGATGTATGCAATGGTGTGTACAAGACCTGACATCTCACATGTTGTCAACATGGTGAGCCAGTACATGCACAACCTTGGGAAAGGTCTCTAGCAAGCAGTGAAGTGGATTCTACGATACATTTTGGGTACCGTAGATGTTGGTTTGAAGTTCGAGAGGAATCAGAAAATTGGAAAACATATCGTTGGATATGTTGATTCAGATTATGCTGGTGATTTTGACAAGCGCCGATCAACTACTGGTTATGTGTTTGCTATGATAGGAGGACCAGTAAGCTGGAGATCAACCTTACAGTCAACAGTGGCTTTGTCTACTACAGAGGCAGAATATATGGCTGTAACAAAAGCTTTCAAGGAAGCCATTTGGTTTCGTGGCTTGATAAAGGACTTAGGCATTGTTTAGGAAAGCTTGGAGATTTTCTGCTACAGTCAGAGTGTCGTTTGTTTGGCAAAGAACCAGGTCCATCATGGTTGCACTAAGCATATTGACGTCTGGTACCACTTTATTGGAGAAATTGTGGAGGAAAGGAATATTCTACTTCAGAAGATTGGAACTGTAGATAATCTTGCAGACATGCTGATAAAGGTGGTAACAAGAATCAAGTTCAAATACTATTTGGACTTGATCAACATCTCTCGAGCTTAGAGCGCCTACGAGCGCATTAGAGGTAGCATTGTTTAGTGGATTCTCGCCAAGGTGGAGATTGTTGGTGAGTGTGGCTCAAAGTTCACAAAATTTGCTAGAGGAATTGGGGCTGTTGGTTCTAAATGGATGCTGGAGGAAGCTTCCAGCTGTCGAAGAAGAAAAAATCAATATGAATTCTTCAACCCATCGATGGTAGGTGAAGCCACCATTTGTACATGAACTCACCTACCATCTACCTCACCAACCCCTCACCTTTGCCTATAAAAGGCAATCAATTTTCCATTCAGAAATCATTCCTCAACCTTCATTTCATAACTTGTATAGCATCTGTATTTGTGAGAGACTAGAGAGAAATTTCTGTGAGTGTTTGTAAATTTCTCCAGTTTTATAAGAAGAGTGTTGTCTCCCGTGAACGTAGGCAAATTGCCGAACCACATAAATCTCTATGTTCTGGGTACAATTTTTCCCACCTTGATTTCTGAAAATTTTCGCAACAAATATATGGTTATCAACAGATGATAATATATGATTGTTAGCAGATGATGATTCCTATGCACTTTCAAAGAATGTTTTGACCGGTTAATCTTCATTGATATTTTCATTTGTGGACTGTTTGCATTCTCATGCCCCAGGCAATTATATAGGACTCTGACAAGACAATTTCATCTTAAACATATTAATTAGCATGATTGGTTGTTATGCCAAAAAAGAAATGCTACCTGCAATTTTCTAGGTGAAAATTGACATGCTAAGCAGAATAAATGAATTTAGTCAAGGAAATATTTTCGTTACTTATTTCTTTGCTAACAGTTTTTTCTCTTTTATGAACTGTCAACTTTGGACTGCAGCCTGAGTTGTTGGATGTTGAATTTTATAAGATATTTGATTGAAGAAGCATCAAAACACGTCGTGACATGTTTAAATTCAATGCAATGGAAATCGAAAAAGAAATGGTGAACTTGTTAGAGTTTTGTCTGGACAAGAGAATGAACCTTAAAAGAATGCAAGGCAGAGTGGTTGAAGAATTGTTCTTGTACATCGTATGCTATTTTAGATGTCTGTGGTGGTGACAGTGGCTGTTTGATTTGGTTCGACAGTCTAATTGATGTTCTTCATCTCACTCAAGAAGATATTTTGCAAGATATTTGTATATGGATGCATGCTTTAAACTAGGTATATATTTACATGTACTGTATCATTTTAAGTTTTTTTTTGTTAAGCTTCCTTTTAGTGTTTGTTAAATATTTTGTTTCTTTGTTTGACAAATTTTCAAAAATTTTTTTTCTTGTACTTTGATAAATATTTCCTTCCTTTGGGCTTTCCCTTCGTCTCTGGCTTTCTCTGGTTGCCAAGAAATCCCGAGCAAATAATTCACAACTTTTGAATCGTAACACTTCGGATTAAGGAAAAACTTATATATCTTCTTCTTTTTTTTTTTTTCCTGAGCTTCAAAATATTTTCAAGATGAAAACCAAAATGATGCTAGCTTATAAACTTACACTCATAACCAATTAAATTAACTACAGAACTGGTAATCTCTGTTTGGCCACTTGTCATTTGGAACTTGGAAATAATCAGCAAATGGAAATATGTATTGTTAGCTTGTATTCATTTGATCTGCTACTTTGGGGGATCTCTGTGCTTTTGACAGGCAACATTGAGTCATGAAAGTAAGAGTTGTCAGTCCATATACCAAGTTTATATAGCAGTTAAATGCTAAGTAATATCTAGATGGATTACCACTCTTTTTCTTGCCAGTTATATTTCCAAAATGGTAAGCAAATTGGATTTCCTAAAACTGACCTTTCTTAAAGCAGGTCTAGGACTTGTTCAGCCAAGCAGCAGATAATTGCTTGAACTTGAAAAATCCAAATTGAAGACAATGGTGGTCGTCATCAATTGGTATGTTTTTCTGTGACTTCATTAGTAGACATCAACTCTGATAAAATTATTTGCATCTCCTGATCATGATCTTTGTTTTTTTGGGGGTTAAAATTAAGCATTTCCCTGGGTTACATTTCTCTACTTTATCCTAAACGAGAGAGTAATGTGAGAAAGATATCCTCAGTTTCATTATCCTTTAAGATAATGCTATTTAGATTGAACGGGAGCACTGGCTATATTGTCTATGATTAAGTAGCTTTGTTCTTTTCTTATTCCTCTTCCAATGCATTACTTTTTTTTTTTTTTTTCCTACTCAATTTGTCGCACATGAGACAACCAACATAACTGGCTTTCCCTTATGTTTTTGTTTTTGTTGCTGCTTATAGCTTACCATGAATTTACCAATTCACGACCTTTATTAAATCCTGTATTGCTACTCATCCATTTCAACCTCCTTATGTAGGCTAAACTCACTATTTAAGCATGTTCTGTGTTCACTGTGCTCTTATTATATAAATGTACAACAATAAAGTGCAACAACTCTTATAACTGTCCAGAATGGCTTTCTCTCAGCTTTCTTGAAAAGTTTCTATAACACTTTGAAATTGTATCTTCATATATCTAGCCGTTTATAGACTTCATTAATTTTTTTAATATTATTATTGCATGTTTGTTTTTATTGTGTTGTACAAAACTGAGTGTTGACACAGGTTACAACTTCAGGTGAACCAAAATAGATATGCATATGCATTTGCTGCCACAAAGGGGACTATTTGGATATAGCTGTTGTACATAATTTCTGTTCCTGTTACGTATATATGTGTGCCCAAATTTGTATGTCATTAGTATAAATTATTTCTATACGTACATTTAGTTTCTGCATATCTGTCCCTATCCAAAAATTTCAGGTTTCCAATGGCTATTAGAGAAACTTTTAAAAAATCTGTAAGGCTATGGAACAATTTTTTTGAACCAAGTCACTTGTAAAATGTCAATCGAGTATCTTAAACAACACAAGTTATTAGAACAGGATCGCTTTTGGCTCCTTTGTGTCTTATGTGACTTATTTTAGGGAGCGGCATAGTAGATCATTTAGGGGAGTGGAGATTCCTTTGTGTTCATATTGAAGAGCAGATTTTTGACCCTTTTGTATAGTAGGGTCTTGGGGAAGGTTTCCTCTTCTCTTGAGCATTTCAATATGGGAAGAGGTGCATAGTCTGATTTTTGTTGTCTTTTTTCCCTTTTGTATATACTATTCATCCCCTTTAATGCTATTATATGATGAATTTTATTTTAGTTATCAGAAAAAGAAATCATATAAGGTCATTTTTCCTTAATCAAGGTTGCAATGCACTCAAAGAATTTCAATAATGCAAGGAAAGGCATGTAGTTTATTGTATTTCAATGCATCCAAACTCGCTAACTTTGTAGTCCAAGAAGATTAGTAGATATATATATGTTGACATATGTATCTGTATGAATGCGCAGCTTTCGAGTTAATTATCAGGATAACCAATTGGGCCCTGTCGGTAAACACATGATCTTGGAGAAGTTAGATGCATCGCTTGCCTAAAAATATTCGCTCTCAAATTGAGGTGGTTGGAGATATTTCCAAGTTGAGCACTCTGGTCATGGGTACTTCAAAAGAGTGAAGAAAGTTATTAATGTTTGTTGTAGTCATTGCTGGCCCGAAGGAGGGCGATACTTCTGGCTGGGCCAAATGTAATCAAGTAAGATTTTGCACCCTGTCAAATAGTAATTGCTTCTTTTCTAAATTGAATTGGTGGTCTATTAAGCATTTTAGCCCATCATAGATCAATGTGTACTTTTTTCTAGCTTAAAAATTTGTCTCTCTTCTCTTCCAATGGTTGTTTTTCCCCATCTCGACAATGGAACATGGGTTGTGCAGGGGATCAAGTTCTTTGAACCAGTGGTGAAACCATTGCCTTTTTGATGTCTCTGAAGTTAGTTAGTAAACTTACTTTAGAAACCTATTAGCTTTTCTGATTTCTTTTGTTGGTTAAAAGCATGTAGTTCTTGATTAACAATACCACTTTATTCTTTCTATTGATAGAGTGATTCAACTGAGATGGTGGGGTAAATTTCGATGTAAATTTTGATTAATGCTTCAAATAGAGTATTGGACATCAAATAATTTTAAACAGTATATATGGTGAAAAACTCAATCCTTGTGTTGGCCCATATGTGACTGCATGTTTAATTTTTGGCTGAATATTTTATTTAGTCAGCCCAAGTAACTAATAGGATCGCATTATTCAAACAACGATTTTATAAGAATCGAGACCACCAGCAGAGGTGACACACTTCTTACACTGTGTACAACTAATTTGCCATTTGCCATGTGCAACGCACGTGCATCATCACTAGTTAATTGTAAAAATGTCATCTCACATCATTCGTTGTTGTCAAATTGGCTCAATCATTTGATCACTTCCCTAAGTTTTGTTTCACCCACCAGAATCCATGGTAATTATTTAGTTCTCCAAGAGGACCAAATTGCATTATTCCTCAAGACACCATGCTTTTAAAATGGTTTGTAATTAATAGTTTTTATTTGAAAACGAAGCACTCATCAAAATAAATTTTAATTGCAAAAAAAAAAAATGCTATTTTTCTATAAAACTTGTACAGATGCACCTAACTACCAAAATGATGTGACAATAAATTTTTCTTATAATTAAGAGTATTATGATGGGTGTTTTGTAAAGTAAATGGCTATTTGATTGTTATTTAAAAGTGTAATTATGAAATCTTAGTTTGTATTTTGGTAGTCTTAATTTAAGATTTTATAAACCTTTTTAGTTAGATTTTAGTATTCATTAAGTTGTTTTGTTCCGTAAAAGATTGGGGCTTAAATTGGACAGCTTGGACAGATCGGACAAAAGGAATAGTGCCTATCTGAATAGCCCTTGAGCGCGTTCGAACAGCCGAAGAGCAAAACAAACCCGTTTGAATAAGGACTGAAGCCCTTTTGAAAGATTAGAGGCTGTTTTTAGTAGTTGGAACCCCGTTTGAAAACCCATCAGAAGCCCGCAAAATCTCTGTTTTATTTTTCAGCCTTTTTAAGGCAGAATTATGCCTAATTCGGAACTTCTTCTTTTTTTTTATTTTACGAGTTCTAAGGTTTTATTAAAGTTTTTAGAGCAGTTTAGAGAGAAGTTACATAGTTTTCTTTGTAGTTCAAATATTTGTGAATTAATTCAATCAATTTCAATACAATTTTTGTGTTTTCTTAATGTCGATGAGTAGCTAATTCAACTCTTTGGCGATGATTGTGAATATTATCTGAGAATATTAGAATATCAATGGAGGTAATTGAATTATGATGACTTTATCTTTCCAATTTATCAATTCTTGGTAATTAAACTTTAGATAATTGAGAAAACTTAAATTCTTAACTAAGTTTGATAATTTTTATGCACAAATCTTAGTTTGGTATAAAAATTGCATAAATCGATCGTATGAATCTATATGACTTTGACGTGATTTAATTTTTCGTTTAATTACTATTGAATTTGATTTTAATTAATAAATCTTTCAAATTAAAGGCTCAATACGAAGCCAATAATTTGAATCATGAAAGTTCTGTTGGAATTTTAGATAAATTGGGTAATCGGATAATTCCGATCCGAGATCTTCTTTCCTATAGTTTTAACCAATTTCAATTCATTTTAGTTTAATTGAATCAATTTTCAACAAACAATTTTTTATTCTTTTTATAAGTAGTTCATAGTTCTTGTTTCATCTGAGAGGTATAATTGTGAGCTAATTCATCATACTGAATTGCATTTTCAAAATTCGATCCCGGACTCATTCTCATCATACTGAATTGCGTTTTCAAAATTCGATCCCAGACTCATTGAGTATTATTACTTTGCCATCTTATGCTTGATATTATTGTCGAGCACTCTTTGGGTGAAGTCATTCTTATTTAATCACATTATTTTGATAATAAATTTTTTAGTTATTTAATATTACCCTTGCAAAACTGTCATTCCTCGTCATACTGGTGCAGTTGTCAAATGGATCACTTGTTTGACCACTTCTTGAGGTTTGTTTCACCCACCCGAATACACTGGAGAAATTATGGTTAAGAAATAAATAATTAAAATTTTCTTTTCTCTTACAGTATAAACTATTTGATGAGTTGGTAGTCAATAATTCACACGATATCAAGGTAGGCAAGGTGGTACTGTGTTCGAATCTCATGGCCTATCCGTTGAATATTTTTACGTATTTAGCTCGCTTAAGATCAAGAGTGCCTATACGTGAGGGGTGTGTTAAAAAATAAATAATTAAGTTTGTTTCTTGTTCTAACAGCTTAAGCTTTTAGCTGAGTTGGTGGTAAACAATTAACAATTATCAGTTGGGTGGAGTTGTCTATATATAATGACGTGATCAATCTCATAACAATTATCAGTTGGGTGGAGTTGTCTATATATAATGACGTGATCAATCTCATGCTTTTCTAAGGTTGCCACTCTCCAGCGCCTGCTCCTGCTTGGTGAACTGCTCACTTAGGTTTGGTTAATCCATTGATGATCCTGAGATGTATATAACGATTCAGAAAGAAAATGAGATGCCAGTCTCATGCCTTAACTTTCCCTATTATCATCTTGGTTGAAGATTAAGTTATGTTATGTTCGAGATTTCAAGTTTGATCACTTCTCAAGTCCTGTTGTAGTCAGTCATTATTTATATAACGCATTAAGTTTATTTAGTTCTTGTGGATGATAGTCCTTTATGAACTTGAGAGAGAATATGTTGTGAGTCGAAGGTGTCAACACTTCGTGGCTTCAAAAAAAAAAAAAAAAAAAAGACATATAAAGCTTCTACATTTGTCTGAGCAAACATCAATCTTGGGCCTATGTTATATTACACTACATATATATTAGATTCTAATGGAAGCAGAAATTTGACGATGTTGAATCTCATATCCCAATGTAAGTTGACATTGTGAGGACAACGTGTACAAGCGTATTATTTCCAAAACAATAACACAAGAACAAAGTGAGAAAACAATTCTCTTGGATAATTGTTTTATTAATTCATCAAAAACTCCTTAGGGCGGAGGCCCTTACATTTTTTTATATAGGAAAAATAAACCATAAACCTAATTAAATTAAGAAATTACATAAATTAAGAAAAATATGAAAATTAATCAAAAAATAAAAAAATTGAGTTAAGCCCAAATCTAACTACTAGACTCATAAATAAACATTTCAGGAAAAGCCTAGATCAAATCGGGTTCATATAGGCTAAGATATTGGACAATAAAATCTTTTAAAAAATAGTAAAATTGCCATTTTTGAAGCCTAAATGGTAGAATATGCCTGAAAAGCGACATACATCATGACGATAGGATCAAACTAGGGCCTTTTGGGTTAATTTGGAAGACGCTGAACCGGACCGAAATTTATTTCAATGCTCCATATAACTATGGCTATGCACTCAGCATCAGAAGCTTCAATAGCCGTATTTTGTGTATTATGGGGCTTATCATGCAATTAACAATGATGATTTTGAAAGCCCGTTTGGTACAGCTTTTACTTTAGCTTTTTTGATTTATAAGCAAAAAAGTTAGATTTTTTTTTGCTTTTATAAGTTAAAGATAGGAAAAAAAAAAAAAAGCAAAAAAGTTAAAAAATTCTGAAGTTTTTACTTATGAGCTAAAAAAAAGTTAAACAAACAAACTGTACCAAATGGGTCCAAACAAACACGGAGGCACCCAACATGGACTCTTGCTATACAGGGTACAAGATCATTTAGTGCAGTACTAGGAAAATAACAGAAAACCAGCATTCTTGCCTTTTCCTTTGGGCATTGAATTAGTATTTTAGCTTTGGCACCCAATGCAATTAGAAAGAAAGTCATCACTATGGAGAGCTATCCTTACAGAAAGAAAAATGCAATTCTTTTAAAAATTTTGTAAAAAAATCTCATTAAAATGTTGTGACAGTAATATTATATTATAATTGAGAGTCATGGTGAACTCTAGTTGAACTTGCAAAATAACTGATATACAATTCTGTGTGTATTAAACAGTATTAGCTTTGAGGTTGATTTCATGAAATAGATTCAATTGAGCTCTCTGGCGCCTCTCTACTTCTGCTACCAAGATCACTATAAACGAAACGACTAGCAAAGAACTCAAAGTACATGAAGTTGATCACCCCCAAAGCGGCAATAATGAAGTAAAAGTAGTCAAGCCTGTTGGTATTAAGGTCATGACCACCCAACCATGGCGGCCTGCCATTCTTCCCGCTTAAAACGTGAACAAGGTTGACAAGCACTGAGTTTAGGTAGCTCGCCATTGATAAGCTGAGAAAGAAGATCGACCCAGCAACACTTCTCATGGTTTCTGGAACCTGGTTATTGAAGAATTCCATTATGGCAACTGCCGCAAAAGCTTCCAGCAAACCCGACAAGACGAACTGAGGCAAGAGCGCTGCGACACTGACAGGCGAAGCAAAAGAGTGGTGTTGCAAAGCTGATTCGCGGCGCTTTCTCTCGACGAAACCGGCCACCAACATGCATAGAATCGACATCACAATGCCGATTCTGATTTTTTGGGTTGTTGATAGTCTCACATCTTCTCTCTTTGTGGCTTTCTGCGCGAAGGGGACGTATATGATCTCGTAAATGAAAATCCATATTGCTAGCGCCACCATCGATGTGAGTCCCAACCACCCGGGTGGGACTTTGAAGTTGCGGATTGAAGTGTTTGATTGAATTGCTTGGAGGATGCCAAAGGTATTCATCTGGTCCATGGCTATGAAGCAACCAATACCCGTAAGCCAAACTGGCCCGATGCCGAGCAAACATTTTAGTCTCTCGACTTGTTGGACACTACAGAGCCTGGAATTGTTGTTGGAAACACCTTCGGCAATAAGTTCACTTCGATCAACAACTATAGCAGCCTTGTCCAGGCACTTGAACCTATCTGTCCGAGCAAGCGGATTAACATGTTGCTGTGATTCGTCTATGGGAGCATCGTAAAACTCACATGCAGGCCCTATGGGCACCTTTCTCTTCCTCCAGGCCGCTCTGATTACCTTGACGATGTCCATGAAGACGCTTCCTTGCGGCTTCATGTAAACGTAGGCATGACTCCCGAGCAAGAAGATGAGGATGGAGAGGGCAAAGCAGGCAGTTGGAGTGGCGAAACCCAAGACCCAGCTCACGTTTGTCTGGATGTAGACGACAGTGGTGAGTGCTATCAAGAGAGCTAAAGTGAATGAGAAGTACCACCAGTTAAAGAAACTCTTGAGTTGTGACTTTCCCTTCTCCGTCTTGGTGTCGAATTGGTCGGCTCCGAAGGCAATGTTGCAGGGTCGGATTCCGCCTGAGCCTATTGCGAGTAGTGCAAGGCCGGCGAAAAGGAAGCCAAGTTGCCATGGCCGAGGCTGGGGGCAATGGGACTCTCCTTGGCAAGCAAGGGGCCTAAGACGAGGTGAGCCTGCTGTTAGCGTTACCATTCCCATGCCCTGTCAGAGACCAACTTGGTGAATGATTTTTAACCATAAATTTGGTATTCGAAACCACCATTGCACTTCATGAACCATATATGTCAGAAAAAAGGGGATTCGAGAGCATCAATAGTAATCAAAATAAAATAATTTTTCCGGTAAACCAAAGAAACATTCTTACATAATTTTTACCCAGATGACTCCGCTAAAATAACGTAACAGTGACACTTTTAAAAAGATAAATATATTACAAAAAAAGCATATAGAATAATGTAGATAAGTAGTAGGTTGGGCAAGAGCCCCCACAAGTGTGAGATATAAATCACCACAATATGCATTTTTGCTTATAACTGTGGTAATTTTGTATTTAAAGATCTTTTTGATGAATTTTTTGTTTTAAAGTAATTAGTTCACAATTTAACTAAATTATTTTTTATACCTTTCTTGTATGTATTATTACGTTAAAACGAAAGGACCATAAATAATGACGTCATAAATTTTTTAAAATTAATTACACGGAAAATGCATCAACTATGGCATGGTATTACTGTGCTACCATCAACTAAAATAGTGTTACAATTTGACCCCTCAAGTAAGATAATTCAATTCTGTTTAAACTCTGTAAACTTACTGTGTGCAATTACAATATTGCCCTTACTAAGTCAAAGGCTGCCCTCCCCCTACGATCAGAGTCACCGCTACCTCCTCCGATCATCCCCACTGTTGCCTCATCCCTCCTCTGGCCACTGTCATTGTCACAATCACCAACGCACACGACCACCATCATCGCCCACCTCTCTCCTCTAACTCAACCCCCACCTTACCCCTCCCCGCTACCCCGCTACACCCAACCCCAACTCGGACCACCCCATCCGCAGCTGGAGCCCAAGAACCTCCTCACTGTTCGTCATCGATGACCCATCGCGCACTAAAGAGGTCCTCTCTCTCTCTCTCTCTCTCTCTGTGGGTCCATCACCTCTTCCTCTTTCTTTTTCCCTCTTGGCCGGTGGCCCACTCAACCCCCACTGTCGTCTCCCTTTTTTCTTCCCCAAGTTCCCCCAACCCCAAATTTGAGCTTCAAAATTTTATCATTTGGGAAGCAAAATTGGGAAAAGGCTGTAAGAATGTCTTGGAAAATTTTGCATAAAAGAGAGAAAAAATATACATAGAGAGAATAAGAGATGCAGGAAGAGAGACAGCATTAGGGTCTGTGTGTGTGTGTATATATATAACGAACATATATAAGCAATTCACAATTGACCACAGGACTAAAATCTCCCAAAACCCTTGCTTTTTCTTCTGTGTTCCTTCGCCTCCTCCCTCTGTTTCCTGCAAACTTCAAAGTCGTCGTTTGCTTTTTCATTTGTAACGCTTAAATGTTTCAACTTTTATTTTACTTTTTTAGCACATACAGGACTCGATTATGGTTTTATAAATGCATTCACATTTTGATATCACTGTATGTACATTTATTGTGCTATCAAATTAACTTTATTGTGCCTTCCTCTCGGTTTAGCATATACATATACATATAACTACATACATAAATTTTTTCCTTCAGTTTTCCATTTTGCAGTTGTTTTTGTTGCAGCAGGAATAGAGTTTTGGGTTTCTCGTTATTTGGATCCTTTCATTTAACAAGTTATCTGGGCATTCTGTATAAGCAAGGAAGAAAGAGTGAGGACATCTTTGCCTTCATAAATACTTTCAAGGCAATCTAGAAGTAATTCTCCCCACGTATGGGCATTTTGGTTTACAAATCAGAAGTTATGGTCCATGCGCAGGTCACATGGCCAACTTATGTTAATTTTTTTTAACGGAATATTAACAGAAGAGGTAAATTAAAATAAATTAATAGTTAAGAAAGTCAATTTGTAAATTTTTTTAGATGAATGAAGTATAGTGATATTAAGTCATAGTAAAAGGGATGAGAGTGTAATTGATTTAAATATTTTTTTGTGTAACATTAGCTACACGACATCTCTACTTAATTAAGAAAAATGTTACTCTTTCAAAAGTATTTGTATAAAAATTTTACCAGTATAATGTGACATTGACATTTTTAAGTAAAAATCATTATGAAATGTGATATATTTTAAAGTGAAAAATTTACATTCAGTCAAATCCTTCTATAAATAAATTATTTATGAATTTTTAATTATATAACATTACCTTTAACTAATCCTTGAATGGAGTCCTAAATAAAATTTTAGGTGCTCACATTTTTGTTGATATGCAAATAAATAGATAAATGCTCTGTTCAAAAATCGAGATTTGGAAATTCTGGAAAGTTACATTTCGTCCTAACATTAAAACACTACCAAGCATCTTGATAACTGTTACATTTCGTCCTCCTAACCTAAAAACACTAGAAAACAACTTGACAACTGTTTTTTTTTTTTTTTTTATAATTTTTTTCATGTACCACCTAAATAATTAGAATTACTAGGCACCCCCCTCGGACAATATCAGCACGCACACAGACGCAAACATACAAAAAAACACAAAGGATGATGAAAAAAAAAAACCCTTAATCCTGTCTTAGGAATTTGAATTTATCAATAAAAAAGTAAAGAAAAAAAATTATGAGAGAAAAGAAAATAAAAATATATTTTTTTAAAAAAATTTTTTATTATTTTTTTCTTAATAAATTCGAATTCCTAACTTGACGTAAAGAGATTTTGAAACATGAGAATAGGCGTGTTATCAGATATACCAGAAAACAGGAGATGGATCCAATCAGGAGGGTAAGGAACCTGCCCAGATAAGCATCAGAGAGGAATGCACCAGCCAACGTTGTAAAATTGGAGGTTCCAGACCATATGCTGACCACATTTACGAGAAGTATACCTTCCATGTTATATTTTGTACGCAGATACACTGTTATATTAGCTATCAAACTCATGGAAGCCAACTTCTCGAATGATTCATTACCTTCATAAACCAAAACCAAAAACCATGATATACATATATACATACATTCAGAATAAGTCAAACATGCGTAAATATAGAAATGATATGAAAACAATGGATTTTAATGGTTGGTTTTGCAATGTATTACCGAGAATATAGGCTATGGCGTTCCATCCTCCTGGTTTTCTTGGAGAACGAGGACCGAGAGGAGAGTTTCCTCCTGTTGATGAAGATTGTCTTTGATCCTCCATCTCAATGTCCCTCTCTCACTATCTTTCCCTCACTTTCTCTCTTGTTCTGCCTTTCCCAATTTCTAAATCTTGAGTTTCTTCCATTTTAGAAGAGGAGAGAGAAAGAGCATCCGTATATAGCCATACTTCTTATAACTGATTCCCCTCTGATTAGTAAAGAAATACACGCTGTTTGTGGTACCCAATGGGCAAAAATCGTTTTGCCCATTGGTAATTATCCTAAGTGTAATCGGTAATTATCATGAATGTAATTCCTACTTACCACTAGGCATGACAATTTAACTCAAAAATTTAAACTTTACTTCATCCCGTACTTAATAAAAAGGGTGAGAGTATGAATAAATAAGTTAATGGCGAGGTAAGAAAAAGAAAATAAAATCCGAAATAAGTTTGGAATGGAGTAGAATTTAGGTCACTCCTATTACAGACTTGGAAAGGAGATAAAGACGTCCCTGTCTCCGTCTCCGCCCTTGCCCCTGCCCCCACCCCGATTGTATTATGAAATTCTTAAATACTTCTATTATATTTTTATAACACTAAATATTCTTAGTATATATAAAAATACTGTAAAAATTTTATGTTACTTAATATTCTTGAGATTTAGCATATTTCTTTCTCAATTTTATATTGCGCTAGTACTTGTATCATTTGCATTATTTTTATTTTTAAAAAATTATTTTATTTTTAGATTTTATATGAGTTTAACTCGTTTCAACACAAATTCCGATTAACTTAAATAGGATGGAGATGGAAACAGGGGCCAGGTTGAAAAGTTCAACCCATTACGGACTCAAGATAGGGTATAGAGTGGAGTGGGATAACAAGAATCGTCAGATTATCACGTGGTTTTGCAATACTTCTATT